>JABFDZ020000001.1:15675758-15687410 GCA_019775955.2 Pollimyrus isidori
CAGACAGACAGACAGACAG
Source organism: Pollimyrus isidori (assembly GCA_019775955.2). Lineage (NCBI taxonomy): Eukaryota > Metazoa > Chordata > Actinopteri > Osteoglossiformes > Mormyridae > Pollimyrus > Pollimyrus isidori. The sequence goes on from JABFDZ020000001.1 coordinate 15,675,778, forward strand.
ATAGATAGATAGATAGATAGATAGATAGATAGATAGATAGATAGATAGATAGATAGATCTGGTGCTCTTCCCATTGACTTCATTTTTAAAGATGTGCAACCACTGGATGCATGTATGTATGCTTTTCTTACACATCCAGGCAGGCAAGGCGCCGCAGACAGAGGAACCCACAAGCGGCTCGGGTGACAATGCTAAATTGGTGCCGTCGTGTCAAACGCCCTCGTTAGCAGATTTTCTGAGGTGGTATATTTCTGGGCTTAAAAGACAGCCAGCTCCCCTCAGGGTCTGCTGAAGCGTCATTCATGAGAGGGAGGCAGCGCTCCGTCCACGGTGCGGGAAGATCTGCAATTTGAAAATATCACTATGACATTTACGGGGGGATCCATTCTGAGGGAGCGAGGCGGCGGCTTCCGAATAATGGCCGGCGGCCGCCCCGGGATTCCACCACATCAGACGGCTCCTTTGAAACATTCACAGAAGTCACTCGTCTTGAAAGCAGACCCGGTCTCTTTCAGCGATTAGAGGCACGGCGGACCGCGGCCGCCTGGCAAGACTGATCCTTCTAACGCCGGCATGACCGGCCTCAGAGATGTGAAGCGATATTTTGCAGCGAGACGCGACGTCGAGCGGCGTTAGAGGACGCGGCCTTCGCCTCCGTGGACGATGTTCAGCGGGGATATCGCAGGACCGGGCCGAGTACGCCGACCTCCTTACAGCAATATGTGTCCGCGAATTATGAGCCATGGATTAAGAACGTCGAGAAGAACAGAGGCCAGCCTTGGCTACTGTTTAGCGTCGACGCATCGGGAAAATGGGACCCGTGCACTGTGCTTGGAACAGTGACAGAGTGTGTTTGGGGCGAAGAGTGAAAGCAAAACAAATGATGCTTTATTTGCCATTTGCACAAGTACAGGTACATCGGAATGGGCTCGTTTTGCATATGCCGTCTTGCTCCCCCTTCTTTGAGATGCACACACACATATATAGAGGTGAACGTAACGCCTGGGATCTGTGCCCAGGGTCAGCCATCGATTCAGGGACCCTGCAGCAAATTTCCCGGGACACATACGAATTTTATGGGCGCTTTGAACCGCTGACCATCTGATCACAGGCACAGAGGCCAACACCTCCTCCCAATTATCATTCAGCAGATCTCTGTGGGGGTTCGACGGCTTCAGGTTCCCCTGCCGCAGCACCCAGGATCAAACTGCACATCCAGTGGAATTAGGGGCCCCGGGAGGCGGAGCTCCTCCATCCCTCCCACCCGCGTCTCCTTCTGCTGTGCTAGGCAGCGTGTGTTTCCAGATCAATCACCTCCCATTCTAATCACTTCCAGTTATATCAGTCTCCAAATAAATGACACCAGGCACAGGGATAAATCAATAGGTGCTGGTTCTAACCCAGGGGCCTCCTTGCTTAAAGTGATTTGTTGTTACTGGGGTCAGGGAAGGTGCGCTTTCTGGTTTCTTTAAATGTTTTTTGGAGGGTAAATGTTGCTTTGTTTTTCTCCTGCCTTCTCATCTGCAGATACAAGTATTGCGTGCAGCTATGTTCATTTTAGAGCATGGGTCTCAAACTCCAGTCCGGGAGAGCTACTATCCAGTAGTTTTCTATCCTATCTGACTTCTGATGAGTGACACCTGTTCCTGGTCTTTACCCAAAAACGTGTGTGGCTCATCAGGTGCCAGGTTGGATATAAAACCTACTGGATAATAGCTCTCCAGGACTGTTGGGGACCTCTGTTTTAGAGCTTCCCTTCAGTTTAATGTGTCATCCTGGAACTGGGAGGTGCTGGAGCACCTTAGAAAGGCTTGAGAGACCCCCACGCTGCTTGCTGGAAACATTTCGCTTACCTCAGCTAGGAAATTCTAAAAGTGGGTTGAATCGGGAGACTTTCTGAACAGCACGTGTGATTCCTCTTGGGAACTGCGCCTGAAATGTTTTATTCCAAAACTGATATTCCAATTCCCCCCTAAGATGGCTTTTGTCACCCGCAGGCAGGCTGCCGTTAGTTTCCAGCGAGGCCTGGGTTTGCGTCTCCGCGGGTCGGCCGTAAACAGGGGAGGGGCCGGCCTCATTTTCATTCCTTCAGCAATGATTCACACATGACTAATGTTTAATTAAAGCCTCCTCACAGAAACCACATTACTCAGCCCAGGAGAACAGGGCCTCGCCACACCTCCCTTTTAAACACAAACTTCTTGTTATGGTTTGAAATATTCGCTTCAAGTCATTTTCCAACTGTTTCAGGCCCTGTAAGGAGGAAAACTCCAAAGTTATTCATAACCAAGAAGCAGATCTGCCAAATTAAACAAGTTTTATAAAGTACTGGTATCCCACACACCTCTAATTTCGCCAGCATTCGCGAATACTCACACCCATATAATCTCTTCGGAGAACAATTTTCGAAATAATATGTAGAACTTCTAGGAATCATGGCAAGCTGAATTCATGTAATATTTTCAATATATGCATTGGGAGTGGGTTAAATGTCAGTACTGTGAGTACTCACTTTGGTGGTGATTTGAATCACTGTTCCCTATGTAGCAAGCATCACAGTGATGATTACGGTAATTTCAATGACCAGAGTTACTATTACTGGTGAACTGGTTATAATGAGTAATATAAGCGATCGCCGTGCTGTTTACTCAGTGGTGCATAAAATAAAGAGCTTAAAGCTCACAGGGCAGGTTCTGGATCATTGTTCTCTTATAACAGGAGTGGCTGTGATCCAGATGTTTCATGCAAATGCAAAGTGATTTGTGCCATGGCCGCTCTTTACATATGACCATACGTGTATGTGTCTCTGTGTGTACATGTGTGTGTACATGTGTGTGTCTCTGCGTGTATGTATGTGCACGCATGTGTGTGCATATGCGTGTAGGAGTGCATGTGCATGTCTCTGCGTGTATGTGCGTGTGTTTGTGTGCACGCATGTGTGTACATGCGCGTGTAGGTGTGCATGTGTGTGTCTCTGTGCGCATCTGCATGTATTTGTGCACACACACGTGTGTACGCATGTGCGTGTAGATGTGTGTGTATGCGTGTGTCTCTGTGTGCATGTGCGTGTATTTGCGTGCAAACATGTCTGTACGCGTGTACATGTGCGTGTAGATGTGTGTCTCTGTGTGCATGTGCGTGTATTTGCGTGCAAACATGTTTGTACGCGTGTGCATGTGCGTGTGCACATGTGTGCATGTGCGTGTAGATGTGTGTGTACGTGTGTGTCTCTGTGTGCATGTGCGTGTATTTGCGTGCAAGCGTGTGTTCATGTTTGTGTACATATATGTGTATGTGCGTGTGCGTGCATGTATGTGTGCATGTATTTGTGCGCGTGCAGGTGCGTGTCGGTGTACACGTGTGCGTGTGCGTGCATGTATGTGTGCATCCGCACCGTGCATCTGTGGGCACATACATGACAGATATTAAGCCTTCCTGTCCTGAATTTATTCAGCATATCATTCACCATAACGTACAGTCATAATGAATCACACTATACACATAGAAGTGTATGCATGTACATATAATACGGGATGTTAAGGGTTAGTAAACATGGTGGCGTGTTTATTCAGACACTCTGTGACAGAGTCAGGTCAGCTCCAGCGTACACCTGGCAGCGCGTGACTCACAGCAGCCGTTGGTTACCATGGTTACGTGCCAGCGCTGACCCGGTGCCGGGCAGAGGCGCTGAGGGGCGACGGGCCGCGGAAAGCAAGTATGAATTACGTGGCATCGATTCGGAAAGTCCGTGTTGTGTCCATGGCGAGGCCCCCGCTCTCTGCCCCCCCTCTCCCCCCAGGTTAAAAAGAATCTACTACTCACACCTCGGAGGTTCCAGGATAAGAAATAATAATTATTTGCACAACACATTCCTCACAAATGTTACACACAAAGGGAAACTATGGATAGAGTGACAAAAAATCAAATTAACCGTATGCAGTAATATTTCAGTAAATTAATAAAAAAAATAAATGAACCACAGGGGGCTTTCATCTCCAGAGTTTTAATCTACAACCATCTTTAAAAAGTACAATTTAGCTAATCCTCAACATCTAAATTATAATATGAATTAAAATTGCATATAGTCAGAATTTAAAGATGACAATTATAATCTAATTTTTCAAATACTGTGATCATTAAATGACTTTTCAAAGTATGTCCTAGACCAGATAGGGTACTAAACAATCTCATAAAATATTACTTATGCTCCAGATATTTTTATATTCTCAGTTGCTGTGCAATCCAAGTATTAAAATGTACAGTTCTATATTTTATATCCATTCTGTTCTATATTCAGTGCTATTTAGATTTGGTACACGGAGGGTTAAGCTGTAGTTCTCCATGAACATCTCTAGGGACATGTAGTTTGTTCCCATACGCTTCTTGTCCAGCAAAAACAGTGGAAAATGAGACTTTCCCATCCGTGCTTTTGAGTAGCTTTGAAACCCTAGGAAATAACAAATAAATGACTCTAAGAGGGCTTGATACCGGTGGGCGGGGCAGAGACCAATGATGTCATAATTGGCAGCTGGATTGTTGACCGTCAATTCAGACTTAAAAGCCCTGAAAGGTTTTAAAGCTTTTGTGTCTTTAATTTCATGGTAAACAGAGTAAAACAATCTCCTACCTTAAGCCAGATGTATGGTGCTGCACGGGACATACAGAGACTCACATTCATGTTATAAAACAAAGAAACTCCAAGCGGAATACTTTAAACGCCCATAAAAACTTAGAAACAGCCCATGACTCATAAAACTGGTCATCGGCATTGATTTTGCTGAGGCAAACATTGTCTCTTGCGACAGATCGATGCGCCGCTTCTATAATGCGGTGACTAACATACATTAAATAAATCGTTTGCATGGACGCAAAAGGCATCCCTTGATGTTTAAGTATAGGCTCTCGGAAACACTTATTTACACAGAGTGAGTGGTGAACGTTCATTTGGTAAACCTCTGCGCCGTAAACAGAGTAGTTGGGCGATGCGTCACTGCGAGAGGAGTACGCAAACAAAAAGGTGTTTTTTTAAGAGAAAATCCCAGCCAGAGCTGTAAACGTGTGCTAAACCGTTCAGTTTTAGAGTGGAAAACCGCCACTCAAACTTGCATTTTATATGTTTATATGCATAAGTCTATCCACTCCATCTTCTACTACATAGAATATATCTGCAGACTAGTGTCACGATTTCATTTTCGACTATGTAAATCACCCGCTATTTTCATTCCATTTCGGAACTCCCTTGCTTTTCACTGTACACGTTACCATCACACTTCGTTCTCATCAGTTTTGCACATGTGTTTGTATCTGAGCCCTTTATAACCCTATGCTGCTGCAGCCAAATGTTTTTTTACCCCGAGATCAATATCATATAACTATCCACCTATCTATGCATGAACATACAGTATTAGTATAATTAAATATCTTAAATAAGCTCTCTATATGACCCACTTGCTCTGATGATAAAATATCCGCATACCATAGCCATATACATACAGCTCCACCTTAATAATACTCTATAAACAGAAGAGATGTTTACGTGACAACAGGCATTCCCCCCGGCTGGCCTCTGAATCAATTCGCCTTTTTTGTTTTTGTCATCAGTAGGTAATCTGGGGTTGGTTAACAAAGATTGATCTACTTTAGGAACTTTGCATGTGTCTAACAAATAAAAATATGTATAATAATAACAGGTACTTTATTGATCCTCGTGGGAAAATTCTTTACGCCTCCCTCAACTTGCTCTTTGTGGAGTAAGTTTGTCCGCGAAGGGCAGCCACCTGTAGCGGCGCCCAGGGAGCTGGGGGGTTAAGGGCCTTGCTGAAGGAGCCGCAGACGTGCTGAGGCTGGGTTCGAACCTGCGACCTCATGATTACAGGCACACGTTGCCCCCTAACACATCGCCTCGGTCTCCACCTCGCAAGGCGAGGGGAACGCCGCATTCCCTGCATTATCCGGTAATGTAAACAGGACAGGCCATTTCTGTCAGCGTGCCGGCGATGACTCAGAGTGGTGTGTCATCGGGGGATATCCCTGCTGACTCCGCCGCACCCCGGCCCGCCCTGAGATGCAGAACCACACCCAGGTGGAAAAGACTCCTCTATCATTAGCGCGGAGCACTTTTAGCCTGAACGTGAAGAAAGCTCGCTGTGGGATACATCTGTCCATTCACCCCCCCCCCCCCTTGCCCCAGTTAGATGTTTTTCCCTAACCCCACAATTATGGCGGCTGGTATCTCGCCTGCAAATTGCACAGAGGAATTCTGGGCTTGTGGGGGCTAGGCTAGGGTACCGGCTAAGCTATGCTATTAGCTTGGCTAAGCTACACCAGTTGTCCAAACAACTACATACTATACAAAGAGTACAACTAAGTATAGAGGTGTTTCCAGGACGCTTGGGTAACATATTTTGATCAGGAATGCCTGTTCCACGAGAGGCTGGACCCTGTGCCATCTGTCACCTTCCTGTAAGCGTTAGTAATCGCTTGTGGAACAAATGACCGGGCTATTGCCTTAAGTCCTCTTCCATTCGGCTTCATTAGTCTTGAAACAGGATGCGACTGCGCGGAACAAATGTGTTTCTCATTCGTTCATTCTTTCATTTTTAATTTCTCCTTTTCTCCACATCCAGGGGCCTAGTGATAAAGATGTTTGAGCTAAATTCTGGGATAGGCTCCAGGCAGCCCCCCCCCGCCCCCAAACTGGGGCCAGGATAAGCACTCGGATGGGTGGCTGGGATTCCACGATACACCCCATACCTCACATCTCCTCTAAGTGATAAGATGAGAGGTTCACTCTCCAGGATGGTCCCACAGCTGGTGCAGGGGTGTGGGTGGGTGTGGGGGGGGGGGAGGCGGTGGAGGGGGGTGGAGGAATGCCCAGGGACAGGAAGTCCTTACTTTTGTGTCTCCATAGATACTAATGATGGCCACTGTGTGCAAAAAGGGAACAAACAGAAAATGTATTTCCCGAGCTTGTGCGGAGTGTGTAACACAGGGAGCTTGTGCGGAGTGTGTAACACAGGGAGCTTGTGCGGAGTGTATAACACAGGGAGCTTGTGCGGAGTGTGTAACACAGTATTTTCACGGGCTGTTTTGTTTTTGCGTCCATCTGTCTAGGAGGTAATTTGGCAGCCTAGACTGTCACAGCATTAAAAGAGTTTTCTGCCTCAATCACGGTGTTCATTATATTTGCTCAACAATTTATAGTTTTCTTCCAAATACCCAGTGTCCATGGCGACTCGGCTCATTTCCGATTATGCAATTTGGATGCTAATTACTGTCACAACAATGCATGTTAATTATTGTCACAAAGTTGAGAAAAATAATTGAAGAAATTGATGCATCGACTCGTTCAATGCACTCCTCACTTGCACTCTCCGTAATTTGATTTTGCTTCCAATAGGAAATAAATTTTGCATTCAAAATATTGACATTCCTTTGTTTTAATGAAGGACAAAATAATTAGTAAGTAAAACATTATAAAACATTAGGATTCCAACACTTCGTGTTTCAGCTAGATTTTCGATACTGTGTTGTGTATAATAACCATGTGTTCGCCGCCACTGTCACGAGTTACTTCCCTAAGAACGGCCACGTGTTTAGAAGCAGCTATGGGTCTTGTGTGTCAGTTTTTCTGTTGGCTTTATTAGATCATGAAAGGCTTTCGGGATGAGGAGCAGTGAAACAGAGGGCCAGAACACCGTGGCCCAAGTATGACTTCTGTTTATGAGACATGTGTGTTTGCTTTGACCCCGTTGCCATGGCATCCGCTAGATAAACGATCTGAAAACACTTTCTGGTCGGGCCGTAACTACACACTCCTCATTGGCCAAATCTGCCAGCGTGTGGTGGGTTGAGTTCTGGTTTCCGTCTCTGTCACGCTAAAGATGCAAACTCACGCTGGTTTCGGAATATAAATAGGTGGCACCGGAGCCGTCCCCCCCCCCCACCCCCGTCATCGAGTACTTATATTCATAAACAGATGTCGCTATGGCGACCTTTGCATTCGCTGAAAAAAACAAATAGTCTTACCAGGAATTCCCTCTTCGGAAGCCTCTTTGCGTCACGCGTCTTAAACAAGCGGGCAGGATGTGAACATTGCCCGGTGCTGTGCGCTAAGCATGGAAGTTTCAGGGTTTAAAACGGCCGTTCTTGCAGACCTGGCTCCCGGGCAGCCGGCAGCAGAGCAACTTTCATCCAGCACTTTGTTTCAGATCTGTGCCAATGCGGGTGTAATGTCTGCACCGGGCATAATGTCACATGGCAAGTGGGTTTTTGCGGCCGCTTTCGGTGCCACCTTTGGCATTTCGGCCGTGGGATGTAAATAAGTTCCAAAGAATCTCTTATCTTTTACTCGACCGCGCAGTTCACAGCTACTGTGTGTCCTGAGCGCAAATCGCCACTTCCTCATGAAGTCGGTAGGAGTCGCTCGAAAATCCACAGCCGAAAGGCCACATTTTCCCTAATAAAGTGTCTTCTGGGAGCTACATGGTGCATCAGGATGTTACTTCTTTTTTTCTGTGGGAATGTTATCCCACGGCACACACATGCATCCGAGTGATTATTTTGACAAGACGCCCAAAGGACCGGCCCCACTGTTTTCAAGGATTTCCGTTTCAGTGGGAAATATTCCATTAGTGGTTTTCGAGAGAGTCCCCCGTGTGTGAGGAACAGGCCTGCGGGGGCGTGCGGCCTTTGTGCTGGCGAGGGGAGGGGGGGGGCGTTCCTACCGGGAAATGGAGTACACAGGCACCAGTCTGTGTGAATGGAGCCCCGGCCCCCTCCACGAGGGGAATTCCTTGGCATATACTCAAAATTCGTCCTGGGGCGGAACTGACCAGGGGATGGGGGTGGGGGGGGGGCGGTGGGCATGGCATATTCGGAGCGAAGGGGAGGGAATAGACGCCTGAGGATCAGGAAAGCAAGCTTAGATTTTATCACCTCGGGGACCGTAATGATGTTTTTTGCCTGTTAGATATCAGACATATGAAATTCATGTCACAACCCAGGCCAAAGATTCAGATGCCAGCTGTTGTCTTTTCTGTCGCGTCCCAGATGAGACAAAGACGACAAGCGTACCGAACTGATTGCTGGATACCATTTTTGTATGTTCCGTGGGAATAAAATGATTAGCAATCTGACAAAATGCTAGAATTTTGTAGCTGACAGCAAAAAAAACTAAATTATTCACCATATGTTGATTATAAAATGCCCAAATGTCCGTTCCACGTAAACAGGCTGGTAGATTATAGCTCAGCGTCATTACCAGATGATCTCAGTGAGTGAGTCATGTGACTGCACTGCATTACGATACGTATCTCTCGAAAAAAAAATGCTAAGCATTGTAGACTGTGGAGTTGATTTGCATGGTCCAGTAGGCCATCTATTCACTGTGCTATTGGTCTTGCATGTTGAACTGGAGTTTTAAAATGTGTCACAAAAGATAAAATGCATTGCAATAAAATCAGCAAGAAAACAAAGACCTTAGGCAAGTTTGCCCAGCTAATGATATCGGACACATTAATAAGGAAATGGAGCTTGTTAATTATGCTACTGATTAAGCACCTGGTATGTGCTGGGTTTGACACAGAGTGGTACCTGGTAAACTTGATAACTGGGGTGATTTTGAAACTAGACTAGCTGGAAATTTATATCGCCCTTTTGGAGATCTGCATTCGTGGCTATACTTGCATGGTTGTCAAAAGTGACTCGTGGTGTGTAGTGCAGACTAACTTACATGAAATCTTAATAATGTTGTTGCGCTCTGGAAGAATACGGAGCAATTCCTAGTTTATGATGTTATATTAAATATGAAAAAATACAGCGATATTTAAAAAATGTGCAAGTCACAAACTGTTGTCGACCAAAGTATTTGTTGACATCGTGACAATAATATGAAAGGGTGCCATGCATTTATTTTAGATTTTGATCTAAAAGCTGAGCTGGGTTACTGTTTAAGCACATGTGCGGTGAATACAGAACTAACCAGCCAGCTTGGTTTAGCAGGAATAACCAAAGGAAACTGGTTACTACTTCATACGTGGTTATGTTGAATGTGTTTGCTCACAGAAACTTACGTCCTCCATGGTAAGTCCTTCTAACCGCACTCTTTGAGCTCTTGGGGGGTTCGTGTGCATGCGTGTGTATGTGCATGCGTGTGCATGTGTGTGTATGTGCATGCGTGTGACACGTATGGCTCCGGAGTACATAGTCATTCTCTCCAGATTGCCCGTCATAAAAGCATATTTCTGATTGAACATGTGGCCTGGGGAAAAGCTGCCCAAGCGCAGCGTTCTCCCTTTGATCCTGCAGGGGTTCACCCATAAACGCAGCCATTGGCTACCGGATTTCACCCATAAACGCAGCCATTGGCTACCGGATGGGCGGCTTCGCAGCCAGCGGGTCTGTGACTTCCTGTCAGGAACAGGAAGTCAGATGCGGAATGTAGCGTAGCAGCTGCTCTTCATGTGTGCAGACACTCTTTGATCTTGTAGTACTACTGCAGAGCTAGACCAGTTAGATGGCGCTTTGGTAATACATCGCACCGATTTCTCAGTTTAGAGCGCAGAAATGGATTTATTCCTTCAGTTTCACAGAGTAGCTGTAAATTTTGGCTCATGCTGACTTCTTTCAACGTTGCTTTTTATTTTATTTTGTGAATGCTAAAATTATTAATTGGACTCACAGTCTTATAAACTATTCTTCATATTTTTCCATCTTTTATTAGTTTCCCTATACACCTACATGGATTTTTTTGCCATATACATACACTTATACAAGTATAAGGCCTCCAGTGACTTATCTGGTACATGTACCGTACTCACATAATCCTGCACAGGTCTCTCTGCCTGCAGAGAGGGTGGAATTCCCGTGCCTTACGTACTAAGAGAGAATGAAGACAACAGCAAATCACTGATGACATAAGATCCATGGAACAAGCAGCAAAGCACGGAGGCTTGAAGGCAGCCAGTCTGCGGCAGTGGAACAGAAACCCGGGCTCATCAATCTTTATTAGGTTAGCTGTACCATGGCTTAGTAACGACGTAGCCACGGGCCAAATTCTTGGCCCGACCTTTTCCTGCTCTCTCCGTGTGACCTTCACTGCTGGACCGAGGGACGTCTATCTGGGAGAAGCGGAGCACCGAGACGAGGAGGACACGTGGCCTCGCGACAGCGGGGCCCCGAACGCGATGCGGTGTCTGAGTCTTATCAAACGTGGGCCTGACCGTAATCCCGTCTGACCGATTTACCGAACAGACGAGTATTAAGAATGATCTTTGGGGTAAGATTTATGACCGCATAGAGAATCGCCCACAGTGTGCTTAATATCTGCAGCTCAAATGTGATCCAGATGGAAAATGGCCATAAGTTTATTATAGTGTCATATCTGGAAATTTCTCTGGGGGGGGGGGGTGGGGGCGGTGGGCAAATTTCAAACATTAGTTCAGATAGCCAGGCCATCCGCAGATGTGTGTCAAAACTATTGGATGAAGTTTGAAGAAAAAATGTCGTGGTCCTCAAAATTGTTTTCATCTGGAGGGTCCTACTGAATCATTGTTGATCCAAAGAAAATTACTAGTCGAACTCTAGTACACAAGTGCTGCCAACTCATAAAATCAGCCTAGCGTGAGATTTTT
>JABFDZ020000001.1:15694746-15705040 GCA_019775955.2 Pollimyrus isidori
TACTAAAAAAAGGACCAGGTACCAGGTACTGTTCCCAGTGGAAAGCCCCCCAAAAGTGAGCCGTACTGAACCGTACCATGCCGTACTATGCAGTGGAAAAGCGCCATTACACACCTAGGACCTGTAACTACGTCACCCAATGACGCCATCTTTGTAGCCATAAACGAGAGGACAGTTACACTTTAATTGTTTCTTTCAGCAGACGTTCTTGCCGAAAGTCACGGACAAGTGAAGCAAACGGGACGTTACAGACGTACACACCGTGTAGGAGTCGTTAGCGCTGAGCTTCCCATAGACGCCGAGGCATAGATGTGAGCAGTATTGGAAGGAGAGCCATACATCTTCCAAACGAAACTGACTAAGCGAAAGCGGAACGTGTGCGCACATTAAGCGCAACGTTTGACCATATTAGCGTCACGGTTAATGTCGTTTGTTGGATCTGCGAGCAAAACAAAGCCGCACAGTTTGTTATAGATAAAAAATATATACATCTCCTTTTCTGTGCGGTGCATCCTGCGTTCCGAAAATGGCCTCTCAGCCGCTTTAGATGGCTTTTTACCTTCGAAAACATACAGGCCCCCTGATTAAAGGCAGTTAATAAGGAGAGTGAAACTGCATGGGTAACATTCGAAGGGGACGCTCTCTGAAAGCCCCCCCCCCCAACGTACGCGGACCCCCTTTTATCCTGGCCGCCCGCTCGCTCGCCCGCCCGCCTGCCCGCTCGCTCGCTCGCCATTGTTTTCGTCCGCGGGAAAATAACCACTTTCATCTCGGTAATGCGTCGGGCACTTTTAAACAAACCCCGCTCGGCAGTGACCCAGATCCGTCGCCGTGCAGTCAGCGAATAATAGACGGCAGCTCACAAAGCGTTTTAATCTTTAATACCTCGGGAAGATGGTTTAAAAACCACGAGCCACGGGCCCTGGTTATGATAGGCACATTTACTGTGCACTATGCACCCGGCGTGAATGAAATATTCATACGTTACTGATCGAGCAGAGTGATAAATGGCATTAAAGGTGCGGTGGGCTTTGTCAGCGCTGGTATACATTCAGGCGTGGACTATCCTGCTGTGTTCAGCAGCTAGGTGGTATCCTGAACACTGTGCCAGAACGAGGAACACATGTAATCCCTACAAAGATCATATACAGTCCGCCACACAATTAGAAGTTGGCTTCATGTGACACAGTGTGGTTGTATTTAACATTCTGGGGGTTTTGCAGAGAAAATAAACTAAAATACAACAAACCCGCTTCGTGATTTTTTTGTTCTTACGAAAGCAGGATCGGACCGCCCCTTGTTAAAGGGCCTTGTTCCGGGAGCCAAAGATAAGATCACTGCTAACCCTGGGATTTGAGCTAGCAACCTCCTGATCGGACGCACAGCATTCTCAACCCACTGAGCTACTCAGTGCAAGCGCATCCATGTCTGATGAAAGAGATAATGCACACTTATAAGCTATATTTGCAGTAGATTAATAACACGGCACCACGTCCCTGTTATTTTTGTGTAATGTATGCAGGTAGCCTGGTATAACCCAGAAAGGTCAGTCAGATACAGCCGACATTCTCCCATTGCTCTGGTCCAGATCATATTTAATAAAACGTCATATTCAAAAAAAAATTCATAATGCTTTTAACCGCATGGCGAACAGGACGTGTCATTTTATATTATTCCGGCTATCGGATCCAAACTTGATTTTTAAAAGGTTAATGCCCCCCCTTCGCAGAACAGAGAGCAAATATTTAGGAGCAGCCCTTTCCAATCAGAGAGCAGCAGGCTAATTCTGATATATCCTAATAACATTTTGTCAAAGGCTAATTAAATAGAAACCGGGGATGCTGAGTCCTCGCGAAGGGGGATGCTCAAGGGAGGCCGGAAAGGCGGGCAGCTGATGCCGCACCGCTGGCCGGTGGGAGAGCAGAGAGCCCCCCCATCTCAAAGCACAACAACGGCCAGTCAGTATAACTGATTAAAATGTGTCACTGTCGCACAAACAGGCACCTGCTTTTAAACGCGCAGTAGCGCGCCGCTAAGGATGACCGCAAGTTTAGATTTGCCGGGACTCTATATCTCAATGGGAAACCCAGCTTCTGCTTGTACATATCTCTATAGGCGCACTTGTAACTTATACCTGTATCCTGCACTTGCTGCTTATTGCACTGCTGGTTAGACCTGAGCTGCATTTCGTTGCCTTGTACTTGTACATGTGTACAGTGTTGGGCATTTCAGGTCCAGAAGCTACAAATCCAGACCATGATTTTGTTTCTACCCAGCAGCTGAACACTCTGTGACCATGACTCCTTATGCCGAACTGGTCGGTAAAAACAAAATCCTGGTCTGGATTTGTAGCTTGTGAACCTGAAATGCCCAACACTGCATGTGTAATGACAATAAAGTCGAATCTAATCTAAAAAACCTTGATACCACACATGCCCACATGTTCGGTCACGCAGGCAGCGCAGATGCTAACTAAAACGGCCGCGGACCCGGCAGCCTCGAACCGACATGACAAGCCAGCGGGATCCCCTGACAGGCCCACTTACACCCTCCCTGGGTGCTCAGCCCAATCAGCTGGGCTTCTTGCCTGAGGAGGCTGCTGATCAATCGCCATGGAGACACGAATGCTGGCCCTATGATGTCCGCCCCCCTCCTTCCCCATTGGCTCGGAGCCCCCTGTTAACTGCACTCAGTGCCCTTTCCCACTGCCAAATGCACTAAGTTGCTTGGGGATTGCTTTGGGCAGATATTTTCAAGTCTTTCCAAATACTCACCATGTGATTAAAGTCAGGCCTTTGATTGGACCGTTCCAGGACGTCCATTTAGCATTTGGCTCTCAGCAAACAGATAGCATTGCCTTTGCAGTAAGAAGAGGAAACCAGCATATTTTATCATTGTTTTATATTGTGTGAACCTGGTGTCAGTGAGTGAGAATGCAGTGAGCGAAAGGTTATTGGCAGAGCGATTTCACCGTCGGCCCCCGACCGCTCTAGGGACCGTCTGGCCCTGCTTTCTCAAAAAAATGTGCATTGCTTAAGATAAACATGTCTGCGAAATAAATTAAACTGCCAGGGCCTCAGCAGGAAAGCAAGAGCTTGGTTGAAATCCCGCTTAGGGGTCCTGACCGGCCGAGACGTGGTGCAGTTTCACGGCCCTCGGACCGAGTGCCGCGCGCTGGGGAGGCCAGTGTGGTTTAGTGACGCACCCTCCGGACACGCAGCATGATCTAACCGGGTCGCGACCCCTAACAGTCCGGCAGCGCCGGCTCCTTGAAAACGGTGAGTTCATCCCCTGAAAAAGAGGCCGTTTGCTGCAAGGCGCCCCACCTTCCTGGGGCCGTGAAGGAGGGGGGCTTCCACCTGGACAGCGCCGCCGAGAATGTTAAGCCGAGTTTAATACCGAGCGCGGCATCCGCACAACCTCATGGTATAAATAAGAAATTTAAATGAGAGCCGTGATCAAAGACCTGCCAGCTACCTTTTTCTCATCTGCATAATTTACAGGCGAGGCTGTATTTCAAGAGGTGCCATTTGCCCCTAATTGGGTCCTTGTTGCCTTGTTCCTTTGTGTTAAATAGCGCCGCGCTTCCGGAAGATTCCGCTGTGGATGGCTTCGCATCATTCACTAAAGAGGACACAAGCTTTACAAGAAAGATTACATTTTTTAATCTGGACAGACCCGCATTTCATTGGACCCCTTTTAAAATGATTTTTAATCTTTTTTTGGTTTTTTTTTTTTCCCCACTCCATCTGTAACTGTTACACACAGGAGTGCTTCTCCTTTTGCTCTGGCCTCATCACCTTTAAAAATGGGAGTGAACTATAACGACCGACCAACCACATTTTAAAACAAGCCCCTGTCCCCCATCATTACCTAATTGCATTATATAGCAGTGTATGCCTCCCTCCGAATGTCTCTTATTCAAATAAGCTATAATATATAACCTTATAGCTTTTTTTGACCTTGAACTAATCCCTCTTACAAAAAACACGCTAGAGTCAAAACTAAAAATATATGCAAAGACTGTTGTGTCACAAGACTTTCTCAGGTTATAGACAGGATGTTTTGCATAGCAATTATAACTAGTCGGTATGAATAGCAACGTCCTCACACCAATGTTCATTTCAGGTATTTCAAATAGCCTTTTTTTCACCCTGATTCTTGATACCTTCTTTGTGTTAGTCACATTTTCCAAAATTGGCTGCTCTGGGTGTGGATGCTCCGGCCCTTATTGCTCCACCAGGCCTTGCTGCGCCTCCCTGCCAGTGCGTTAAGCCGAGCACATTGTCCTTGCCTGTGTGCCGTAGCCCCATAAAGATAAACGTGAAACAAATAACATCCATGCATGGATACTGACCGCCCTCGCCGCCGCACGCCTGCCCGCCTTTATCTTTTAATATCCTACCGTTTATCCGGATGAATGATCGTTTGCACGGGGTCAATAAATCATGGCCGGCTTTGTGCAGGACTGAACACACGGCACATGTGTTTATTTTTGAAATTTGTTTGTTCGTTGGGGTCAGAACAAACAACGCTATGCTACATACATTTCAGTGGAACAAAAGTGAGAATTCTTTCTTTGGTCTTTTGCGGTACTTATTTTTAACTGTACAACACATGCTATTTCATGATCGCGTTAGATTTAGAGTCGTTGTTATTCATGATAATAGATTTCATTAAGGGAAATGGAATAATTTAGATGTTATTTGCATGCATGGACAGAATGTCAGATGTCAGCATTACTGCATGCCAGTATTTATGGTTCATGAAGACAAATATCGCACAAAGCTGATTCTGTAAAATTCGCCTTTCGGAGACAGATTCAAGTGGAAAAGGCCACTTTTCAGAAAAATGATTTAGCCGAGTGATGTGGAAAATAACCAGTTGGCAAATCCAGCTTAGCCATAAAATGAAGACCTTTAAAACGTGGCATGATTCTAAAACAGTAACAATTAGATAGTTTGAATATTAAAAATCTAAAGTATGATCTTCCTGATCCCAGTGGTCAGGCATTATCAATCGCTGACTGATTGAACAGGTGTCACTCCTGCCAATCACCACTGTACAGGTGAACGCAGTCCTCCAGGAAGCCCACAGGTCAGCAGGAGTCATGGGTAAGACAAGATGGATTCCAGCACCCAGTCTAGACAGCAAAGCACCAATTAAATGTGGGAAAAGAGTGCCGTGATCCAAGGCATCCCTAACCATGAACGAGCTTCAACGCCTGTGCTTTAAGTCATGGAGCTCCATCCAGTTAGGGATCCTGCATTAATATTTAGCCACCTTCATTGGTTCTGACACACTTTGGGTCCACACTCTCGCAGACCTGCTCTCCATCCCGGTGAGCTCTCCTCTGAAGCCGGCGAGGCGGATTTTTCGCCTCAGAGAGGGGGAAGGACGCGGGCTGTCAGGGTTCTGTCTTTAGGGGCGGCGTTGGTCTGGGCCGAGGCGATAGGCAGCGTTGGCTGGCGCCGCGGGAAGCCGTGTCAGACCCCCGGGGCTCCTCACCGGGACCGTCCGCGGATGCGCTTCCATTCCTGTCCCGCTGACAGGCCACCACGGCTCATCACGTCACATGCCCCCCCCCCCCCAGCCCATAACATAAAGAATCTAGCTAGGATTAAAATGCACGCCGTTTCAATTGAACTAACCAAACATTCACAGTTAAGGTGCTGACTGCAACGTCCCTCTGAAACCTGATGATCAGTCACCTTTGGGCGGATGCTTAATCGTTGTATTTAGCAACCAGAGTATGTCAATCCTGTGGGTGACATTTGCACCCACCCCCAGTGTGGCTCCAGCGGTACAGCCATAAATAAATTTCATGAGGCATCCAGCAACCCTATCAATAGGCCAACTGTTGGGGGGGTTGGGGTGGGGGCCACTGCAGGGGCGGCGGTGGTTTATGTCCATAATTTTACTACCTGTCTGCATGGACTTCAATCAGCAAATCTATCTCCTGGTAATTGACCCTCCATTACATTTCCCCTTGATCCGTTCATAGGCTTTGGATTATTTCGGAGGGGCTGAGACAGACTGTGGGTATCTGGGGGCCGGGCAGCATCCCAGGGAACTGCCAGGTATTCCAGTTAGCGAACACTTCCAGCATGTGTCAGGAAGGGCTGGGAAAGCCAGGAGACATCTGATCTCATCAGCCGTGCGCGATGCGTAATCAGACCACTTCCCGTATCTCCAGGCAGAGGACGCCTCTCTCTCGCTCTCTCTCCCGAACTTCGGAGATCCTCCCAAACTGCCATTGATTGTTTTTTTTTTCCCTCCCTCGCATTAGATTCATCAGGTGCGGTAGTTCGGATTCTCAGCGTCTTTCAGGCTGACAGTTTTAAACCTCGTTTTATCGGCTGCGGCCGCAGCTAATTTAATTTAATGAGTATTATAAATTGAAACAAGCGCCGGGTCCGTTTTAAATGTCTCACGTGCTGTTAATAGCGCACAGCAGACAGCTGTCATTGGGGTGCACATGCAGCTGGATTTAGGTGTGGCCGGTGAACTTCTCGAGCAGCAGGTCACTGGAAAATGCATCTTATCTGATAGAGGAACAGTACAGCCCAGTTAAGGTGGCCCGGGATTCCCAGTATGCACTCCGGATTTCTAAGACCTGATCAGATAAACTGCCACAAAGACTGCATGGATGGATGATATGGGAGAGAGTTAACCAAGCTGTAAAATAAATAACTTCTTTAAACATAGACCGGGGGCAGTGTTCCTTCCAGGAACATGATCTCACACCGCGGATCGTTCGCCTGGATATTCACGTTCCTCCCGGACGGCGTGAACCCGACCGACGCCGAGCGGCCCAGATATAATTGCACAACAACACTCTTACGCAACACAACCGGGCAGTAATGACAGGCAACCAACCAATGGTTACACCAGCACACACTGTAATCATTCTGTGATGGTGGTTATAGGAAAATAACAGTTTCATTGTACAATAAGTTCAAAACGAGCGTTGTTATTGACACTGCCTGTGTACAGGCTGGAATTCCATCTCTCCTGCCAAACATTCCTGTTACGCTTTCTAAACACTGCACATAGCTTTAGAGAACCTCCCCCTTAGTGAACTAACCCCCCCCCCCCCCCAATTCAAATAGTACAAATTATTCAGGCAGGACTTGAAGTGAAGCTTTTGTGTGTGGCAGGTTTGGGCAACCCTGTATCTACAGCAATATCATTGCTCTGGCAGGAAACCGCGAAGCTGATTTCCCAACAAATGCTGTTTCTCTCTACGAGTGGCTGAAATTAAATGATGGTGTGTTTGTCGTTTGTATTAGTACAAGGACAGGTAGATCGGAATGTGTTTCTTTATCGTCCTTTTGGAGACATGCACACAGATATGGAAGTGGGGTCTGAGTACAGCGTAATCGTCCGAATTTGTTTGAAAAGTCCAGTTAAATAAATGTTCGATTTGTTGATATTTTAATTTTTGTCCAGTTTGGCGCTCAGTGGGGTTCAAAAAGAAAACCCAGACGGACATTGTCGATTCCCGTCAATCCTCACGCAAAATAACGTGCAGAGTTTTTTTTTACGTTTGAAGTTGATGACTGACCACAAATGTCCTGCAGAGCCCCCGGGAAGTTAGAAGTGAGGAGGGGGGCTGAGGAGCAGAATACGATGGTGCTGTTCACTACTTATCTCCAAATCAGACCTTATGGCTGTCAAAGAATTTATGGGGTATCTGGCTGAAATTCCTGATGGGTGGAATGTTACGTGTCTCAGATGCTGGAATATGTGCAGGTTATCATCAAATGGGCAACCCCCACCGCATATCACCCTTGTCATGTTGGAAATGTAGAGGCCGCTGAAAAGATACAGGCTGCACAGAGGTTGTGTCTCCTCACGCATCGCCCTTCTCGCGCTCCTCCGTCCGATCTCTCAGATCTGGGACAAACAGGAAGGAGCGGGATGGTAGGGAAGGAAGTTCGACAATCAAACCTCAACGCGGAATTCCGACAAGATTTTTTTTTTTCCCTCGCAGATTGCGTTACAGCTCATTCTGGGTTAAGTTAAAAAAAAATACAATGCATCAGATATCATAACCTGGATGCTATCAAGGCATGAAACTGCTTATAAGGCAACAGGAGGGAATGACAGACAGTATCAGCAGCGGGATCCAGAATGTCTGCTTGAAGGCTGTCGGCCCTCGATTGCACGATTTTTTTTTTACTGCCATCACACATTGTTCACATATAATACCCTGCATAGATTATACTTAAGGCTTGTTTTTCCCCTCCAGCTTTTCAGAGGACATCTCCTTTTCCGACATTTATCTCGGTGAAAGTTCCATGCCTCCATTTAATCGCACTAGTTATTTAGGCCTACTTGTTATATTTGGTGCCTATTTTCAAACTCCGATTTATCTCGTTTTTATTTGTCAAATTATACGTTGCTATGAGGTGAAGTGACGCACAACGACGTGGTTTTCCCACCCAAATCCGAAATCTTTAAATAAGAACTTCTTTTAACTGACATTTCTTTAAATGGTCACACAAGCTCACAAAGCGGGACCCAGTACTGGTCATTAAATGGACCTCGTCATCACATGGGTTAACTGCTCCTATTATTATCTGGCAAAATATAACTCAGACTCATCGTACAGAACCGCAAAACATTTCAGGCATGCGGGCAAACAGGGTGAAATATTGCGACAGCCCTGAGGAACAAAAAACGGGACTGGGAACAAGGAAGAAACCACAGACAAAAAACTGACTGTAATGACGATGTCACCGCATCCAGGAAGAGATAGGAGGAGGCCCTGATGTCAGAGTTGGGGCAAAGGAGAGAGATACGGCTGAGGGTGACATCCTGACAATCAGCGAAGGCACGGCACATGCAGGATGTGACAGACGGGGGAGAGCGCGCGTGCGCGCGTCCGGCACGGAATAATGAGAGGTGACAGGCGCGAGGGTCTCTTTTACACGAGATATTTTCGCTCCTCTTCAACTGTTTCCCTGTGTTAAAAACATGGGATCAAGTGGAGAAAAAAATAGTACAGGCGGACAGTCATTTGCAGCACTGTCCCGATGAGGATATATCAGCGCTGATGGGAAGTCAACACCCCTCTCGGTGAAGCGCGTGTGCAGCACGCCGGCATTGTTTTTATATCGTATGTATGTATGTATGTATGTATAGACACACGCACAGAGCACATATTCCCCAGTCAAATAATTTAAATGGACAAAAACAGCTGAGAATATGGTAGTTTTTAAATATCATACAGAGACTGAACTTTTTTGAAAAAAAAAAATGTGCTACTAAATGGATATTCAAATCAGTAATCTCAATAATAAAAAGCAAAATAGATATTTTTTAATTTGATAAGTTCTCTCCTAAAAGTTATAAACTCAAAAAACCTAAAATATTCCAACTGTACCTCCAAATTTTATTGAAAATCTATCAGACATATGAAAAATATACACTGTATACGCAGGATACTGAGAAATAAATGCGTCAGACTTTGTAAATAAAATGAATGGGAAACAATATTTCTTCTCCTTTCAGCAATATAAGTACATCATTCATGTATTTATCTCATGCTGTCACATTGTCTTTAAATATTTTCATAATCACACACATATGATCCTTCTCATTCTAGATGAAGGATGTCAGGAACCTGTGAATCCTTAAGAGATCAATCAAACACTTTGTGATGTTACCGCTATGAGTGACCTTCATGCCCTGTGGTACATCCTTGATGGTATATTCGGAGCCCTCAGTGTCATTTCCCTTAGGTGGACATTGAGACTAACAAAAGTCAGTAAACTGTCCAGCTTAGTCATTGTTTTTCCAATGTATTGTTCTAACGCATGTAGCTGGATTTTACGATCTGGCAGCTACCCCTCCCACCTCCGTCGTTGTATTGCTCCTCCGTGACTGATTTGCATAGCGACGAAGCTAATGCCTCATTCCAAGGCTAGTAAAGCAATAGGCAATTGAGAAAATGCTAATTGAAATCAGAGGTTCTCCTATGTATTAAAGAGATAAGGCCGCGCACCGATCGCCTTGGGAGTGGAAGTCCAAAGGATGAGGGTGGTGATCAAGGCCGCCGGGGTCACAGTGCTGTTCACCGCACAGCCGCTTGTCACATGACAACATACTTACACCTGAAACACCCGGTGAAGCAACTTGTTGCGGGAATCATGGCTGGAGATCGAAAGAAAACGAGGCGTTCTCTCAGCGGGCCTAAAGGGCAGGAAGTGGCAACCTGTGGGGTGAAGGAAGTGGGTCTAAGACTAGGATGAGGCAGCGGGGGGGGGGGGGGGGGGGGGGTTAGCGG
>JABFDZ020000001.1:15717277-15727697 GCA_019775955.2 Pollimyrus isidori
CACCCGCCCACCCTGTCTCCAACTGGCTTCCTCCTTCTGAGGTCCACAACTTCACCGGCATCCCACTTGCACGACTCTCATTTTTAAAATACCCACTTAGACGATAATGAATGGTGATGAATAATTGTCCCTGCACTGATGCTCAAACCTCAAGACTGAGGCCGTTTGCAGATACTGGTGGATTCATAACTATTGTCCCACATTCAGTGAAGAACAAACTCAGTCCAGTGGAATCCCATCGTACTTGTATGAGAGGCAAAGACTTCGGATAATAAACAACAGCAAAGCTTTTCCACGCAAGGTACTTAGAGAAGTCTGTGCTGATGCCTGTGCTTTCCAAATGTAACGTAAAAAAAATCTGCATCTACAAAATCATTCTTTTTAAATACCCTTTAAGATAACCAGATTGCATCTGCAGACTATTAGTCAATTCCCTCCTCTGTGTCAGTGAAGCCTTCTTAAGTGACACTTCAAAAGTTTTGTTACCATGGTGACAGTATAATTACCATAACTGTTCAATATTTTCTGTCATATATGACTTTATTAAAAGTCTATATTATGATAGTCATTATATTCAATATCTGTTATACAAAAAATTGTGGAATAAAGCAAGTCCACCATTCAAAACTGTAAATTGATATTCGACTGGGTTGAGCATTTTTGGGGTTTTTTTTGCCTTTCAACTGTCATTTCGCCATGTCCTATTCTGTTCATTCATCTCCTAAATCTCTACAAGGACCCTTGATCAAATAAACAGACCCAGAAAAAAATAGCATTTACCACTTGTAACGGAATGATACATTCCTCTCGACAATTAGCTAGGGAGGGTTTGACGTGGAAAAACATGGGCAGCGTGGCATAAAAATGAGTTTCATTATTAGGCAAAATCACTTTGGAAAATCTATGCAGTGAATGCCCAGGCCTGCGCAAAGGTCCCCCTTGTAGATACACAAATATCAAAATTACAAAAGGGAATGTTACTAGTGGCCGGGGTCAGCCAGGAACGGTGCTTGTGCTGGTCTGCAGCCAAACAGTTGCTAGTTTAAGTCCCACGGATGCTTTCTGTTATAATTAAAAACTGTCAGATTCAGTCTCCAGCTGGATGAACCATTACCGAAAACAGCCATAGCGTTTTGCCATCCATCCATCCATCCATCCATTCATCCATCCATCCATCAGCTTCCGTTTATCCGAGGTTGGGTCGTGTTTTGGAATAATATAATTTATGGACCCAAGGGTTGGTCTGTGTTGTCAGAAATTCCAACTGGACACATCGATTGAGAGCCTGAATAAAACAACAATCACCTTTGTCTGTCTTATAATGTTGATTTCTGTCATATTTCCCTAAAGTATAAAATTCATCTTGTATTTTTAGTCTTGGACTCTTGTGTCATACTATTTGCAACTGACTATAAGATAGGATGGAGAGCTGTGACTGGTACCCCCCCCCACTCCACCCGCGCCTTAAAAAGGCTCTAGACTGCACACAGCCATCCTGTGCTTTGTGTGCGACCCCTCATCTCCCTCCTCCAAAGCCCCCGCAAACATGTCAAAGAGGCATCATCTACAGCCCCATGGCTGTCCACCATGTTTACATCAGTGTCTGATAAGTGTCTCTCCTGGCCAGAGCCAAGGGATCCCAACGCATGGATAAGAAAAATGTTTTACATTCCACAGCTATAAAAAATCAGCACAGCGTGGATCTCATCAAGCTCACAGGGACGAAGTCTCGACCAGCAGTGCTAAAACCACGACTGTCCACCTGACCCGCGATTCGGCCAATCGCCTACAGTCATGTGCTGAGTGAACACTGTAAATGGTCAGCTGGGCGACTCGGTGTATTCAAAAAGCAGAGCAGTCTGGAAATGTAGAAACCAGTATATCCACTAGCCTACTCTATAGCGTGACTGAGGAAATCAGTTTAAGGTCTTGCTTCTGCAGCTCGACTCGTAGAGCATTACGCTGACAGTGCAAAGGTTCAAACGCAGGGCGGCATGGGTGGCTTGTAA
The DNA here is from genome assembly GCA_019775955.2 of Pollimyrus isidori. Classification (NCBI taxonomy): domain Eukaryota; kingdom Metazoa; phylum Chordata; class Actinopteri; order Osteoglossiformes; family Mormyridae; genus Pollimyrus; species Pollimyrus isidori. The sequence goes on from JABFDZ020000001.1 coordinate 15,719,287, forward strand.
TCCCTACGTCTACCGGAATGACTCCCACCATCCACGTAGCGTCTGACCTCCCGACGGAATGCGCTGTAAGTGATTCTTTCTGAATTTATCGACATTTACCCCAACCGGAATCAAACTCGACTCGATGAGAGGAATATTAACTTTCAACTTTAAAATGAACAACAAAATTATAAAGTTACTGTTCCCAAACTTGCGGCGTCTGTAAGTCATTCTCGCCGTACTCCATCAGGCACAGTTGTCACAGAAACGTTTCGCGATACACAAGCGAAATTTCCGTTGAACTGCAAACACCTAGGGAGTCCGGCCTCCTAGCATTCTCTAGAAGAAACTGGCAAATGCACCCAGAACCCGGCTCTCTCTTGCGGTATCAGGGCCTGGAGCGCATAGTTGCGTTCCCTATTTTTAACTTCAAGTATTCATCAGCTGCCCATCTTGGATGGGCATCAGCGCAACATGATACAAGCTAACAACCGTCAGTGCCGCCCGCTGCCATCGGCACATGGCTAAAGCCAGTACCTGGAAATTCTGACCAGTCACCTGACCTGCACCTTCGTTTGTGATTGGCTGCTGTAGAATGAGCATTGATTTACTTCTTTTTATTTAAGATAAGTGATGAATGTGGCTGCTTCATTCTGTCTAATATAGATCAAATAATCAATCTGACCTTGGAGAGCAATACATCCTCATTAACTATATACATAAAATAGTCAATTTAAAAAATCTGGGACTGTGATTTACTTCCTTTATGCAAGTAGGTGAAAATTTACATTTTTTCAAGTAATAAAAATTATGCTTTGCATTTTATTTATCAACATAAACACAGTACAACACAGTTAGATCTGCCATATATAAGTCCACTTATTTACACAATATTCATATTCAATTGTAATTTAATTAAAAAAAAAAAACTTTATTTGTCCCCGTTAGGCAAATAAAGACACACAGGGCAGTTGAACAAGGACACAGTGATGTAAAGTGCAACAGTATTTAGAAGATGCTGTGCAAAATTAGAAATTAAAAAATGTATTTAGATATATTTATTTATAAGCCTCTATTACCCAATGCAACATGGAGTTACAAAAGCAGGGTGGGACAGTCCCCGGGGTAACGGAGGGCTAAGGACCCTGCTCAAGGTCCCAATAGCGAAATCAATCTGTAGAATGTCGGATTTGATCTGTTGACCTTCTGATCACAGGCACGGTGTCCTAACCCACTGAACCCCACTGTTTCTTGAGAAATATAAAATCATACAAATTGTGATGCCTTAGTAAATAGAACACGTGTGGCTTACAAGTAGACGACGTTTGTTTTATTTAAACACTTCCGGAAATAATGCATCATCACCACCTAAATCAGTCACCGATGAGTGCCATTCACACCTTGAAATGGGACATATTTAGTTCCTCAGTGGGGGGGCAGGGGGTGGGAGCAGTATTCTTTATTTTATTACCTAGCTATGTGCTACTTGGGAGCAAAGACATTGAGGAAGAGGGTGCGCAAACCCCTAATTTTACTACGTGTTCACGTGCCTGCCCCCTATGGACGGTGTAAGGTACTACCAGTGTACTAGGCCGCAGTTGGCCTTCAAGTGGCTTCTGTGTTGCTGCTGTGCAGACCGACCTATGACAATGCAGCAGAGTCTGCCAGCTGCTTCTGATGCAGACACTGGCTGGCTGCTCTGACCCAGCCATAAAGATTAGCCCGGTCCTTAAAAAATGTTACATATTATGACAGCTTTGCAGATTGTGACCTGTTGTTGACATAGTTGGCTTGCTGGTCTTGGTATCGATATATCAGAGAGTGCACAGGCGTCGGCAACACGAAATGACACAGCGCTGAGCGTCTTGCGCACCTACAGCACATTGGCATAAACGGGCACGCTGGGGTTTTCTCCCGCTGCGGTTCATCGGGTTACAATCCAGCTCATTAAATCATCCGCCTAATTAATTACGCGACGCCGCGTTCGCTCCTCAGCTGATGTGGTGCAGCAACAGTCAAACAATAACGGCCTCATCCGCCTTCAACAAACAAGCTCCTTCTTCCCAGGCATGTCGATAGCACATTAATTAACTCGCGCTAAATAAATATTTGCAGACACATTTTTAAAATACACGCAGGTAAGACAGGAATCAGATTGTCACTGCCGTACATATTAATAATAATAACGACATCTGCAAGATTGTTTTAGAGATGCTGAGCGCGGGTGAGGTTATAAAAGGTATTTTGGCAAAGGGGAGTCAGTCGGGAGACTTTCTGCTCGAAACTTATTCAGCAAATATCCGGCGTGTTCTTTCCTCCCTTTCAGACGAGACATGATAACATTACTTTTCCAGCGGCGTGACAGATTTCTGTTACGCGACTATCAAAGGCTGATTTCCTATTCCAGAGGCATCACCATATGACTAAATCAGATGCTGGGAGATACAAATATGCCTTCAGCTGAAAACTACAAAAGGACTCAGTTCTCCAGGGGTTAGCATCAGACTATACCATTGGTTAACACAATTGAGCTCTGTTCCAAAACGTTGTTTATCACAGATCCCTAACTGCTGAATACAGTGGTTTGTTTTCATAGACACTAGCTAACCCGGTACCTTACATGATTATAAAACAAGCTCTTATAAATGTGGACAGACTGAGAAAATGTGCAAAATGTACGAAAGGGTGCATTTATATAATTTTCTATATGTATATGATATTAAAAGATTAACCACAACCAAGTCAATACTCGTTGAAAAGCCTTTTAAATTTTAAACCACGTGGTTACCTTTCATATAAATTGTATAATACTGCAAAGGGTAGCGTTAAATACAGCCACGACATAACGTTTGACCCAAACAGAAAGAAAATGCTGGTATACGGTGTTAAAGGAGGGGACAGTAACTGGGCACAGGTTGTCACACAAGAGCGTCGGTGACGAACCCTCTTCATTATATTCGTACCCGTTCAGTGAAAGCCGCTGTCCGGAATTCTCAGTCCTAATGAACGCTTCACAAAAACTGAAACCGGTTGCCAAGGGACAATACACAGTGGGCACAAAACACTTCTCCAAACAGACAACATGTGTCAGAAAAAAAGTCAGCATTACAGTGAAGACTTCCTCCAAAAGGAGTGTTTGCTTAAATAAGCATACGAGATATGGATCGCGGTGTTTCCCCAGCAAGAGCTGTCCACGGGACAGTTTCAAAACAATCGCTTTTATTCCTTGCCAAGTTGACACTTTTTTCGCGTCCTATTAGAAGACACCCCTGGCAAGTAACGCTGCAGCATTTCTATTTTTGGAAAACTTTAAAAATAATATCGAGAATGACTGACTTCATTGGCGCTCAGTATCATCACTGGACAAGCTGACTGAGTAGCTTTTAAAAACCAGTGGAACGCATGTATCAGTCTCGGTAACAGGGTCTACATTGACCCAGTAAAGCGAGCGCAGACTGGCCAGCGCAAAACCTAAACACTTCGGGCAATCAGGTTACGGCTTGTTATGAAGAACAGACATAATTAGGCCTATTTTCAGTGCCATATTTTCATATAGCTCATTTTCTTTTGGACAGATATCAGCTTTAGTGTTCATAATGAATCTTCCTAGCAAAAAAAAAACCGATTATTTAAATCGACTGAAATTTTATTATAAGATACACAAAAGAATAAATAAGGGTTCGTCAAATACATATTTTTTTATTTAGAAAAATGTATCATATATCATAGGTGTAATATTCTCTTATAGCTAATGCAAACTATCAGCTACTAGCTAGCTGCACTATCATCTTCCGTTGTGCGCCTTCTCCGGATCGCGGCTGTAAGTAACGGGGTCCTCGTCTTCCCTTGTGCAATCGCCAGCGCTTTCCTTAGCAAGCAAAGAGCCACCGCTGGGTATTAGCTAAGTATCTAATCTCAAGTGACAGGTCGCCCTAGTAATGAGAAGGCAGCGCGTTTGAAACCCAGCTACGTTCCCTAGCCGCGCACATAACGCGTCAATTTGCACGCTGGTCTAATAGAAATAAACCAACCTAATAGAAATAAATGTATGGCCTGACATGTGCTTGTGCTTCTTGAAACCCCTACGAAGAATCACACTCCTTCGCCGATCACAGCAGACCCTACACCGATGAGTTGCTACATTCACAGAAAAAGGAACAAGGGTGACAAATATATACTCTTCTAAAAATAGAAACACAGCCGTCCAATAGGATTGGCGAAGACGTCGAACGTACCGTCCAATCGCATTCCGGAGGAGACGGGTCTTGTATCATGCGACGTCGGCTATTGGTTAGAGGTGATATCATAGGCGTGTAGACAAGGTGGGCCACTCCGGATTGGTCGCCGTTTCAAAAGCATACAGCTGTCACGGGAGGAAGGTTAGCTGCAAGGTTTGAATAGGGAAGTTTACCAGGCGCTGGGTCTTGTAGAGAGTTAGTTCGCGGATTGCGAAAGGTTTGCATTTGCGAGACAAGAGGGACTCACTTTGGCAGTATTGAGAGAAAAACATCTCAGTTCTGCTCCATTGCATGTACGAGTACAGCAGAAGGTTGCTTGCTGTAAAAGACTTCAACTTTTTTTGTTTACAACTTCATTGCTTGTGCATTTTTAAGTAATCTGTTAGCAAACTTTGTCTGGGATTTAAAATGGATGTTCTACCGATGTGCGGCATCTTTCAGGAGCTTCAGATCGTACACGACACCGGGTATTTTTCGGCTTTGCCTTCACTTGAAGAATATTGGCAGCAGGTAATAAATCTGTATCTTCTTTTTAGAACTAAACCTGGTTCTGGACATAAACCGACAGATGTCAATATCAGCTGTCCAGCTGTTTGATTGGGTACTGAAACGACAACGTGCGCTGTTGCCACAACTGCTCTACACGTCACTTGGTACTTAACCCGCTAGAGAGTTTTTCTTTGCTTTTACTTAGGTGAAAATATACGACAGCTACTGAAATGAGACGTTTATCTGACTATGTCTGTACATTTTGAAGCAGTGGTAATCGAATCTGATCTAGCTGCCGTACTGTAAATGAACGTTTTCGCTTTTCATTAATTTTGCTGTTTTATGCTAATAAATTACTTAGAGGAAATAAACTCGGACGCATACCATTCATTCACTATCGCACATCTGGAACTTATCTCGGAGTCCCTAACGGACTTGATCTCTTACACCCAAGTTCACACAGTCGGTTTAAACCCTTGCAAAATAGAAAATAATTCAGAAGAAAATGAAAACAGATATATTTTACCTGGGCACCCTAGAGGTCTGTAAAAGAAAACTTGATGTTACTCAAAAATGGGAATATTGCGGTTACATGGACTAAATGAATGAGATTGTGACGCAACAATGCAATCGCTTGTTTTTGTTGCGATGTGGAACATTGTAAACGCGTAATCCTGCTCGGCTCTCACGGCAACAGTGTTTCATCGATTGCTTACTGCGTCTGAAACTTCTGCTGTTCTGGGTGTCTTGAAATGTTGACGTGGGAGGTACTAAATCAACTCTAGTTTACTGGAGTGATTCTTTTTGATTTGATTTTTCATGAAAAACAAAAATAAACATGAAACAAGAATGAAGTGTCATCGGGCCTACGCGAACCCCGTACTTTGACAGGAGTGCTTAATTAGTATGCATTTTTTCTTCAAAGCTGCTTTTGTAGGGGGATTTGCGATTGAAGTTGAGAGCAGCTCCCTTCAGGCATTTTAAGTCTGGCACCGAGTCAAGTTCTTCTTCGTAGAGTCGCTTTTGGTAACGAGTACAAGTATGTTACACTATAGGCAATTATTAAGCAAGTATTTTTTAAAAAACGTGCCTGGAGAGCATGAAGTGTCGTCTGAATCGATACTGTTATGAAGGATACGTACGTGGTTTTTATGATGATCGCCAGATATCTGTACAGTAATAATGAAAAAGTACCCATGTCAAAAGCGATACTGATGGCCCAGAGAAACGCGCGACGGCTTGGCGTGTGGGGAAGCGCCGAACTTCCGCAAAATGCAACTTAGAATAATTACGTAACTTATAAAAAAATATGCAAACCGGTTGTTTGGACAGGAGATCGTGAAGCTGCTGAAGCAAAGTGATTTTTGCACTCCTGCGGAAACCCAGGATGGGTAAATAAGGCTCGGAGGAAGTTTAGATGCTTCCTTCCTTTAAGACCTGCGCGGCTCTAGGTATAGCAGGTCCCAGATCAGTGGACGAGCGCCCTGCGGAAGCTTTGAAAAGCGTTATGTAATAGTGGGTTATGGACTTGGAACGTAAACTGGAATATAACGACGAGCAGCAATTATCGCATGAAAAACGAAACTGCCGGTGATATATAATAACATTATTATTGTAATTATTATGATTATTCTTATTATGATTGTCATTATTATTATTATTATTGTCGTTATAGAAGGTTTAATCGAAAATTATAATTGTGGGTAAACATACACCGCATTCACGTTTCTTTGTATGTACAGGGTTGTCCCAGTGTTTCTTTGCTTATTTGGCAGATGTTATCTTGTCATTCATATTGCATCAGTCTTTTACATTATGGTTTTGTTGCTTAGCCGCTATGATCATTATAGGCGTATAGGATCAGCTGTGCCGGGAGAGAGCAGCTCCCCCTAAACCTACACCATCACCCGGCCACGTCCCAAAGCCGTCCGTAACCACGCACCTCTCCCCTCTCCCAGACCTGCCTGGAGCTGGAGAGGTACCTTCAGAGTGAGCCCTATGTCTCTGCGTCCGACATCAAGTTCGACGGTCAGGAGGACCTCTGGAGCAAACTGATGCTGATGAAGGCGGAGCCCGGTCCGCGGATCGCGCGCGTGGCTGAGGATGACTGCCCCGACAACCACGCCTCAGAGACCAACAGCTTGAGCTCTGACGCCAGCAGCGAGGCATCAGACAGCTCGGAGGACCTCTCTCCTACATGCAGCTTCACGGTCGACTCCCTAGGGGGCGTCCCCGTCCTCGGGGGCCACTTTGGCTCCTCCGTCATCGCCACGCCGCCGTCCTCGCCGGAGGCGGTCAGGGAGGCGGGGGCTCCCCGGGTCTGGGGCTCCGCGCACCCAGAGCAGAGCTCCCCAGGGAAGATCCGAGGCGGCGGCGGCGGCGTGGGAAAAGGGGCGGAGAAAACGCTGGTGGGAGGTGCCGGGGAGGTGTCGCCCGACGGCAGGAAGCGGGTCCATCGCTGCCACTTCAGCGGCTGCCGCAAGGTTTACACCAAGAGCTCGCACCTGAAGGCGCACCAACGCACACATACAGGTGAGCTCCTGGGCACGCTGCCCGGTCATGTGACCACGCGGTGCCCGCAACGAGAGCGAGAATCCCAACTCGGAGGCCGATAGGAGCTGTGGCTGTGGTGTTTAACTCCATCCCCCCCCCCCACCCCCCAATTAAATCTCCCTGATTGAAAGAAGTATGACTTAACCCACTTGGAATGTGGGTACTTGTGAGGGGGGGATTGGGGGGGGCTTATTTGGATTAAGAGACACGGTTCATCAAAGACCTAAAATTTCACAATGGGAATGGAAAACCGTTCAGTTTTTTTTTTTTTTAATAGCTGTCCAAATCTTTTTTTAATGCTTTTGTTGTAATTAAGCAGCATTTTATTGCTCTTTTTAGCCATGAATTTGTGTGTGTTGAGTGTGACCGTAGCCCCGGAAGGCTTACCCACAATGCCGTGCGTCCCGATGCAGGTGAAAAGCCATACCGGTGCTCGTGGGAGGGCTGTCAGTGGCGCTTCGCGCGGAGCGACGAGCTGACGAGACACTTCCGGAAGCACACGGGAGCCAAGCCCTTCAAATGCAGCCACTGTGACAGGTGCCACCTCACTTTCGCCCCACCAATCACATCGCTGTAGTCCTGTGACAACTAACGGAAAGACACTGAAGGGTTGTATCAGTGTGTCAGCCAGAAAAAACGTCCTTGTCTACTATTAATTTATGGGGCGGTTTGCAGTTCAGCAGGTTGGAAGGTCACTGGGTCACATCCCAGAGTTGCCAGAGTGGTTTCATGTTTGGGCCTTAAGCCCCAGTCTGACCCCCGCTTTCCCAAAAAATAAATGTGAATCGTTTTGGGCAAAAGTGTCGGCTAAATAAACGGAAGGTAAAATGTTTAGGATGTGACAGTGATTTTTAGGGTGTTTAGGATGTGACAGTGATTTTTAGGGTGTTTAGGATGTGACTGTGATGTTTAGGGTGTTTAGGATGTGACTGTGATTTTTAGGGTGTTTAGGATGTGACTGATTTTTAGGGTGTTTAGGATGTGACTGTGATTTTTAGGGTGTTTAGGATGTGACTGTGATTTTTAGGGTGTTTAGGATGTGACTGTGATTTTTAGGGTGTTTAGGATGTGACTGTGATTTTTAGGGTGTTTAGGATGTGACTGTGATTTTTAGGGTGTTTAGGATGTGACTGTGATTTTTAGGGTGTTTAG
>JABFDZ020000001.1:15757663-15774665 GCA_019775955.2 Pollimyrus isidori
CAATTTATGTGGGTGCTGAGGCATCAAATAAAAGATACGAGATCTTTAACGTAATTACATCTTAATGGATGTGGCAGTGCTGCTGTCTGGTCGCTTTGCAGGCCTATGGGGCATTAAACACGACAGGCAGCAAGGAGCAAAAATACTGCCGTGTAGAACATCAAGGGGGCGCTATACAATCGGGTCTCATTTTCAAGGGATGGTTTTAGTGCAGTTTTTTTTTAATGCAGGTGAATTTATTCTATTATTAACCACAAGCACATCTCAATTCCTCCAGTGGGTCTCCACAGAAGCCGAACGGCACCGATGAAAACACGCAACACGGCATTCCCCGCTCCGGTCATATTTCCCGGCTCCTCCCTCTGGAAAACTCCATTAAGACAGAGGTAATTGTGTGTGTTCTTCATTGTGAATATTTGATAATCTGTTTGCCTAGCCGCCCCTGTGCAAACCACCACAATCGTCATCAGCCCCACTGCACACACTAGAAAGAAGAAGAAGAAGGCCATCATTCGCAGACGCCCCCTGGGCCAATTACCTTATAAATTATTCATCGATAATAAATACCCATTTCCTCCAATAGTGCTCACACTGAACTGGAGCCAGAGCCGATGTCCCAGTTCCTTGGGACGAGGTCAAGGTACGCTACGATAATGTAAAGGCCGGATCTGGAGGAGGACGAACTTGCTTCGCTAACGAGTTTGGCCAGGCCTGGGCAGGCGTAAATAACAGACTGCCGGTACGACTACGTACAGATGCCATAAAAACATGAGGAGGGGACCCCTACCAAAGGCGCAACAGAGGTCCTTTGAGAAAGAACAGCCTAAGTTCTCTCCCATATATGAGGTTAATTCTACGCCTGCCATGCCAGAAGAATCACCTCACATCTCCAAAGCCTCACGCCTTTCGAGCCAACAGCCTGTCCGCCCTTCCATGTAACTAATGGCCCACCTATTTTGCTGTCGCATATTTGCTCACCAACATAATTAAAATGAAGCTCAGGTAGGGTCCTCAAACCGATGGGGGGAAAAAAAAACTTCAATTTGTCACAATGTCTAAGACACTAGGGTTGTGTACTTTGCCAGCCCCGAAGTTTCATTTGAACACAAAGCCGGATATACAACCGTAAACAACATTGTTTTGGCAAAAACAGATGTGTTATTCTGTCAGGTTGACTTTTGTTAGACACTGCAGGAGTAAGAGGCTTGTCAAAACAAAAGTTCTGCAGTGAGAGACATTTCAGGGGACTGTTTCAGTCAGTCTCCTCATGTATCAGATTCTCATACCTCTGCGAATGCCAGGACCATCCTGAATAACGCACCTCCGAAAGAAAAACTCAGGGGCCCAAAAAATGCGCAAGACTTTACCAACATCCCAGTAGATGGCTCTACCAGATGGATTTTGTAGCACTTTTAAGGGCAATGATATTCTGTACAAAATGTTTGCTTTTTTTGTTTTAATGATGCAGCAGCTCATGTGGATTAAATAAGCTAATGCATTTTCTGTTTGCTTGCTCCTTAAACTGCGCAGTTTTTGTCTGCTCTAGAAAATTGCCTGTGCAGTCTGCATTTAAATTGTATTAATAGGTATATTACTGTTAAGAGCATAATTAGGTATGATTATGCCTAGTTAAGCATATGAATTAAACCCCGGCAAAGGAATTCCATGGAAAACTGAGCTAACGCAGAGTAATTTACACCTTTCCAATAATTCATACACCAAATATCTCATCTTGTGTTAGAAACGTTTACGCTTTGCAGACCTACAAGAGAGGCTAATGGCCTCCACGTACGAAAACTGAGGTGATGCCTTTGCATGTCAGAAAATAATAGCAGATAAGCTGCTAACTGCAGCACCCACCGGGCATGCAGGAAGCGACGGGCGCTTTGGAGAGCAAAGCGTCCTTCTGCCAGGACAGAAGACATGTGGCTTTGGAGTGTTAATGGAGCTTGTGTCACTAGAGTAAATAACACCCCAGGTGGAGGATATTGCTCAAATAAGACCATCGTTCACAACAAAGTTGTGTGACAGTAAATATGTATGAGAAATTCAAAAGGCACTTCAGCCACCAATGTCAATATTTACTTTTTCCCTCGTGCTTAGGAGAAACGCTCAGCCAACTCCAATTATCGCCGGTGTTTGGGTGCGGGGTGGGGAGTGAGCTGGTTTGGAAATCACTCCACCACAGACGCCAGTGACGCCGGCCTACTTTGACCATAACTAGTTGCTCCGGAAAGTTGTTGGGCGTGTTACAGATTCTGTCGAGATGCTTAAGAAGTTCACTGCGCTCCAAGTTGTCCTTCACCAGCTTGTCTATGAGCTGGACTCTTCTTAAAGGCGACATGAGCACTTTGGAACATCTGAATCTCTCCTAAATAAGTACCCCCACCCCCATGGTTCTCCAGCATCACCTCAGCATCTAGGCCCTTGGTGACGTCTCTGGCCTTCACAGCACACCAATGTCATGATTCTCCCAAAATACACAACACAGGTTCTACCATAACCTTGTGCAAAATGGAGCCCCCACTGATCTCCATCTACGTGGATGTTCATCACGGCTTATTAATTATCAGAGACGACCACGGTGCCAGAATTCCGATTCCCCATAAGTCGGACTTATTTGCCCGGCTGACTCTGTCATTGACGAGTCTGGCCTCCCATACATCAGTGCAAGCAGGACACAATCGGAGCTGCTACAATTCATTCCGCTTCATTGGAACTGAGTTTCCCTTCCATTTCCTCCGTTTTGAAGTTCATTCCCCCAAATTGGCCTCCTACTGACCTGGGGTCAGCGCTCACCCATCCGTACCCGCCACGGCTGCGGACTTCATTCTGATTAAATCAGCGCCTTGCATCTTGCAGGTGCTGCCACATCTGAATGTGATTCACTCTATTATCTCGCCTGAGCAGCGCTCCCTCCAGCACAGCAGGTGGCAGCAGCACCATTAAGAGCGTTTGTGGCAGGTCAATAAATCCAACCGAAGAAGGTGTTCCCCTGATAGCCACTTTAATGCTTTGTGATACCCATCCGTGTCAGGCAATGTGGAACGTCACTTAGGTGACATTTTATTTGGCATGTACAGGGAGATGCTAGGAAATCTACCATCACGATTAAAGGACCATCACGGGTTAGACACCGGTACGCGGTATCCAGTGCAAATTCTACGGCATTCACGTTTTCCTAAAGAAGCACGTCTGTCCAACAACATATCTGGGCGGGCAGGGGTGGAGCGGACAAGGTCAGCTATGTCCGAACTGGGGAATTCCACATGGGACGTCAGAAAACAAGAAAACTCCAATTACATTAATGTCGCTTCCAGTGACCCAGCCCCTTTCATCTGCTTAGTCATACTGGAGAGCCGAGGCTGAGGAACTGCTGTAGTATAAATTTCAGCTCCGCAGAGACGGCGTGGGATTCCCTACTGCCTCCAGTGAGGTGGCCAGACCATCGCTTCCTCTGCCTCTGCTGACAGGGCATCACCTACAAACCCTCCCCACTCATTATTCCTTGACCAACCAAAACATGCAAACCATGACTCTGAATGCCTTATTTACCATTTCCACAAGTATGAGTACAGATACATCGGAATGCTTCAGTTTTTGCATCCCTCATCCTGCTGCCCTTTAAGGGACACACATACATATAGGGGTGAGAGTGAAGCTTAGGGTCAGAGCACAGGGTCAGTCATTCACCCAGCATCCCTGGAGCGTTCGAGGCGGTTAAGGATCAGGCTAACAGGCCCAACAGAGATGTGGCTGCTCTGCTGGATAGGGTTGAACGACTTATCGATTTCAAATCAAAATCGTGATGTGAAACAACACGACTGGCAAATCACAAAGGCTGCAATTTAGGATACGCATTAAGCGAGTCATCATGCGAGTCATGCTCACCAATCAAAAAGTGCCGTGCTCCTCACGTGCCAACCGTGCTGACCAATCAAAAGGGGCCCAAGGTGACTGAGCATATACCCACCAACCGCTGAGCCACACACTTCCCTCCAATTAGCTGCAGACGCACACGCCATCCTCACCGCTTTGGAGCCCCCAGTGTGCGTAGGACGTCCCGAGTTCTGTCGGACGCCACTGGAAGGTTGGGGAGTTTCGCTGCCAACCCAACACCATGACGCATCGCCACGATGGCGGTGAGGTTTGACGTCATGAAGATATATGGGGTGTTTTTTTTTTTTACCCATAATACACCGTGGAAACATTAGATCGACCAGCGCCAGAGAAAGTCACACAGCCCTGACACTTTCTGTTCCCTAATCCCAGGGCACCACGTTTAGTTCCTTTTCAGCAACGTAGACCCGCACGCCTTAAGCTTACAGCACTGTGCCAGCTAGCTCTACATCCCAGCGGTGCCACTGTGCCACGCCATCAGCGCCAGCAATACCAGCTAGCTGCACGGCTGGCAGATTATGGGTTACAGCACGCATGAATACGTTCTCCGTAATTTCGGGATTCCTGCCCTTGCGCTACGCGCTCTGCCGTACTCTGGCGGATCAGCGGGGAGGAAAATTGCGGGGGAAGAGCGCACCGCGTGCGCAGGTTCCATGCAGATAATGCAGCGCCCGGTGTGGGGTTTGCTTTCTTTCATTCACAGGGCACGATTCCTTTCACAAGCGATCGCAGCCTCATACAAAGCGGCATTCCGCATCCATCCGCGGCCCGCTGTTCACCGTGCAGATTATTCTGCGAGTTGTTCCGGGTCGGTTTTCTTGACGCGTGTCGGCCCCTCTGTGACGGTTCCTACTCGACGCTCTTAAACTGGCCTTCAGGTCCTGCACCCGTCTCCCTTCAAACTGACAGCTTGTTTTCACCCCAACATCTCCAGTTCATCTGCAAAACTTATGCCGCCAAAATGATTCTTCGTCCGCTTTTTAAATTGTCTTGCCGACATTTCTGAATGTTAACATTCAGGATATAAATGTTTAATGTACCGTGGCTGGTTATACTTTATTATTATCTTATGCATTAGCAGCATGGGGACCCACAGGGGGGTCCAACATAAACACAGCAGGTTATCTTGTAGAGATGTCTTCAGGGTTCACACACTCCTGGTCAGAAGTTGCTGCTTGTGCTGGGAGCACTGGTCAGATCCAAGCAGTCACGCTGTCCAGCAGGTTTCCTATTTCATAGGAAAAGTGCCTGCGAACCGTCTTGCTTCCATTACATCACGGTTAACTGAGTCTGATCCAGAGCAGCAACTGGTGGATATTTCACTGGCGGAAGAAAAAAAAATTTAAAAGAGTGGGGATTTCCTTAGGTTCTCCATCTACGTCTTTGGCCATTGGGACACCTACAGGCCAATGAGTTCCTCAAACCATGACCCCACTGTGCTCACTGAACGGGACGGGGTACTGTCCTCTTCTGGCATCTCCCCAAGAGCAGACTTTTATAAGAGAACAGCTTCCAAAGGAGAAAAAAAAAGCAATGATTTGGATCAGGCTTCAGTGATTTACACCACAAAGACGTTTTCACTTTAAGAAACAGTGTGCTTGTTCGGTCTTGGGAAACCTACGGATTTGGATTAGCTGGAAACAGCGGCCCAGCGCTGAAGGCCACGCGATGCCATGCCTCGCAGTCACTGCCGGCCACGCCATGGCGACAGCAAGGAGAGGAGCATTATTGATTTGCATCCATCACACCTCAGCAAGGCTGAGCTCTGTGCGCGAATTTTATTATTATTTATTTTATCTCGGGATACTACACACACACACACACACACACACACACACACACACACACACAAAAAAACACCCTGGAGATTTAGAAGTGAAAGGAGGGAAAAAAAACCTGAAAAACAACCAGGGCGAAAGTGCATTTAGGGAGGAGCTGCAAGGCGAGTCCAGGGGATATTATTCTCAGACATATAATAAAATGTGTTTTATATCTTTTTCTGGACATATGAAATCATGCTTTCCCTCAGCTTTTTTCTTTTCTTTTTTTAAAACCAAAATTACAAACATTTTCCACAGGAGCAGATTTCGCGAGTTCAAGCAAGGAGCAGGATTTTCCGCCGTCGGAGCTCAATTAAAACGTTGCGTGACCCGTCCGATTTCCGGCCTCCCGTTAGACCGCGGCGTCCCAGAAGGCACCGGGTCCATGTCTAAGGCCCTTCATGCATTATTGAGATCCCTGAATGGCATGAATCGGGGCAAATGGGGCGGCAGAAGAACGTGATTTCATTACAGCCTACGAAGGGCACTCAAGTGCCATCGACATAAACAAGTATTTCCACCTTTTTTCTTTTAACGGTATTGTTGGGTTCAGGTATGGTGTGGGGGGGGGGGTGACCTTATTTTTCAATATAATACCAAGGACAACTGGGAACACACTTTTAGACTATGGTAACCATGGCAACAGATGTTTGCGCCTGAGAATGCTATTTTGAGGAGCTCTCTTATTTCGTAGTAATGTTGACATCTCCAGCTGTGTCCACTATTCATTCAAATTACAAATAATTGATGGTTTAGTACCAGGGATTGTGTGACCAAAGAAAAGGTTTGCATGACACGGCAAACAAATGCATTTTTATAACGTCAGCCGCTACAACCACAATTAAGTTATACACAAAAATACATATACATCTACTCAAGTTATACACAAAAATACATATACATCTACTCAAGTTATACACAAAAATACATATACATCTACTCAACTCTAAAAATAAAATGCCGCCTACAATTTTATCATACTTGCAGTAAAAATGTCTCTAAATGTAAGCGACTGCATGGCGAATTTAAATTTTAATTAAGTATGTATGTATGTATGCGGGCATCTGTCCGTCTGTCTGTGCTCCATATGCAGCACGTATTCCAGTTTTATGGCCACTTTTATTCCTTACATGACGGAAATTTACGGCAAGCCAAGCCGCAATCTTTATTGTCCATAAATTACACATTAAATGCTTATCGGTGAATCACGCTGAAGTGGAGCCAGAGCCGACGTCTCATTTCCTTAGGATGAGGTCAAGGTGTGCGACAGCTTTCAGGATCAGGAATCCCATCATCTGCTGTGCAAGTTTCCCATCGAAACCCAAAAAGCAAAAGGAAAAGAGGAGGAGGGACACACCGCTGGTACAACCAGGGGACCTTCCTGGGCAGCAGGCCGCTCAGAGACACATGAATGTAAAAACAAACAAAAACTTAATATATTAACATGTCTGTCAGTGAGCTGAAGGCCAACAAAAGAAAACTGAAATTTTCATTTAATCTCATAAAAACGAATTATTCGCACAATTCGGATAAATATCTGTCGTCATCGTCCACCCCTTTAATTATGTAATGTTACGTAACATTTGGCTTTAGGACCAAAACAAATAAACTGCATGCATGAGTGGAAATTTTTATTGCGGGTGCAATTAATGTGGCAGATTATTTATCCGTACACTTGTATCAGGCCCGCACACGCTCGGGATGTCGAACATATTAAAGCCATCTGTTGGACAGAACCACGGGATCTTTACAAATTATGGAGGGGACGACACGCGAGAGAATATCGGGAGATGGTATTAGCGGAGGAGACCAGATCGTGGCGCAGGAACGCGAGCAGCTGCGAGAAGCCACGCGCCAACGTCGACGGACGAGCCGCGTGACGAGGACGGCCGCAAGCAGCGCCGCAGTTCCCTGTCACCGCCACGCAGGCCTGACATGTACAGGTGGCCGACTGATTTCACCGTGAGCCTGGCGCACTCGCACTTTGCTGAATTACAATGAATTCGCTGGGGGAGCAGCTAATCTGATGATAATTAATGCCGGAGCGTTCAAGTTACTTCGTAAGGAGACTCTCAAGGACAGGGAAGTGAGGACACAGAGACTATTCCCAGACCCCCCCCCCCCATCCCTCACCTCGGCAGACTGGGTCTCTCTCCCCATCTCCACTCCGCGGCAGCCCTTCCTCTCCCGTGCGGACCTGAGCTTGTCACCATGGAAACACGGGGGGGGAAAAAAAAAATGTACCGCCAGATTAGAAGAAAGATTGACCAAAAAAAAAATTAAAACACAGTTCCACATACAATTGGGGCACTAAATCAGTCCAGTCAGGCAATTTCTACATGTTTATTACTCTTTCTGCGAAACGTAGTAAGAGCATCGGCACATTTCAGCCATCAGGCAACTAGTGATTTTAATGGCCTTTGCAAAGACTTCATCCGACTGTTGGATTTGAAGCGTGATGGACCAGAGGAACATTCACATCATCAGATCTGGGGATGCCTCAGCGTGCCTGACGAAATACATCTGTATATGCCAGGGCCAGCCAGAGACGAGACTGTCACTCTCAACAATATGGGGACAAAAAAAATGCACCTGAATCCCAAGGGGATGCAGAAGGGATGAAGTTAACGACTGACAGATCAAACGCAGCTTGTTCGCAAGTGGAAAAAAAATGCCAAATAAAGATGCACTCCGACTTTCTCTGCATGTTATCATTCACGGAAGAACTTAATGAATCTGCTGCCGATTTGTTTCACTGGCCTATAACGATGCCCCCTGTGTTATCTTTCGGCGAGGCAACCCTTAACAGGAAGCCTAACCTTGTCATCATACCCCCCCTCCCTCCATCAGGGGTCTGCAGTTCTATGTAACGAAATAAATGCACATAAATGTTCCCCACCCCCCCCCCTTAAACAGAGGATTAAATGCACCTTAATTTGCATGGTGTCTTGAGTATTAGCTGCCGCCCAGAACTGTCAGGAGATAATTCAATTCGCGCAGCGCTGCGATAACTTTAAAACAGCGTAAATCTCGGGATAAGGTCAATGGCTGTAAATTTCTCCGCGTCCTGCTAATTTATTCCAATCCTCCACGTGCAAGCTTACCGGGGAACCGCCGGTTCAAGTGCGAGTCGACCCTCCCTGCGGTTAGTTTTTACACGGCTTTACAGCGTGATTGATCAGCACGGGAATAAAACGGCCTATATCAAGCGATGGATCAAAGGAAATAGACGGATTCCTCGGACATTAAATGTTTTTTTGTTTTTTTTTGGGGGTGGTTGTTATACATAGGCAGCCAAGAAGCCGGACGAAACAGAAATTAATGGGTTTATTTAGATGAGCATTATTAACCTTTGTCAGAGTTCAGAGAAATCCAGTGGGTTCTGAGGAGAACTCATGTAAACCTGGCAAGAAGAGGCCCCAGGGCCACACACCCACGAAGCTTTATTTCCTCTATCCCCCAATTATCCGATCATTCTCTATTAAAGCGCACATTTTAAATGCAAATCAAGGCCCTTTAACATACGTCTCCCTTTTCATTTCCTCGCCTTTATATTCCAGCATGGACGGCCCCCCCAACAGGAAGTTACGGAGACGCATCTCCAGGTCACCCGAAGCTCCTTAATCGTCCAGCACCTTTTCATCTCATCCCCAGGGCCGCCAAGCTGCGCGGCAAGCGCCCTTTGGTCTGAAAGGTCTGCCCGTCACTCCAGACCCCTTGGATTATTGTGACAGAAACTGGATCAAGTCCAATTAAATTGGTGTTAAATAGGATGATAGCCTATCGCTTTGTTCCCCAAATGCCGCAGATGAAACAGAAAAAAAAAGTAGGTAAACAGCAAACCCACAAAAACAAGGCACTTTAAGAAAAATATAATCACCAGAATTTTGCTCAACACCGCTGTCCATATCAAACCCGTTTCTGCCATCTATTTACAAAGCCATATGCAGTAGCACCCCCTAGGGGTGTATTGGCATAATGATGGATGTGACTCGATTGCACTTGCGTTTGTTGGGTGATTTCGGGGGACAAGGCAGCACACGGGGATGGATATTAACCATCCACCATATCTTTAGTGGGTGTTTCCGGGTTGCTGCTGGGAATTACGGCCCCTGACAATGATCTTGGGCTTTTTTTTTTCTGACCCCCCAGCTACTGCATCAGAATTAACCTCAGAAACTCTGCCACTCGGTATTAAATATTTATGAATTCTGGGATATTCTTTATGGAATTCCTTCTTCCTTGCATTTCACAGATGCTTTCTTAGGCTTTTTAATTAAAAACGCTAGTTAATTATTCCATTTGGGGTGACTTCATGACAGAAATTGCTACAATATTGGGCTATCAATTATTACATCAGCAGTGGTGTAAATTGTTAACTGGTGATATAATTTCCTAGTTTTCAACTATTTTCATATGAATGCTTGATTAGTGAAGTTATATATTCACCTGAATATTGAATAATCTGAAACACAGTAAATATCATTAATGCTTTTTGTATTTATGAGTAATTATTGTTTCTCTTATTAATTAATTCTGGGCTGATCACAAGTCATCGTTAACTAACTGAATCCTAATGTCTGGGATGGGGGAGACTCGATTTGTGTCTCCCTCTTTTTGGAGCACAGCGCCCCCAGTGGGGGAAACCTGCATTAATCCTCTTCTGGAGTTTCAATCCATTTACCAGATCCTCCACTGCAAAACGCATGTTTGGCCAATCAGTGTATGAATGAGACGCCGATGAGTGGGAATAGCGTGTTCAACTGAAGATACCAACATTCGAGAAAAAAAAAATAAATGAATGAATAAAAAAACGCAACCAGAACAAATTAAGGTAGAGAGGGACGAGCCTCATGAAGTCTCAGCCAGCAAGCTAAGCATTCAATTCAATTCAATTCAATTTATTTTTATATAGCGCCATTCACAACAAAGTTGTCCCAGGGTGCTTTACATGGGTGTGTTAAGAACACGACTCTCCAGTCAGGAGATGCTCCTCTTGCAGCCGCTCGGCAGCTAGCTCAAAGACAGCGCGGCGTGTCCCTCAGACACTCGTCGTTGACCTGGGATCCCCAGTAAAGTGATATTTGATTTGTTTCCATGGCGATCGCTAAGCCATCGGCTGTCCCGGGACCAGCTACGCTTCAAGCGAAGCCAGGAGCCGCTTTCCTAAACCGGACTCTTATGTCCTAGGGTGAGCACGTCGCGAAAAAATAAAATGTCACCAAGTTAAAAAGCGCTGAGGCAGCTGCCTTGGCAGGCGAGTGCAGCCTGCTAGCTATCAGCGACTTGCAGCGCGACGCTAATCCCTCACATTGAGCCGCCTTTCAATTTACGCGTCGCCTCAATCTTTCTGCCCATGATTTAGCTCTTGGTCGGGACTTAACAGGGCCACTAAAACGTGACCTTTCTGCATAAGGTATTAAATTAACAAAGCCCTTTATTTGATTGCCGTAACTTGTATTTTATTATTTGCACGTTGATAAAACACTTTTGTTTATGTGCATATGGATTTCTCTATTCACAAATTTTTACTCACCATGCCACATTCATCAGCTGCAGAGAAAATATAAAGTAACTGAAAATGTAATGTTACTATCTGGGTAAGAATTTCACAGTTCCCTCACCAATTTTTCCAAAAGTTAGCACTCTCCGTCACAGATTCACATAAATAACGCACGGTATAAATACAGTATATAATAGTAACAAGAAAAAGTTACTTATATACCAATAGCTGAGGTCCTCAAAGAGCCTTTAATCATTCCAGGGAGATGAGATCAATGTGTAATTTGAAAAGGGAATGGGGAAGAGATGACATGGTAATTATTATTGATCATTTCCGTGCACATTTTCCCAAAAGGTCTGCAGGACTAAATGTTTGCATTTATTAAATTTAATTTACTCAGGGGGCTCCAGCCCAAGACAGCGGTGCTGGGTTAAAACAACAAGTGCCAACAAGCAGGGCTGCCGCATAAATGCTCTGTAGACATGGATGAATGGGTTAAGTAGCAGGGGGAAATTGATGGAGTTATGTCGCAAACGGAAACGCCCCACTTAATACGGGCCAGAACAAGTCAAAACAACAACGTGTCATATTAGGAGACTGAAACTGTCACGTTTAGTTAGCAGCAACGTTAAGTCCACAGCAGCATACAAGCGAGCATCAGAGTCCAGGGTCAGCCAGAATCCCTGAGGTTCAGCTGAGGTTGAAAGCGTTGCTCAAGGACCCATTACAAAACCCACTCTGCCAGCTGCGAGAACCGGCAACCTACCGACGAGCGGCACACGGTATTAACCAACCGAGCAGCTCTAAATGGTAATGGTGCATGTTTCCATGCGCAGCTGAGTAAGGATTATGTACGTTCCTGCAGGGTGGAACGCTGCTTCCCTCTACTGGCCTTTTGGGATACACAGGAGGATATCTGGATATATACAGTACCTAATCACCAGCACAATCAGCTTACACGGAGTAGTCTTAACATCAAAACCACTGACAGGTGAGTGAATAACACTGATTATCTTGTTACATTGGCACCTGTCAGTATCAGGGTGTAATGATGCATTAAGCAAGTAAACAGTTCTTGAACATTACTCTATGGTACATGAGAGAGCTACGGTAGCACAAACTGGCGAAAAAGTTAATGCTGTCTATGACAGAAAGGTGTCAGAATGCACAGCGCGTGGCAGCTCGCCGCATATGAGGATGCTAACCTCACGGGCAGGTGGGCCTCAGAACTGCATCAGGGGAAGGGAACCCTGTTCCAGGAGTGCCGGAATCCAGCGGGTTTTCTATCCCACCCGGTCTCCGATGAGCCACATGTAACCTCAGGCAGACAGTAACTCATCAAGTAGGATAGACAACCTGTTGGATGCTGACATTCAAGGGATGGGGTTGCCAACAGCTGCACTATGGGAGGAGAGCAAGTCGGCACACACAGCGTGACGCTCTGGACAATGACCTGCTGAGAAACCTCGGGTTTGTATTTATGTGGCTATGACTTTGACATGTAACACTTTCCTAAACGTCGCTGTAGACGAAGTACAACCCATCATAGGAGCAGTATTCCCCCGAGGGAAGTGGCCCGTTTCAGCAGGATAATGCACCTTGCCACACCGTTCCTGACTGGTTTGAAGAACATGAAAAAGAGTTAATGGCGTTGATTTGGTCTCCAAACGCCTAAGCTTACAAGACGCAAAGGATCTGCTGGCGGACACCGTAGGACACCTTCAGGGCTCTCATGGAATCCATGCCTCGGTTGTTCAGATCCGTTTTGGTGGCATGAGGTGACCCACACAATATTAGGCAGGTGATGTTTAAAGTTATGGCTGATCGGTGTACATTTAAGGTAGCTATCTGTTCAGATGGGGAAATGCTGAGGTGCGAAGCTGCGTGCGGCTGAACCCCTCCAAGCGCTTCACCTCCTGCTCCCCATTTCAGTTGACTCACAACCCAGGGTCCTGGGTCTTACTTGTGAAGTAAGACATGTTAAAAAGGGTAGTCTGGAACCTGAAACCCCTCCCAGGAAGCACAGGGTTTAAAGTCGTGTTTTTGAGGCATTCAATTAGGGTGACCATACAATCCATGTCAGGGAGGGCACTTTCAGTTACCTCAAGGCTTTAAAACTACTTTGAACTAGTTTGGTTCTTAGCACTTCGACAAGTTTGTTTCCTTGATTGAAAGACTCACCCAGATGTTTCATATGCAATCACTGACCAATTGGTAGACAGCAAAAACTCATAAGTGCTTAAGTGAAATCCAGGTATTTTTAATTGAAATGGTAGTGTACAAATCCTGTCCTAGCTCAAATTGTCCTCCTAGAGATGGATTATGTGGTCATCCTAGTTTAAAGTGTTTTTAAAATGGTTTCATGCTCTTTAGATTTGCAATTAAACTGCCATTTTGAGAAAAGTGAAAATGGTAGCTTATTTTGTACATTAAACTGACAAGCAAAAAAGAAAACTACAGCAGCAGGACTTTTACAGAAACCGGTTCCACAAAAATGAAAGTGCTCAGATGACCAAGCCAAGCAAAACTTTATCACGCTTTTATAAACCCAATACCGATTTTAGCCTATCTAGCTATAGTAAGTCGGCCACGCTTTATAAGAAGCGTTCATCTCCAAATAGCGACAGAAAACTTTGTCAACTCAATTAAAACTTGGCCAAAGGTTATTTAAATAAGCCCTCAAGCATGGAACGCCGCGTAAATGTGTTAGTAAGTCTGGAGACGGTCCAGAGAAACAAACGCCTTTTAGCTCGCCTTTACTGTCGGTTTCTCTGCTTCACTGCCCTCTACTTATCTGTTATTATGCTTTACAGGAGGCACATATTACACTACCTACAAATGACAATGAAAGAAGCGTTAACTTAATTTAAATGTCTGTGTGAAAGGCTGCAGAGAGCCCACACAAGACGGTCTGGTACCAGTCGAACCGAGAATGGGTCGAAGGGAGCATGTACCTCAAGTGACAGAAAGATGAGTCACACACAGACTCGAAGGTGGCTTTGCAGTCATCTCACTATTCCGCTCATAAAGCTCCTTGTGCAGAAATAGAACAATTCTGCGGTTGCAAAAGTTTTCTGTACACCTCGATAACGGACTGGCCTTAGGCGCCCAAAGCGCTGCAGCCAACCCCCGTTGCCGTCCTTCAGCCACGGGGCCAATGGGAAGAGACGATTCAAGGTAATTAGTGCGGAGCCTGGACCCTGCGCCTGCGCAGACGGGGTGGAGCACTGTAATAGGCTTTGATGTGGTGTTTTGTAGCTTCTCTTCAATGTTGGAGTCGTCCGATCATGTATAGACAAACTAACATTTTACTGTGGAAACTTTGATATTTAAAATGAGTACCTCCATAATAAACGGCCAACTAGGATTAACCTTTCAAAATAATCAGCAGCATGATAGCACTTGTTAAATTGCAATAACAAAATACTTACGTAATCTGTCAACCTGTAATTCGCGCATAATATTTAAAAATAATTTTTAAATCGTTTAATATGGAAGGAAAGTCATTTTGCAGAGTTCTTCTGAGAACACATCTGTGACGGAGAAGGCTCTGTCTTATAAGGCTGGACAAAGCATACACGGCTTTAGAGTGAGGCAGGCAAGTCTGATTATCTAACGTCTTAAACCACACGTGGTGCCTGTAACTCTGTGTGTTTTATCCAGTATTCCGATAACTTCAACAACCCATCCAGTCCATACAAATATCTCAGTATAGAACATTCAGGGTTATACTCTGATTCTCCAATTCAGGGCACACCTGTTCCTGATCTGTGTCTCTCGGCTGTGCAGCTGAGCCATAATGTCACCGGAGCTGAGGTCCTGCACCGAGCCCGAGACGACTCCAATAACCTCTTCAGGTATGAAGGGCATGTTCAGAATAAAGCTATTCATTTAGTTTTTGAAACATCTTGTGGAGATAGAAACCAGCCCAGCGAATCGGGGAGCCGCCCATTGTGGCATGACGACAGGCGGCCCTGTGTCTGTCGTGTTCAGCTGCACCACGTGTGTTCGATGTCTTCCGCACAGCGTTCAATTCCGCACGACGCCGAGGGACAGCACCAGGGTGCCGCACGTCCTGGAACACACGGTGCTCTGCTGCTCGTATCCCTGCCGAGGCCCCTTCTTCAGCATACTGAGCCGCTCCTTGGCCACCTTCATGAATGCCTTCACAAGTCCTACCACAGACATGCCACGACTTAGAATGTGGCAAGCTGCATTGCTGAATGCTAATTTTTAAAAATCTTACACTGCTAAGCTTAATGCTAGTTAAGTCAGCGCAGACTGTCCCTGACTCGCCATCTATGCCACGCACAACAAGCACTGCCTTTTTGAGAAATGAAAAGAAAATGAAGTAAGCTTATGTAGAAATAAATTCAGGCAACTGTGTGCTTGGCAGCGATATATCACCTATTGCATGCTGTTTGTTAACTGCTGCGGTGATATATTAACTGGTAGTGCAACCATCCTGGCCTCACATACATATTCCAGTTACATCCTCACACCAAAAAGTCAGTGAGATTATCCAAATTTCGCTATATGTCAGTTTCAATGTACGCCTCTCAGAATGCAACATATTTGGGGGACAGTCTATAAAGATATATTCAGTTCTACTCTATTTTTATATCTTACAAAATTTTCTGTATTGTTGCCTTTGTGTGCTATTATTTCAGCAAGTGATTACACTATATATCCATTTTCCATGCAAAACGGGAAAGACTTCCAGAATCTCCTCTCCGTTTATTTGGATGCCGTGTTCTCCCCAAGCCTCCATGCGTTGGATTTTCGAGGCAGCCCAATGGCCGCACCTCCCTTCATGCATGTGCACGGCCCCGTCTGGGGCCTCGGACCCACTGTCCCAGCCTCCTGCTGGAAGGAGGGATCCATGCTGTGAGGAGACTCAATTTAGCTGCTTGTTCTGCTCGTACAGGCGGGAGGGACGGAGGTTGGAGGGTGAGAATCCCACTGATTCGGATTCTGTTTAAAGGCGTCGTCTTCAATGGGATGAAGGGGGCTTTTGTGAGTCACGGTGAAGGATAAAAACAATCAAACAAATAAAGCAATAATTGCCTTTGGCAAATCCTTGCAAAACTGGAAGTGTGTGTGTTTTAGTAGGAACATGTTATCAAAACGTGATTCTATAATTTGTTGTGATGTTTAATTACCTGAATCGTTTTTTTTTTTTTCCAGCCCAGTCCTTGGGGACCTAAATGATCTTCCTGGATGATACAAATTAAAGAAGAAGCTCACGGGTGAGGCTGTGCTGGGGTTACTTTGCAGCCGGCCTTTCATCAGTCTCACCTAGCTCACCCTTTCAGGCTCACAGCGAGAGTCTGCAGAACAAGCTCCTCCTGGCCCTCTTCTACTCAGGGCTCTCAGCTGGAGATCCTTTATCCATACCTGACCAGGCTGGTGATCACGCTGGTCATCAGGCTGGTGGTCATGCTGGTCATCAGGCTGGTGATCACGCTGGTGGTCATGCTGGTGATCACGCTAGTGATCATGCTGATCATCAGATTGGTCATCACGCTGGTGATCATCAGGTTGGTCATCACGCTGGTGATCATCAGGTTGGTGATCACACTCACCGTACCATCAAAACACTGAACGTGCCTCACCGTTGTGTCATCATGTATCTCCTTGGACATTTGGAAAGAGCCTGTCCTGTCATCTGGCCCCTTAGACGTCTGGTTACAGGTTTATGTTTCGTAATACTGACCCTGAGGTGAGACAGGGGGGGGGGGGGGGGGGGGGGGGGGGGGGGGGGGGGGGGGGGGGGGGG
>JABFDZ020000001.1:15792058-15802556 GCA_019775955.2 Pollimyrus isidori
GTCCGGTGTTTTTAATAGTGACCCCCCCCCATGCTCTGCCCCCCCGCCCCCTCCCCCCCCCCCCAGTGCTGGACCCTGCTGCACCAGCTCCTCCAGCAGGCCGCTCCACTCCTCCCTGAAGAGGTTGGCCCCGGTGAGGCTGCCGTCGCCGCCGATGACGCACAGGTTGGTGATGCCGCGCTGCACCAGGTGGAGGGCGGCCCTCAGGCGTCCCTCGCGGGCGCGGAACTCGCTGCAGCGGGCGCTGCCAATGACGGTGCCGCCCTGGTGGCAGACAGAGGACGCTGCAGTCGCTCAAGCAGAATGCAGCCCTGACGTATCTCAACCTACACTGACCTGGGTGGCCGCGTTTAACTACAGAAGGTCGTAAATTCAATCATTGGCCAATCATCAGGAAGAGCCTCCATGCCCGCTCACCATCTGCAGAACGCTGGACACGCTCTCCCACTTCGCCTCCTTGATATTCTCCCCACCGTCCACCATACCCTGGTAACCCTACAAGGAAGCGGACGGCAACACACTTAATCAGGCTCCGCCTCTGCACCAGCGGGGACATCGTTAAACCAATTAAGTGGCATTATTGCGTTCAACATAAGGCGTGTCCCAGGATAGCGCATCAGCTAACGGCATCCGTTGGTACAAGATTGACAAACAGCAACAAATTAAAATGCAAAGCAAATTTAAACATAAAATAAAAAAACAGAAGCTCTTCTGTAAATTTTATTATGTTTACCACTAGATCAGAGCTGGGGCCAGTTCCACAAAGCAGGGTTTCTTGCTTAGCTGGATAACTTGTTGGATTTAAGGTAGTCTGGGGTAAATATAAGTGAACAAAGACAAAGTTAATTTAGCCCAGACTACCTTAAATCTGACAACTTATCCAGCTAAACAAGAAATCCTGCTTCCTGAAACAAGCCCCTGATTCTCCCTCAGCATGCATATAAATTCAGTATATCAGTGTATGATATAACATATATTGGTATATAACTGACTTCATGAATGAAGTAGACTTTAGCTCCGACGTATATTCCCATTCGGATGACAGCACGGACGGCAGCATTCATCCCTGCAGAGGCAAACGATGAACGAAAACAAACACTCTCAGCGGTCAACACAAAGCAGGGTCAACAATCAACACCGAGAATGATCAACACAGCACCCCGCAAGCCCCTCAAACACACAGCCCACGAAGGTTCTGCCAAGCTTTGGCTCTCGGTTGTCTGTAGGGACCACCACCCACCAGCAGAGAGAAGAGCCTCGGGGTCTTAAATGAAAGGACTGAGTGTCCTTGGGATGAACATGACCAGCAGCCCCATTACTGTGACCATGGTGATCCAGACGGATGCCAGTGAGCTCTACCACGGCCTGGGGCTTCAGGCCGCGGAAGGGTGTGTCAAGCCTGCACAGATCCAGGTCTACAGAGCTCTCAGAAGGTTATCTGCTAAACCAAAGTGGCTTTCAGGTAGGACACAACAGTTCCAGGTGCGTTTGATACCACTGAAGAGTACACTCAATAGAAGATCAAAGTAGATTTTACATTTCTCTGCATAAATCTTATTAATTGAAGGGTACTCATGCATTTTTTGACAATACTTAATACTCACCTCACACCTTCACATGGTTTAACAATTCTCCACGCATGTCACAGGATTTGTTGCCTCCTTTCTCTCAAAGGTTTTTCATTAATGCGGAACAAGCAGACAATAGAAGCTGTACCAGATTAATTAGTGTGCACTGGATTATGGTCTCTATTCAAGGTGTTATCCTAATTGGCATACTCTAAATAACTAAATTATGCCTTATTATTGTTGCTAGGAAGCAATCAACAAACTCACAATGACATTAAAGCAGCTGTCCCACATTAGAAAAGTAATTTGATAAACACACTGTGATCCCATCAAATAAAATACATTTTTACATGACAACTTGCTTAAGTTAACAGTTAAATAAGGAGAGATTTAGTACAGACGCTCCTCCATTTATGAACTTTCAACTTACAAACTTTCAGGCATACGAACAACAGGACTGTGAATCCAAATTGTGTTCATTGGGCTCCAGTTTCCTGTCAGCAATTTTTTCTTTCTGCGCGCCAATTCCGCCTAGTACAATTTTTAGCCGCGGGCTCCCAGCATCCTACTTATCTGTACTTGCGTATATCCAATCATGGTGAATAATGACTTACGAACATCTCAAATTACGAACGGCCGTTCGGAACGTATCTCATTCGCAAGTAGAGGAGCGTCTATATTACCAATGCCTATTTCGCCTTTTGCGGTATTGTGGCACGTAAAGATGTCAGTCATGTCAAGTTCAATGGAAAACCATACTGTAAATAAATACTATGCCAATATTAAAGTTGATCAACTGTAATATTGGCCTATAGTCATGATATGAACCGAAAATATGAAAATGTGTTCTTTACCACCTTCCACTGTACTTTTAATGGGCAGGGTAAAAATGTTAACATCCAAGGTACTTTTACCCCAGCACCTTGTAGCTCTACCAGGAAGGTCATAAATCCTGCGTCCTGCGGAGTCCTGTGACTCATGTACTAGTATGGCGGCTTCTTCGGGCGCATCCATAGACGTCATCCGGCTAAAAGGGAATTTCTGTTTACCAAAGCACCGACGTCACGCACGCGTTAACCATTATATGGATTAGGAGACTTAATATAGAGAGACTTAATATAGAGCCTAGATCCCAATTAAACATTTCCTGCTTTCTAAATTCAAAACTGCAGTTTATTAATAAACGGTAACCGCAATGCAGTGATGCTGGTTTACTGATGCAAGACCCTGGTATGAATCTGTCTAAAAGTGAATTTCTCAGTGACAGTGCTGAAGATAGACGGGCATGTTAATAAGCAATGGGGGACGACGACAGGGCTGCATGTTATGATGAAATGATTCGCCCAGCAGCTGAAATAATAATACATTGAAATATTAATTCAATTTGCGGCAGCCGCTAATGAAACGGTTTGCTCTGCGACTGTCTGCGATTCGGACGATGTTATTATCTGCGACTCGCTGTATTTAATCTGGATGTTACGGGTCGAGGCCAATGTCACCCAGTGTGGTTACCTTGCGCATCTCCTCCGCTCGTCAGCACGGCGATGGCTTTTCCAGCCCCACAGAGGCTCTCGAAAAACTTCTTATTATCGGGCTGCTTTTCCATCTCTGCGCTCATCCTCCAGCGAGATCAAAGTAGGAGTCAAAGCCGGGAATGACGCGTTAAAGATCGAGCGGGTTCCGGTACGATGTAGTCGCTGCGATGGCTGTCTAGTCCCCCTCCTTTCCCTTCCTTTACTGTTCTCCGGTCCGCCTGGCTTTCCCCATGGCTGCATCAGCAGTTTTTCCAGCTCACCTGATTAAATGATACAGTGCGCATCCAACAGTAGCCTTTATTAAAGCGTCTATATATGCATCTCTCTGCCCCATTAAACCTTATCTGCGCATCCCCGTCTGCCCTATTAAACCCTACCGCGTATCTCCGTCTGCTTTATTGACCCCGTCCGCGTATCTCTGTCTGCCCTATTAAATCTGCGCATCACTTTCTCCGCTATATTAAACCCTATCCGCGCATCTCTGTCTTCCATATTTAACCCTAACTGTGCATCTCTGTCTGCTTTATTATCCTATATCCGCGCATCTCTGTCTGCCCTATTAAACCCTATCTGCACATCGCCGTCTACGCTATTAAACCCTATCTACGCATCTCTGTCTGCTTTATTAACCCCCGTCTGCGCATCTGTGACTAACCTTTAACTCTATTTATTATTTTCAGATTATTAATAATACCTTTGCACTTAGGTTCGATGATATTAATAAATGATATAAAGAAACGATTTCGCTGGGATCCTAACTAGTCCAATTGTTCAGAACATTAATAGCTATTTGAATATGGGTTGTGTCACTATAAAAAGTCCCCGTTAAAGAGAATTTCGTATTGTTGTACATCAGTGTATATCACGTCATCAAATGCAATGTCATCTTGCGTGTAATATAGCTGATCGCATTTTGACATACTTCACGACTACCAGTGTTGTAAGGCTGAGAACCAACACATATCATTCGTTATTGCATATATTTCAAATTTCTAACTGCGAAGGAAGCATAATGAAATGACCGATTGTCTCTGTTAAGTTGTATGTTTGATATATTAAGTTGAAAATGTCACAACAGAACTTTAGCTTATTTCATAAATAAGGTTCTATAAACACTGGAACTAAAACCGAAAAGCGTGCTTATTTTTTAATTATAGCCTATATGCACTTAAAAATACTCATTAGTATTTTTGCTCTACAAGTATGCAGCCTTGTTTTCCAGTATTGTTTTGTATTCATTTACATTTTAATATATATTTAATATATTAATTATTGTTTTTAAAATGTTAAACACCTTTTGCAATATTTTGAACAATATTAACCTGCATCGTATAAATGAAATACAGTACCCGTAATAAGACATCGCTGACACGTCCTATTAGTTTGTCTCTGGCGACATCTAGTGGTAAATTTAAGATAAAATAAACCGGTGGAATGTTGTCCCAAAGGTACGAAGAAGGTAAGTCCCCAAATAATAATGAAATACAAGTGCTCCTCTACTTACATTGTGGCGACGAACAAATCATAAGTAGACAATATATGAATATGATATAATAAATGAATAACTACCGTCACTTAATAAGTAACTAAATACCAGTGATTGGAAAGCGAATGACTACGAATTCATTAAAATACCGAACTACTTTGCGAAACACTACATGAAATGCTTACGCAGGCGATCCGTACAGAGACTCAAGCGTGGCTGCATATACAATATGCATGCTGTCGCCGCCCGGCATCAGTAGAAAGTATCGTACGGCATATCGCTACCCAATGAACGGATCAAAATTCAAAGTCGCACTGTCGTCAAAATATATTAAGTCAAAACATAGGCCAGTAAAGTGTGGAGCATCGATCTGTATAAACTTCGGGAGACGCTCAGTCTTAAGATTCATTTACTTATGAAGCAGACACAATCCAATAGTTCCAAATTTAGTTTATTATCAGTGGTAAAATATATTAAAAAGTACAAAAGATGCATAACGCGTATCCAATGTTATATACACAAATAATGAAAAAGTAATTACGATAATTTAAAGCACCGTTTGCTCATATAGAGCGTAAAGACTACATAGAATTCCTTCCGAAAGGGTTCATCGCCTCCTCACTGTGCGGTTCTGCATCCGCTGCAGGATCTCTCGTGTATTCGCAGTTACAATTTCCAAAGCACACTGGCGGTGGGACTGGGTAAAGGAGATGGACACACATAAGAGTCACGTCATGAAGCCAAAAACAACAGATAAAATCACCATAAACGTGTTTTACGCGGTGTTGTCATCGAGAAGCACACTCTATATAACTATATTATCCTCTCATATATTTCATCGATCGTAATTTTGGCCACTGTCGTTTAGCTCATTAGCGTTACTCACCTTTTTCATTTCAAGAAAAGTCTCTAGTTTTTCAAAGCATTCTGTCACCGGCTCCAAGTTTCCTTCCAGTACTTCACTTGCCTGATTGTATAGAGTCACAAAAACACAAACACACTCATCAAACACATATAGTGAATAACTTATATTGTTAATTTACGTAGCCTAACGCAAATTTCTTTTCCTTATAGGCCTACTTTATTTAGGAACTATGGGTTAATGAATTATACTTTCTTTCTTAATATGTACAATAACAACACTCAGCATTTAACTATATCGGCCTAGCTATTGCGATTGCACAAATGGCAAAGCAGTGTTTTTGTTTTGATTAGTAAAATGCCGCACTCTTACACATTTGAGACTTCTGAGCGTGTGATGCAGCCTTTCCACGAATTTGCTGGAGTTGTGGTGTTTCTCGTAAATTTTTAGAATTCGCTGTATGGCGCTGTCCACCGCCCTGGCGTTGAGTTCCAGCTGTTTTAAAACGCAAAAGTTGTTAGGTTTGTTACTCGTTCAATTTCTGAAGACAGCTGCACGTTACGTTATTTTTGCTGTTCACTTTAGTTGTGGATATTATTATTATCATTATTATTATTATTTACAACGTCATAAACACATAGGCTATTGTTACGTTTATAAGAAACAGAAGAAACGTAACGTACCATATTCAGCATTTTCTGAGCGTCACACAGGCTTGCCTTATCGTCATGGGAGACACAGTCGATGGACTTGCTGCTGCTCTGTCGAATAAGAACAGCCACACCACACATCCAAATGATGCACCGGGCAGAGACGCAAGCACACAATCTGTGGCTGTTGCACGTGGGTGTGGGTGCAGGTGAGTTTACCAGGATGTTCAGGTCCTCCAGCAGGTCTCCCCATTTAACGTTCTGACTGCAGTCCCTTTGACCCTGGACAAGGCCGACGAGAAGGCAGAAGGTGACAGCTTGGGTACAGCGCATTGTGCCTGAAACGAGACGAAAATGTATCAGGTTTAAATAGTCTTACACGGAATTTGAATAGAACAAAATGATACAACAACAACAACAATAATAATAATAATAATGGCACCATCATCACCTAGGTAATAAGAATGCATAACTCTACCCTTCATAGGGGACTGTGTCAAAGATATCAAATCACCAATCTTGCTTTACCTCTGATGTCCTGCTCTTGACTTGTAGGTCCTCTTGATACGTGATGCATTGCTGTGGTCCTCCCCTGGTGCTTTTATATCAGCCTGTCCACATTTCTCTGCATCATTCCTCTGCAGCTTACGCAGAGTGAAACCACTGCTCCATCAAGGAAAGGATACCTGTGGAAGGTTTCACCTGGATGCAGAGTGTGGAGGCGGGAGGTGGGGGCGGGGAGGTGGGGGCGCCTGTTACATGCGGACACACATGTGAGATTTACAGCTTACCAGCTGAGAGTAAAGCGGTATATTGTTCAGCTATAATGTGCTAAATTCACTGTAAAATACTCCAAAATACTCAGCTCCCAAAATACTGCTAGCATGCGATGATATTAAACACAGGAATGGTTCATTCATTTGAGATCTGACATTATTAGCTAGTAAGTCTTTCATAACTACATAATATTTCGTTTCAGTGATACCTTGCAGATAGATAAAACTTCATCAACATGATGAATAGGTTCCCATATTTATTTAGTTATTTTTCAGGGTGTTAAAATTATGTCAAAACTTTGAAGATATTGGTTATTCCACCAAGGAAAGCTAGAATAAACTATGAGCTGAGCCTTTTATTCCTATATTTGCTCTTTAAGGAGCATCCAGGCCCAGTGGTGGGTTACTAAAAAGAACCTGCTAATTCATGAAATGTGTCAAGAGCCAGGGACGCGTCCAAACCGACACGCGGCTGCCGTCGCCGTCGTCAGGTAACAGCATCAGGTCCCCTTCAGCTGCAGGCGGTGAGGAAATCGAAGCAGCACGGCTGCCAGGGGAAATGAAAGTGAAACCACGTCCTGTTCGGGCCCTGAAAGCGTGCCGGGGCCCTCGGGTTACGAGAGCCGTTCACTTTCCTGCAGTGAAGCCTCCCACTCTCACGGCCGGGGTGAGATCCAAGAAGTAAACTGTTGCATAACAACCTACTGTAAGGGGTCACGCTTGCCATACAGGAGTCACTGCCGGGAAAGCTAGGATATGAAGTTAGAAAAAAACTTCTCAACATCATAATAATGATAATAATAATTATAATAATAATAATAATAATCATTATTATTATTATTATTATTGTTGATTTTGTTGTTAATAGCAGTATTAGTAATAATAATAAGAGCTGCTGTTGTGTACCGTCTTTCATCGTTTTTACTTGTGTTTCCGTAAGACAGCGGTTACTAAACTTTTGCTGCCATGCCCCAATACAGACACTGGTTAAGCGTCTAGACCTTTGTGGGGTCTGTCCATTCATTTCTGTGGGCATAACCAAATCCCAGCTTTCACAACCATAGCCATCAGTAACGAAACAGAATAGACGAAAATAGAGGAATATGTTTTTGGCATTTTAAATTTTTTAATTGCAGGCGCAGATTTTAATGTAAATTAGTTTCCCCTTGTGGGCACTGAAGACGTTTGTGGGGATCACATTGCGGGGATCACGTTGTGGGGCTCACATTGTGGGGATCACGTTGCGGGGATCACGTTGCGGGGATCACGTTGTGGGGATCACATTGTGGGGATCACGTTGCGGGGATCACGTTGCGGGGATCACGTTGTGGGGATCACGTTGCAGCGATCACATTGTGGGGATCACGTTGTGGGGATCACGTTGCAGCGATCACATTGTGGGGATCACGTTGCGGGAATCACGTTGCGGGGATCACGTTGTGGGGATCACGTTGCGGGGATCACGTTGCGGGGATCACATTCTGGGGATCTTTGGTTCTAACATGCAGAAATTGTTCTCCATCTATCCTTTCTACAGATTCCTGAAGGAAACATCTGCAAGACTGTTATTATGGTATGGAATTAGGTTGCCCGACTCTAAACATTTGGACTTTAATGACAGGTTTAAGTGTTGTAATGGCTGTAATATGAAATGATGCACTAGTACAAAAATTATATGAACTTTATCTGAACTTTATAAAAATGTTATGTATTAAATAAAATATATACAAAAAAAAACAAACTTTAGTGTCAAACAAATTACTTGTGTAAGATGCACCTTCAATCACATAAAAAAATAAGCACCGGCTCATAGAACTTGAAGAAAGAAAACTGAAGTGTCCTCTCTCAAAAGTATAAACAAGAATCAGACCAGGAAAAAATAACTGGGCTTATTTCCACAGCTTTTCAGCCTTGTTAAAAGAAAAAAAGTAACTATTTGTTTCTATTGATTTGAGAAAAGCACTTTGCCGTCTGTGGCTGTTTTCCCTGTTACTGCCAGTCCAGATAGTTTGTACTAAGTTTTGTTTTCTTGAGGATAAACTTATTGAAATGTCGGTACACTTTTCCTAGGTTAAGCCAACTGTGGCACAGACATAACGGTAAAAGTGTTTACTGACAGACCACAGACAAAATCTCATGGCTTCTACTTGCTGCATGACGTACGCACTACTAGTTGATGAAATTGACATTATCCAATTATGCACTGTTACAATCAACAGTATCAAAAGGTACTATTTTGGATTGGATCAGCTTCCTCACATTTTTGGTGAGGTTTTACTTGGTGACGACGGTGTCAGTTACATTTCATTATAGTTTTTGGTGTTGTGTCCTGTATTAATTTCCACCTTATTATTGTCTTTGTTAATTCATAATTCTCATTATAATCAATGAAAATCATACTGATTCAGCCATTGGGGTACCCCACCCCACAAATTCACACACTCCTAACATGCCCCCCCCCCAGTTTGGGACCCTCTGGTACAAGAACATACAAGTCACTTTCAGCAGTGAGTCTGCTGTATAACAACAGACTGGAATTCACGGGTTTAACGTTAATGTTCTTTTTCGAATCCATGTTTCCATGTCCTTAGTTTTGCTTTAAGGTATAAGTTTCGCTTTATACCCTTTTCAGTCTTCCCGGATGGAATGAATGCACGCTGCATTGCATCACTGCCTGTTTCAACACGTACAGTAGAGGTGATTGATAGGTAACGTGTGGTGCTTTGGGAGGGATTCCTCCATAATTATGTAACTGTGAGCGGGAGCTGGCTGTTTTTATGAAATGCCAGTGTCATTTCCAACACAAAAGCTATATTTTCACAAAACCCTAAAGAAAATGGAAGTTAAACGGCCAGCTCAGGGATATATAGGTCCTCGTCGACTTATGACCTATCGACTTTACGACCATGATCGCAGCTCGTATGTCTGGCAGCACAAATGTTGCCCAGCTGGGCGTAGGACAGTTTGCGCACCAGTTCCCGGCAGCACTAACATTCCCGCGCGCGTTAAGCCGCTAACTGTTATCCCAGTAACAGTATAACTATAATGAACCAAGAAAATCATGATGTATAACAATAATGAACAGAGAAAAGTATGATGAATAACAATACATAATGAACAAACAAAACTATGATATGGTATGACTTAAAGATTTTTATAACAATACATATGCGACGTACGACCAAATCGTGTTACGACCAGTCAGTCGTAACCAATCATGGTCGTAAGTCGACGACCTGTAATGGTGAAATCATTCTTTGGACCCGGGGATTCAAGCTGAAGACCTTCAGATGACTGACGCAGCAGCTTAGCCCACTCAGCCAAACACCGTCATCCCTGTCGGTGCCTCATTCTGGCACCTTCCTCAATTGACTCGGCGCACATAATTGCCTCAGCTGCCTCAGTAATTAAGCACATCAAAATGAACTTAAGTGATGCTTCATTTTCTATTTCTACAAATTCCAGGACAGGGATACTGAAGTTCTATATTTTTCTCATATCTTATCTTTATCTCCTTTAAAATGCACACATATAGAGGTGAGAACACAGCTTGGGATCTGAGAACACAGCTTGGGATCTGAGAGCACAGCTTGGGATCTGAGACACAGCTTGGGATCTGAG
>JABFDZ020000001.1:15806272-15816625 GCA_019775955.2 Pollimyrus isidori
GAGCGTTCCCTGTCCTATACCCTGTGATGGACTGGCATCCCATTGGGAGCGTTCCCTGTCCTATACCCTGTGATGGAATGGCATCCCATTGGGAGCGTTCCCTGTCCTGCCTGTGATGGACTGGCATCCCATTGGGAGTGTTCTCTGTCTTATGCCCTGTGATGGACTGGCATCCTGTCCAGGATGTCCCTTGACTCGTGCCCTGTGATGGACTGGCATCCCAACCATGGCATCCCGTGTCCTGTGCTTCCTGGGATCTGGGACCCAGGCTCATTGAAACACTGTACTGGGTAAATGGATCTTAGAACATGCCAGAAGGTGGGTTGTAATAAATAGCACTTTCCCAGATTAACTAAGAGCATTGTACAAGAAAACCTATTCAGCTTGTGTGACTCCAAACACAATTTTCCTGTAATGAATTATTTGACGAAGTGTGACCTAGCTGGGGTGGATGGCCATCGTTTGCTCCCGGCATAATTTGATGTGGATTTTCATTGTTAGAATAATTCAGAAGCAGGGGTAATGCAGAGAAGGGCTGATGAGCTACAAATCAGAGTGTCCAGGTCGACATTAGACTGCAAGAAGATCGAGGAAGCTCTGTTCCATGCTTAATCTGGCTGTTTAGGGCAGAGGCTGTCGATAAAAGAATATATATATTTTTTGGTGGAATTCCCAGATGGCTACAGTGCTGCTTATTGGCTAAAAGTATGCAAAGGGAGAAGACAATGAGCCTCATCTACATCTGAAAATGGGAAGGAGGCTTCCATCCATGTAGGGGAGATGTTGCACACTAAGGGGCCAGGCTTATCATTAGCCAATAATCCATCAGTCGGCCATAACATTAACACCACCCGCCTAATAC
This sequence comes from Pollimyrus isidori, assembly GCA_019775955.2. Classification (NCBI taxonomy): domain Eukaryota; kingdom Metazoa; phylum Chordata; class Actinopteri; order Osteoglossiformes; family Mormyridae; genus Pollimyrus; species Pollimyrus isidori. The sequence continues at coordinate 15,807,135 of JABFDZ020000001.1, forward strand.
TGTGCCAGCCCCCCTCATGTTACCAAAGCAGCTCTGACTCATCAAGGCATGGAGTCCACATGACCTGTGAAGGTGTCCTGTGGTAGCTGCCGCTAAGACATTGGCAGCAGATCTTTTAAGTCCTGCAAGTTGGCGAGATGTTTGTCCAGCACATCCACACAGGTGATTGATCAGATTGAGATCTGGGCAATTTGAAGACCAGGTTAACACCATGAATTCTTTTTCATGTTCTTTGAACCAGTCCTGAAGGCTGCATTATCCTACTGAAGGAGCTCACTGCCATCGGGGAATACCGTTGGCATGAACAAGTGAACTTAGTCTGCTACAATGTTTGGGTAGGTGATATATGTCAAAGTAACACCCACATGAATGCTCTGACCCAATATTTCCCATAAGAACATCTCCCAGAGCTTCACACTGCCTCGGCCGGCTTGTCTTCTTCCCATAGTGCATCCCTTCCCTATGCAAACAACACACACACACTCTGCCATCCACATTATTTACTGAAACTGAAAACATGACTCATCAGACCAAACCATTTTCTCCCATTGCTCCATGGTCCAGCTATTATGCAATTTCGATGCCCTATAAGACCTGCCGTTTTGGAGATGCTCTGATCCAGTCATGCAGCCATCACAATTTGGCTCTTGTCAAAGTCATTCTGATCCTTACACTCACACATTATTCCTGATTCCAACACAAGAATTGACTGCTAACTTTACTAATATATCACAGTACCTTTGAGAGCTGCCATTGTAATGAGATAATCCGTTATTCATTTCACTTGTCAGTAGTTTTAATGTTATGGCTGATCAGTGCATGCTTTGAATAAGTGAGTAACTGTGGGCACTCCGAGGGCTAATCATCTTTCTTCTGGGGCCAGTGCTCCAGTGGCCCCGCCCCTGTATAGCTCCTGCATCCATCCCAGGAGGGTTACGGCCAGGAGATTTTGTTGGTTCATCCCATCAGACCCCATTCCTTGGGTCCCCCTTTAGGTTTAACCAGTGATGGCCAAGTGAAGGTTCATGAACCATATTCTGACCCCACTGCCATGGTGCTCTCTGTTCAAAAAAGGGCTCAAACCACGCCCAAAGCAAGACAAGGGCACCATCTAGTGGGGATAAAAAATACAGCAACTGGTTCATGAAGCTTCAGCTGGCCATCACTAGTTTGAATGCAGGGCTGCACATGTTCCAGCGCCTCAGAAGATGGCATCTCAGGCAGCCCCTGACGTAGACTAGTGCGTTGATTAGCCCTGGCTGGAGGCCTCTTTCATATAAGGCACAAATGACCATGTATGGATCTTACGTTTGTCGTCTTTTCATTTCCCCATCAGCAATTCACTCTTCAGTCAATTGGTCCTCTAGTAATAATCCAATGAGTTACAGCGAAAACCCACATACACAATGGCCGTTTCTGGACTGGTCATGCCCGGTTTATTTAGACAGCTTTGCCCAGCTTTGTAGGGCAGCTGCACAGGTACTACCCTTCCTTTTTGGCTTTTTTGCCCAGGTACAGCGGTACCCCGGTTCTGGAACTCACTAGACCTTAAATTTCTTGAAAGTCAAACAAACCAGTTTGACCTAGGACTCGATCTGAATATCAGAAGTCGAATCGTGAATACTGACCTAATATAAATTGTATGCGTCACAAAATGAATCATACTACAATGCAAATCTTACTTAAATACCTTCTTCACAGACTGGACGATTAACCAAATAAAGCAGCGCAACATTACAGTAACTAACAATAAATAAACTAATAACTTACGTATACTATTACAGCATTTCTGATCATCCATCCATTTTCCAACCTGTTTATCCTACTGGGTCGTGGAGCCTATCCCAGAGGCAATAGGCGTGAGGCAGGGAACAACCCTGGACGGGGGGCCAGCCGATCTCAGGGCACACTCACACACCAGTCACGCACACATGCACACCTACGAGCAATTATGTAACTCCAATCAGCCTCAGCATGTCTTTGGACCTTGGAGAGAAACCGGAGTACCCAGAGGAAACCCGACGACGACATGGGGAGAACATGCAAACTCCACACACATGTAACCTAAGCGGGACTCGAACCCAGAGGTGTGAGGCAACAGTGCTAAGCACTGCACCACCATGTCACCCCCAAGCATTTGTATAAGTTTTTTTACTTTATTTTACCAGGTAAATTAACTGAAAACCAGTTTTCATTGCTTTACGTGATATTTGGGAAAAATAGCAGATTAGGCATCAGAACTGCCTGGGACACAAACGTCATGCGTGTAACTAAATTCTTCAGCCAATAAGGGCAAAAGTATGTCCTCACAGAGGTGGTTCCAGTTTGTGCAGGGGGGTGAGAGGTTGCAATGCATCTAAACGTAATGCATTGCATCAGAATCAGAATGCGCTGCTTTAAGCCAGCGCTGTAAGCAAGTCGAACGCAACCAATGACCAGACTGGGGAAACAAACTGAAACGCAGACTTAACACTGAGGTCTAATGATAACAACCAGAAACAGCTGATCACATGGGGAGCCTACACGGGGTTAATGAGGGGTGGCGTGGCACCTGGAAGGAGCATTTATTCAACATTCAATATTTACCATTAAGAGATTTTTTCTGGTGTTAATATTCTTATCAATATTACAGTTGGCAAGGCATGATTGCTTTATGCAAATGTATGCATGTATTAGGCCCAGTAAAAATAATTATTAGTTTATCATCCTTTCAATCAGAAACAAGTGATGAGGGAGGACGAATTTTTTTCATTATTATTTTTATTTCTGAGAAAAAAGATAACGGAAGATAACATCAACCGTAAACAAAAGGAACAGCAACAGATGTATGACATATGGGCTGATCTGCAAAATTAATATGAATTTTTTTAAAAAAAATGTTTTATTCAAAATTTGTGAATGCCGGCAGTGGAATTTACACAAAAAAATACACTTTAAAAGAAAATTTTAAAAAGTCAATGCGGGCTAAATTCGCCACATGGCGGGGATGATAAACTAATAATTTTTTTTTACTGGGCCTTATTAGAAATCAATTACCAACAATAAATAACAACAAAAACAGTTTTACCCTAAATAATCTGACCCAAGATTTCCAAAGAGCCCCACTGGATAGAGAAGTAGATTTGAGATACGATTTTAATGCGATATCGGTATACATGCATTTACTGTAACACAAAAACAAAACTCACAAAAAAAAATACTTACAAAATATAAAGGGGGGGGGGGTTAAGTCACCCGCGTGTGTAACAGCTCAAAGGTGACTAATATCACAATATTGTTCAGTACTGTAGCGATAGTCTTCACCCTGCCCTTCACTCTCCACTTCACTACTTGTAACTGTGCTGACCGAGCAGTGGAAAATGTCCTCAGTACTTCGAACACAGATGTAAATCGGAGAAAATATAATAATTCTACGAAGACCTGGGAAGGCGTGGTGACGATTTACTACGAAAGGTATATGAAAGAATTAGGAATTCCAATAAACATAATAAACCGGCCTACAGTACATCCAGTCTCGTACAATGAAGAAAACTGCGGAAAGCATACCATTTGACCAGGGACATACTAGAGAATAGAGAATGACTTTGAGGAAGATGTAAATTACGCAGTTAAGATAGAATCACAGAAGCACATGACAGACTGCCTCATTCAGATATAGCTAAAGAAATACCTAAATTAAAAATCATAAAAAACGATTAACCCATAAATAAATTATTCACGTTTACGAAAGTAGTATCACAATATGTTAAGACGTGAAAATGCGAATGCATCTATCGTTTTGAGGAGACTAGTAGTTGTAGCCTACTTCGGTGGTAACTCATTTCACATTGACAGTAACTGCAGATAACTTTGGTCATGTCGATGGACCCATCTTACAGAGTTTTGAATCTGAAGCTGTCATTCAAAATATCTTTTTCTTTGTTAATTATTTTTCCCGAGCTACCATCCGACTCAACACACGTTAATGGCATAAAACAATTAGTCACGTTATAATCAATTCCTGATGAATTATCGCGTTAACTTCGACAGCATTAGTTTAAATACTAGAACTCGAGGTCATAAGTGCAAATTAGCGAGAGAACATTTTAAAATGAATTTGAGGAAGCAAGCTTCTTTACACAGCGTGTAGTTAGAGTATGGAATAGTGTAATTCCCGCTAGTGTAACGCAAGCTAAAACCCTGGGTTCCTTTAAATCAGAGATGGATAAGATTTTAGCAACTGTGAGCCATTAGTTAAATTCTCCCTAAACGAGCTTTATGGGCTGAATGGCTTCCTCTCCTTTGAATATTCTTTTGTTCTTGTGCCTTTGCGGCCATGTTCGTGTAGATTTTAATGAAATTTATTTAGCTATGTGTGTAAAATGCTATAGTAAAAGCCCAGAAAGGTGATGCATTTCAATACATCAAATCCATATTCCATGGATTTTAGAGACAAAATGTAATATTCGGCCAGTCTACCCTTTATTTGATTTTTTTTCAGAAAGCATAACAATGGTGATGTTAAATTTATCTCATATGACATTTGAGAAAAAAGAGCAAAGTTGCATGCAGTTTACCGAACCTTTGCAAAGACTATTAAGCAGTGAGGCATTAAAAAAAGAAAGAAACAATGAAATGGTCAGAATAAGAACAGACTCGGGCTTGGCTGATTGGACGGAGCACAAGTACAGCGAGGATTGCAAAAGCCACATGATTGGTGAGGCCACGTTGCCAATCACTGTCATGTCCATCAGGCACGGATAATTACCAGCTGATTGGCGGTTGATTATTGAGGTCTGGCATTGGGTTAAGAGCACCTTGCTCCCCAGCGTGGCGCCCGCCTCACCATGGCTCTGATTAGGTTAATCACCCCAGCGTCCTTACGGCACTGTGCCTCCGGCTCTCGCCGAAATAGAAAAAGGAGGAATTTGTTCAGGGAAGGTACTTGCCCCCTTTCGCCATGTCAAATCTGCACAATTAGCTTCTCCATAAAAAGCCGCCAGCCATCCATCTAGCTCACTTTAATGCTCGCCTCATTATTATTTAGGTGATTATATGTTGCAAGCCATTTACCATGGCCAACGAATCATGTTTAATTTATTTGCAGCCGGTACAGAGTCTGGGGAAGGGGGGGGGGGCTGTCACATGACCACATGTCGCTGTTGTAGAGAATGCGCTCCAGTGTTAAGCAAACGTGTTTTATAAAGCATCTTATAAATAAGCAGGCTTTATGGAGCGGTGTAATTGAATCGTGTTTCCGTTAATGACTCTACAAAGCTTGGCTTCGTTTACCGTGGGCTTGTTTGCACAGATATGAGAGTGCAATGTGGGCCATCGGATTACAGCTGCACGTTAAGTATCCCTACAGACAGCAGGCCGAAATGCAGGCCTGAACAAATGGGGTCCTTTCAGGAATTATGCATATAAAATGTCATTTCTTCATATTCTTCGTCTTATTATTTTTATTCCTGTTATTATTACTACTACTAATAATGATGATGATGATATTTTTATTTATATAGTATCTCACACTCAAGACCACTTTGCAATACAAACAAGCCAATTCATTAATGAAATAAACAAACAAATGTTTAGATTATAGTGATTACCTGGTTGTAAACAGGGTTTGAGAGTTAGTGTTATAGTTTTATTTAACTTTTTTGGAGTTAAGGCTACATTTTAGTGTTGCGAAATGTAATTTCAATGTAAGACATGAGTATAATGCATTTATAGTTTGCCCTAAATTGTTCCACTGCCACAACAAAAGAAACTGAGTCATCTCACGCTTAAAAGGCTGTTCACAGTAGGGCAGACGTATAAAAGGAAAAAACTGTTTTATTAAATCAGAATAAGGAAAATGAAGTTTTAAGAGTATATCTGAGCCTTTACACTGGCTGGTTACACTCCAGTGTATGATGTGTTTGCTTCTGGTGACTGTGGGTGACTGTCCTTCATATCGTGTGGTGGACAGTCCGCCTTGGAGATCGCTGAGCTGGGAGGCTCTGATGAGGAGGTGGGTTCCCGTGCATCTGGCTGGCATGGACGCCTTGCAGCATATGTAGAATGATCCATACATTCCAAGCATGTTTCATTTCAGCTGGAATGCCTAAAGGTAGCAGAAAGTGTGAATGCTGCCTCAGGTAGAACACAGACGTGCAGTGAGGCAGTTGCGCCAGCAGAGGGAGACAAATCTACATAAACAAGTAGAAGGAATTTCTTACCCACAGTCTGTCCCAGTGAAAAGCATCTCAGATCAAAATATCTTGTTGGATGTTTGATTACGAGTGACATTACTCCTAAATGAGAGAGGTTCAAATTCACTGCACTCTGGGGCGACAAAACAAAATTGCCTCTGGCCCAGCCGGCTAAAAACTCGAAATAGGGGCACCTTGGAAACAGATTGACAGACAGCAGGGGCCTTCTTAGGTTACCACTGAAATGCAGGTTAACCATGAAAGTACCAATCCAAGGTTACCGCTTCAGCCTCCGTTACAAAACGACTGATTTCGTTTTGCCATGAAGCATTTTTGGCCAACAGCCCGTATCCATAGAAATTTTAAAGTAATCATAGGCATCATCACACTGACATCTGCCTGAATGTGCTAAATATCTTGGAGTGAATTCTTTTTATGAAAATTTCACACTGCATGGGGTTATTGGGATTGTACACAGATAAATGAGTTTGCCGTATGTAAAATTTTGGCGGTGTTTCTCGGATGCCATTAATATGGGCACATGTGCCCTCGAACAGCGACCACGGCTGTAATTCCCTCAATAAAAAATAAAAAAAAACCTTTTCTCATCTTTGTAATAACCCTAATCATGGAACATGATTAAACTGTGTGAAATTGCCTTTGCAATTTGATATAACTCCTTCTGATCGTCAGAGGTGCCATTTTGGTTCTGGGAGGCCGTCGGATTCAAACTGAGTCTATTATCCCAAAGAAGCCTTTGTGCGGCCATTGATCAGACCCGATCAAAAGTTATTTATTTCTCTTCCCCGAGCATGGAGGGTTATTTGCTGGGGTCTGTCACTCTTTTCTAGGAAGAAAAAATAAGCAATCCAATTTGGAAATTCAAATCCGACAGCCTGGGGCTGGACAAGCGAAATGAGACTCTTTTTTTGTGTGTGTTCTTCAGCATGGTTTAGCTATTGTGTGCGTGGGAAGGACAGATTTCTTTTATTTCCCTGTAGATCTCACTTGCTAACTTACTGAGGGGGGAAAAAAGCTTATTTAATCCATCCATCCATCATCTTATCCTGGTCTAAGTCATTTTAGAAATATAAATTAATACAAATTCTGTTACTGCTTAATTCTTCATTGTTTGGCTCTAAGTTACTGGGCCTCCGTCGCGTAAAGGTGTTGATGACTTTCATTTTCTATCGTGAGGGAAGCCAGGCGGCACATTAATCATTTGTTATAAAAATCCACCTGAAACGAAACTAGTTTTGCCCCATTTTTACAAGCTGGTTAATGGCATGTCTTTTCAGTAATGACTAACCTTCAAAAGTAACTGCTATCTGATCAATGGATGTGTGTTTTTTTTTTTTGTTTTTTTTTTTTTGATAAATGATGCGATGAGTTTCTTTTAGCTAAATGTCACGGGTTCAGCCGTGATGTCAGAAGTTCAAGTACCCCTGCCATAGCAGGGAAGTAAAATTTAGTGCTACGTGTCAAGATAAAAGCAGTTAGTCAGGCACTTCAACGCTCTGTCCGTAAAACGCTCCGTCAAAATAGTGTAATTTTTCAGTGCATATGTGATGGAGTGCTGAGGGCTTTACCCCCTTATTGTGGAGAACAGGATTTATTGGGCTTCATTAATGAATGTTTAATCACTTGAAAGAAATCTCCACTGCAAAAAGCTCATTAATAAAAAAAAAAGAATACAGAAAAATAAAAAATGAAGGACTTCTGTGTAAATGAAAGTATAAGGCACTGTGCATGTCGGGGCAGACTGAAGGATTCACACTAACACCTCTCTGGACTCTGGCAATCAAGACCGTCTCTCTGCCGTGGTCGACATAATAGATTACTTCTGTAATGTAAACCAATGTGCCTTTAGTATCAATGATAATATTGCCCTCCCCTTAAAAAAGGAATAACAGGTCATAATATAATGGCACGATAGAAAACTACCATAACAGTGTATCTAAAGCCTAACCGCTCCGAACCGGCCAGGCTTGGTGCAGACAGTCCGATGATGCTCTTGGGAAGATGGCTCTCAGGATTATGGGATGAGTGTGATTAAACCATCTGCCTGCACTCCGGTATAAGAACCCAAAAATGAACGCTGCCCTCAAAGAAACCACGGTTCAACTGTGATTTGAAAATAATACCTTGTAATTCTTGATATTTTTCATAGCTGAATATTTCTCTTCTATGTCTGTAACTACATCTGAAGTTAATCTGTGAGTCACTCAGTTTCCAAACAAACGCGTCGGTCTCCGATTCACCTGATTCGTATGAGCAGCTTCATATCCTCCTGAGACCCAAGGAGAAAAGTGTCCTTCAGTTTTAGGTTAATTGTGAATTTCTATGTCTTTGAAGGAAATAAATAAATAAAAAAAAGATGTCTTATTTTTAATTTCACAGCATGTCCTCTTTAGTGTACAACAGGAGCAAATATGCTTCTTTACATCAGTGAAAAGATGTATGCAACAACAAAATGTCCACTGCTATGGACATAAATGAATAGGTGGGATCCAAGGAGCATATAGTTACCATGGTGCAAGCCAGGAGTATCAAGCTAATACAAACATCTGTCCCATCAAGAACATTACTGTCTGCCTGTCCATCCATCCATCGATCTGCTCAGGTTACCAGGGTGTGATCTTACAACATATATATATATATGTAAAGAATATTAAAAATGACCTATTTCTTTATTCAAGTACTAACATCTAGCCTGAATGGAGCGATAAATTTGTTCGCGAAAAGACAATGTTTGCAGAGGCAGGAAGAGGACAAGTGGTCAGTTTTGCTGATGTAAATGCAGAGGAGCGGAGATGCTGATGGAGGCGCCATTTCCGTGGACACGTCTCTGCTGCATCGGCGGGTGGCCCCTCCCTCAAAGGGACTCTGCTTAATGGCCTGTGAGATTCTCCTCATTTGCTTTGCACAGAAATAAAAGGATGCTGGTTGGTGCATAGAGGGGGGAAAAAAAATGCTGGCTCCAGTTAAATCCCAGTGCGAATCGGAAATTACAAAATTTTAAGTGTGTACATCAATCTCCCCAAAATGCGGGGGTCGGATTGCCCCGCGATTCCCGGCGCCGACCTGCAGAGGGCGACCCCTCATCTAAACCGAATCCACTTACACCGCCGCTTGTGTCATTTACTTGCGTTTGTGTGGACAGACCCCAGGCCGTACGGGAGGGAGCGGACCCAGGCCTGCTCCTCCTCCGTTGCCGAGAGGCCGTACGGGAGGGAGCGGACCCAGGCCTGCTCCTCCTCCACCGCCGAGAGGCCGTACGGGAGGGAGCGGACCCAGGCCTGCTCCTCCTCCTCTGTC
>JABFDZ020000001.1:15816949-15838497 GCA_019775955.2 Pollimyrus isidori
GCTCCTCCTCCGCCGCCGAGAGGCCGCACGGGAGGGAGCGGACCCAGGCCTGCTCCTCCTCCGCCGCCGAGAGGCCGCACGGGAGGGAGCGGACCCAGGCCTGCTCCTCCTCCGCCGCCGAGAGGCCGTACGGGAGGGAGCGGACCCAGGCCTGCTCCTCCTCCGTCGCTGATAAACAAAAACCTGTCATGTTCTCTCCACTCTTCCCAACCACTTTCTTACTTCAGTCACCATCCTCGAGGAATTTCCGCCCCACGTGGGGGGGGGGTTTATCTCAAAACCATCCGAGCTTCGGCAGACGGGGTTTGGGAAATGTGACTTCTCGAATGGGACGGGTGTTTTCCCCTGTGATCTGATAAACTCTTCCTGATATCCAGAGTAAATCGCAGCTCTGGCAGGAAGGGGGGGGGGGGTGAGTTGACAGGGGGTAGAGGGTCCCTCTGTGCTCAGGAGTGCACTCTCTATCCCCCTGCACAGCATGACATGGATATCACACTGTGCCATGGACAATTACGGGTACTGGCCTTGCCCGTCATTTAACTCAAACGCTCTGCCCTGATAGGATTACTCCACAGTTAGCCTCTGCCCTATGAAAATAAAACAAACACTGAGGACTCATTTATCAAAAAAAAGTATATTTTGCTATATTACTGCTGCATTTTATTTGTATGTTAATCAAGTTTTACAGTGGAAAACATCCGAAAACAAACACCCAGTTAAACTTCTAATCCAAAATATTCACATACATCCATCCATCCACCTACTGCTTATTTTGAGTTGGAAGCGTACAGTTAAATGTACAGAGGTAAAGAATTGCTTAAATGATATATATATCTATATATAGGCACTCTAATCTGACCTGAATGGAAGCCCTACTGCTGGTTATACATATATTTATGTACCATACCAGTCATGAGTCAGATATGGAGTTCTGCCAGTATGAATAGATTTAAAAGCTCAGGTGTTTATAACTAGCTGATAGCAGGGAAATTAGAAAAATTCTGAACAGTCAATAAGTTGTCACCACGTCTCAGGGTGTGCTGTGATTGGCTCATCCAGCTCGTCAGTCATCTTGTCTTTGTGACTGTGAAACACAATTGACATCTCCAATCCAGCGCGTTCATCTCGATAAACACCTCGCCTCCGACATTCCTGCCTCTGCTGATCTCGGGGGTTTGATTCCGGAAGCTTCCATCAGCAAGTCGGCGCTGAAGACCACCGTCCGAGTCGCCTCTACAAAAACTCATCGGTCGTCTATAAAAGGATCTGAAAGTCGAGGACTCGCAGAGTTTATTTTCTGACGGGTCCGACTGAGTTTGAATCATTTCCCAGCCAAAAAAAAAAACGGCGGTAGGAACATGAGTTCAGGACTTTCTGACGAGTCCCCGAGTCCAGGTCAAGCAGCTAGTTACCGCTCATTTAGGCTCAGGAGTCACGCAACCCTAATTACGCTGGGTACTGCGCCACGCACCTGCCCCGGACACGGGTTCACCGGCCGCCGAGTTTAAAGTTAATCAAGTACAACAGGCTTAAAAATTAGCGCATTTTAAATGTGAGCAGCGGAGCCGTCGGCGTGAACCGCGGACCGTTTGCCAGGGCCCGGCGGAGAGGGATAGCCGGGGAAGTATCTTACTCTTCGGGGACTTCATGCTCCAGTACGTACCACCCATGCATATGGAGACGGTAATGACAGAGAGCCGGGCCATCCGGGAATGCAATTCCGCGCAGACATTCTCGCCGAAATGGATTATTTCAGCCTCGTTGGTCACAGATTCCGGAGTTTTCCAGCGATTCATCTTACTATTAATAATGTCAGGGAATTTTAGGCCCCAGAATTAAATAATGATAAATAAGGGCGGCGGAGTGTGCCGGGGCCAACGGCGCCCGCTGTTTATTTCTGTGTGAAGTTCTGTCAGGCCTGATAAATCGGATTCCTGAAATAGTTTATAAAGTAGCGAATTGATGTGCCGCCCCGGCAACGGGGGGAGAATTAATGTCACGAAATGGGCGTGCTACCTGGCTTTGATGAAAGTCGAGAAAAGTCTTTTATATAAATTGTCTGTGTAGGAAATGGCGTAAATGGGAGGCGAGGAAGACACTGAGGGGAATAATGGGAAGTGGGGCCCCCCTCCCCCTCTAGTGGGACGGAGGTCAGAGCGAGAGAGCACCCTACAAACATCCGCAGTGCCGGGCAGGTGCTGATCATCCATAACGACGGAGAGGAAAGGGCAGCGGAGAGAAATGAAAACTATTAAAGTCTGGCCTGGGTATGGTGGCAGCTGGGAGTCAGCGATTATTAGCCGGGGAGGCTCTCGGATCCTGGGGCCCGCAGTCAGGAAGGGCTGGGGTGTCTAATGACAGCCGGCCTCCGTGGGGAGCCAGGAAGGACGCCATTATGGGGTCCGCTTCCTCCCAGCCATGCGGAGTCACAGCCTAGTGTCGTTTTTTAAAAAAAAAAACAAAAACAACTTTGGAATGATCCAGACGCAAGATTTTTTTTTTTTTCCCCGGAAAAAGCGCTGCCTCTCTTCACCCATGAGTAAGGATGGAGATTTAAAAGACAAATATAACTATAGAAGTACAGGGGACCCCCTACTCCACCTACAGAGCTGCGATTTATAGGTGGCAGAGGCTGGAGATGGATTCACGTACGAGGTTTTGGGTGGACTTCGTGGTGTGCGGTGATGAGGAACTCTGCCCGTAAGTGGTAGATGGATCCCATCCACCTCTGAGTTGACTCTTTCAGATCCAGGGCATCGACACAAACAGGCTAGAACCCAGATGGTCACAGGCAGGAGACCCAAAAGTGATTCTGCTGTTGAACCCTGATGCGCCAGGAAGTGGTCTCCACACAGACTGCCGTCGACAGACTGAGAAACTTCTTAATGCTAAACTATCGGCTTCTCAGGCCGTCTTGGACGAAAGGCGAGAGTAAAAATTAAATTCCCCTGACCATCAGAGCATCCCAGGAGCAGGGAGGTACTGATTGCTGATTTTTTTTTCTGCTGTTTAGGGGGCATGAATCCATGGTATGAAGGTGAGATGAAAGACTGATGTCCACACCGATCAGAACAGCGAAAATCCAGAAATCGCAACATTAAAAATGAATTATTATGAAGTAGGATAGCTGGCGCGGGTCATTGGGACACGACAGACAGCCGGTGGTACAACAATCGCGTGAAATAATGCCATGTTTGCGGAAACCGCTCTGAAGGAGCTAGCAGCTTATTAGCATTCCTCTGCACCGAGCCAGGTTCTACTGTATAAACTGGGCTTCAAAAACCTGCACTAATCTGAGAGAAGGAGAAAGAAAAAAGGTGGTACCTCAAAATGAAATCAGTCGATTGCTCGGGAGTCAAAACTATGGCACATCCACTAAAAAAAACACTCTTTCGTTAATATCTGTGTATATATTTCAGTTTAAGAGAGTCGTCAGAAGATTAGATCAGATAAATATACAGTATAGATGAAAATATCCGTGATTCACACTTTAAGAGTGAACTTGTGTTATTGTTACTTTGGAAACCGAGAGACCTTCATTTTTCATTAAACCAAAGACGGAAAACAATATTAATTCTGCTGGCTTCCTCCCTTTGACTTGGGCTGAGGGTGCGTCATGGGCACCCGCTCTAGCTTTACATTAAAAACGCTTCTTATTTTGGTACAAAACCATATATATGACTGTTATGTTCCGGTGCGGTGCAGAGCGAACAGACGGGAAGGGAATCCAGGCAGGGACACGGGAATGCGGGTTTTATTGCTCCACATACACACACTATGGACATTGAAACGTCAATGCCGCCACACCGAGACATAGGCAGACACAGACTATATACACTACACAAAACACGGGACTGGCGGGCGGCTTCCGCCTACAGGTGATCACGATCAGGATGACACAAGAGGGAACGAGGTGGGCGTGGTGACACACCGGGCTGGAACGGGACGGACGACGCGGTACGTGACATATGACATATTTAGATGCACATTTTCAGATATATATATATTCAGAATAATGCATATATAACTTACAAGAGGCTGAAGAAAAATCACTCTGAGGTCCCAAAACAACATAAATAACTCGTAATTGTCTTAATGATCATTTCTTTTCTAAAACCTGGTGTAAAATGAAGCATACTTTAGAAGGTGCTGTAGCAGTGCCCTTTAAAGCACTTTAAGGGGAATAAAAGCAGAGGACCTTCACCGGTAGCACGGCAGAAATCCCACGTCGCCTTTTGATTCATTTGGATTAGCAGAAAACTTGATTTTCTGCTAAGTTAAATAAATGGCGCCCATAAGAGGAACATCAAAATTCGATAATTCTCTCTGAGAGCAGTATTATTACGTTTCGGCGTCTTGCGTGTCTTTGTTCTTCTGCGGGAGACACTCGGCCAGAGACGAGCTCTCGGAGCTGTAACACGCCGGCTCTGTGAATGAGACTCTGGACACAGTTTGGGGTTTTGCGTTCTGTTTGCTTTTTGTTTTGGCGAGGAAAAGCAGGCCTGCTCATCACGAAGGCAGGCCTCCGATAGGCGCTCGGCTCACACCTTAGATTTGGAGGCTGGTGGACCAGATACCTCCAGACGCAGGAGGGACAGTCTCGGAGGAGGGGGGGGGGATGCCGTGAGGGGCCCGTCATAGAGAAACACATGTGTGGAGAAACACGTGTCATGGAGCACACACATGTACCGGCACACGCAAAGGTCTGTGAATGCAATCAAAAAACTAAAAAGTCTCGTATTTTGTTTGGTTACTTGTGGTTAAGGTCAGGGCTGGGTGGGGGTTAAGGTCACCATGTTGGGTTTAGAGTTTTCCCCATAGAAATGAATGGAGAGTCCCCACAAAGATATAATTACAAACAAATTATTTCGTTGTGTCAGTGTAGTTTGCTCATGTTCTAATATAAAATTGCACTCCTATTTCTGAGCAAATATACTCTTACTACGCAGATAAATAGCCGTAAACATTTTGTGCTATATCACAGACACATAATATAGCACGAAGGTCAGAGGCAGCCGAAGAAAATGAACACTGACACAATGAAAGATAAATCGGAATGTGTTCTGCTCTCCAGAAATGAACTGAGGTTTCGGTGGGTAGCTAGATGAACATCAGCCTGGTTCCCAGGCCACTCAGTGGCACCTCATCTCTCTTAAGTAACTAAATTTATTAATTAACCCGGTGAGGAATCGATTAGCCAAACCAGACGTGCTAGCGTTTATAGAGTCAAAAAATACAGTGGTGTATTAGATGGTTGCTGTAAATACCGGGGTCATTTTAGGAGAGGTTTTGAAAATTATCATTTTAAATATTGAATATTATCATTTCCATATCCTTATCTGACCCTTTTACACAGTACTGTGTATCATGGGGGTGCAGTGGTTAGCACTGTTGCCTTACGCCTCAAGTCTCCGCCTGGTTTCATGTGTGTGGAGTTTGCATGTTCTCCCCATGTCGTTGTGGGGTTTCCTCCGGTACTCCGGTTTCCCCCCACAGTCCAAAGACATGCTGAGGCTGATTGGAGTTACTGAATATCCCATCGGTGTGCACGTGTGAGCGACTGGTGTGTGAGTGTGCACTGCGATGGGCTGGCCCCCCTATCCAGGGTTGTTCCCCTGGATACGACACTCCCATCCAGTCTGCCTACAGTGTTCTTGCCAGTTGCATTTGTTGCCACCCTGTCATACTGTCTGTGTTATAAAAATGCACAAAGAGCACGACTTTCATTGCTGTGCCGTCCATTGACACATGATATTTTTTTCATTTTCATCATCTCTTCAGAACTGGGCTAAATGCTGTACGATGCTCTGCAAAATGTATAATGTACTTTTCATCACTGTATTAAACGTCGCTACTGTCTCACTGTGCGCCTGCTTTTTCATTTTTTGTACATTGCTTTGGATAAAAGCCACAGCTAAATAAAGAAAATTGAAAATGTAGAAAACTATTTAAAAATGGAGAAATACAGCCATTGTGAACAGGTTGAATATGACGCAAAGAACAAAAAAACACGTTATGGTCGGCACTTTCAGAATATTTAGGGAAGTATACCTTAACAGGACATGTTGCTTCTTTTTAAAAAAAAAAAAAAATGCTACGTGCTGCTCCCCCTCGGCACGCTTGGTGCGAGTCTTAGTTTTATCTTCGGGGACGGCTGTTTCCTTATAGGACGTCTCCCACCGTAATCGGCGCATGTCGCTAATGGCTCCGGGCGGTATTGGGTTTCCTGATGGTGCCAGGGCCTCCACGTACTCAATAAAGTCGCCCGGGTGCCTGCATGTTTATTTGCTGAGTTTTAAGCGGACGGGTTTGAAGGACAAAGCAGGCAGAGCCTATATCTAAACCAGTTATCGGTCTGCCCCTGGGACAGCTGTTCAATACAAACAACAGGCGACTCAAACAAGGGGCCGCGACTGAACCACACACAGGGCACACTAACCACTAATAGTGCATCAAATAACCTTGTTATTTCGTATTTATTAGATACTCACCAATCTGTTCAGCTAAAGCGGGGGGTCCTTTGACTAATTGGCAAGACATATGTTTTATAATTGAAAGTTGAGCATGATTATTAAACAGTATATTAAAGTTTATGGTAGGCCTACAACATTTATTAGGTAATTGCTAAACCATTAGGACTGCATTAGGAGTTCTTACATTTAAATGGCAAAACACTTCAACTGAAATTAAACAGTAAAATACAAACAATATACATAAGTATATGCTGATGCAATACCTATTAGATATTCACCAGTCCATTAGGGGTAAATAAGAGTTCGTTATGTTTAATTGGCTCCACATTTGTAATTGAAAGTATATTGTGAAAAATAATGAATTATTCCATTGCTATTTTACGCAAAGCATTTTGGTAAATGTTGAAATATTCAAACATTAAACAGAAATATACATCTTCAACCATTAAAAGCAGATGGTCTCGTGACTCATCGATTCATTTTCATTTACAGGCATGTAAATAAATAAATGTGCATGCATATATAAATAAATGCTAATTTATTGCTTATTAAAATGCCCTTTTGGAGCACCTTCAATATATCTGTTCTGAGTTACGTTTTAATCATAAAAGGTGGACTGAAAAACTATATATTTAGGTAAGAAACCATTAAATCCAAACGTGTTAGGTACATTCAATTTTAATGTCATTAACTTGTAAAAAATATATAAATAAATAAACATTGTACATTTCATTGTACAACCTTAAGTGCACAGACTTGCTGGAAATAGTAGCCTGGTGTTGACAAAGGATGAATATTTTAATACAAAAGAAAATTTATGTATATTACAATTAATTTAGAAATGTTGGTGTGGGTCTGTCGATATTCAATGCTTTACTTAAACGCGAATGTAAAATGACAATTACCTTCTTCTAAGAGCACGGTTTACACGTCTCTCCGCAAATAAAGTGTTTGAAATTATAATTAAAGGGATGCATCAGAAGGTACCTGCATAACCTCTGCCAGGCTATATAATTACAGGTCTACATTTAAAGTGACAAGCTTAGTCCCTTGGGGATTCATTCCGCTAACATCTCTTGGGTGATACAGTCAGGTTGTAAGGAATGGTGTCGGGAATTTCGGAAGCTTGGAAAATATGGCTGTTCGGTGTTAAACTGGGAGCGAAATACAGATTATCCGAGGAGGCTGTGTTCCTGTAATTAACAGTCGCAATGAATTCCGCTAATCAGATGGCTCGGGCGATTGGAGAGGCCACGGAAGAGGCGTCCGCTGTGCCCGGCTTTGCTAATCTAGCGGGGACAGCTGTTTGTGTCACCGATCTGCCCGGCTCTTCTTGTTTTGTCACGATCGTTCACTGCTTTTTAAAAAAAGCGGTGCCCCCCCCCCTCCCCCAACCTTAGCCCGTACCACCGCCCTTCCCGGGACACACACGCACACACCCGCCACTCGCCGATCCTCGTCGATGTCAGCCTTTGCTTTCCGTTATCACCGGCACACAGCCGGACTTCGTTTAAAATCAGAGGCGCGGAGACTGATAAAAGTGAACGGCTTTCAGCTCCAATCACATCCTGTTTCAACACGGCGCGGCCGGCAGCTCCAAAGGGAATAATGGGATTTAACCTGCGCGCGGCGTGCGCGCGTGTCATTCGTAAGAGACAAGGCTTCCCAAACCAGCGATGGAAAATAATCATGCGAATAGCATGGACGGCCCGGGGTGATGGATGACCCCCAAAGGCCAGCAGAAAACACATTTTGTCAATTGTTTAATTAGGCCTATATTAAAAAAAGTTTCGGTGGTGTCCCCTTCACAAAAAATGTAATGAAAAATTATAACTATGGGAAATAACTGTAATGTCACTCAATGCAACCAAAGGTATGTATTTAGATTTTTCACTGGCCCTTTTGCGCCCCTTAATCAAATTGCGCTGTAGGCGATCGCCTATGAGCCTGGCAGTCACAAATACGTCAGATATTTATTACTGCACACATACGTTTTTTCTACGTGTTCTTAAAATTATTATTTAAATTAAACATCATTGAGGGGAAGAATGATTCCCTGATCAGAATGATTCAATCATCCGTGGATGAAAATGTGTCTGCTACCATTCATAGGTCATATTTTAAATCCATACTCTCTTTCTTTATTTATCACTGATACAATTTAAGATATGGCACTCTACCTCCTCAGAAGATTAAGACTGTGCACAATGCAGCACAATCTAAATAACAAAAATCTAGTCCTAACTCACACCAACAAAGGCCTGGTGCGGAAACATTGGTGCTGGTCATCTGATCTTTAGGTATCGTACCTGACCGTGAAAAATTTCCTTTCAAATCCCTGGAGATGAACTAGCCTTTCGACTAATGTCAGCTGTGTCAGTCTGAATTCGTGTTATCATACATATTAAATGCAATAATAATGGCAGTCAGGACACCCGGTAGTAAAGTACAAACAACGTTCTGCTGAAGGTGTGTTCATAACTGCCCAGGAATCTGGCCACGTGTAGGTTCCCTGTTGGTCTGTCGGCTCCCAAAGGACAACCGACCGCTCTCGGATGGAGACGCAGACATGTTGTATATGCATTGCAGATTCCAGCAAGAAGTCAGTTGGATTTGCTATAGACAAATTTTTATCAGTTGAAACCCACTATATATGAAATTCTTCAACACACTAAGAAATTGCCTAGAATGTCATATGTGTATGTTTTGCTATTACAACACCAGTGTTATAAACAAACTTTGAAAATCAGTTTCCTGAAGTTTCAGTCATGTATATAATTTACGTATTTGTATAGAAGCTAAAATATGCTAGATGTTAGATAATCTCAGTAACGTAGGACCTTGAAATACGTATGTATTGTCTGTGTTAGATGGGGGAAAACAGACTACAAAAGATGACCTGCATTAACAGGACTGTGACTGCAGGCCATTATTTTAAGGTTACACTTTTTCAAATTTGGCCAAAAGAGTGGGAGGCTAATGCTACTGTGGAATTATCCGGATCTTCAAAAACACGGCCCAATTTGCTTTCTGGAGAAAAGAAAAGAAAAGAAAAAAACGCAGTAAATATGTTGTAATACTACTTGCGGTGTGATATCTGCTCCCAAGTGCTGAAGATCAAAGCGAGATGGGGGTGAGAAATGGCTCTGGGCGACGCTAAAAGCGGGGGCTGCTCCCCCGTGGCCCCCCAGGGACCCTCTCCTGGGATGCAGCATAATGATGCCGCGTGTCCAGATTGCTTCCCGTCACTCTCTACCAACGGGGAGCACAATCACGGCACGGCGGAAGACAGGAAATAAGTATATAACAAAAAAACAGTTACATCGAATAAGAAAGATCGACTATCCCAGATATAACTTTTACGACAGAGTATCAGTATGAATCAATGAATATCACATTATTTTTAAACAACAAACTCCCATTCAATATTAAACATTAACTTACTAAATAGCTAGATTCTGAGGTAATGAAAAATGTTAAATATTAGTTTCTGCATTGCGTCACATACAACAGGAAAACAGGAAGTGAACGATCGTTCTCAGTCTTATTAGCCAATCACAGTACGCTCTCGTTCACTGTCTGCGTGTGTTTTGGCCTTTTCCGCAAAGACGACCCCATAGCACGTTCAACTGGAACATGTGGAGAGCATCTGAAAAATCAGCGTTAAGTCATAATGCTTCTTTGATTAATTTATTAATTTTCCCTATCAGCACGGCCTGTGATGGCAGCAGATAGTGTACTACATCACGGCAGTGTGCTACCTTCTCCAGACCCCTCGTAAACCTGATCGCAATGGATATTCCACATATCAAGACAATGGATTGGTAACATTACAACGAGACTCAGTGTGCAATGATCCGGTTTGTCCCGATGCATTTATTGATTAATAAGAGATCCTATTTACTAGATATACTGCCCACCGGGATGCTTCTGCTGTCTAAGTGATCGGAGGGTCGTGTTGCATGTCCTCTCGTTTTTAATGTGCTTCTGCATGAGTACTTATTGGGATTTACATTGATCACTATCTCACTGAAAATAAATCGAACCGTAAATTAAACGCATTAACTGCATTTGAGAGCACTATGCATGTAATACTGATCATATATCTGTGGGTGAGCAAGGTGCGTACGATATTAATAACAGCAGAATTAAATGTATTATAAAAGTCTCTGAAGAATATAACACAGGTATAAAATAAAATAGCCTGGACACAGGGGCCGAGGTGGTAAATATACAGATGGGCATCAATACAAAACTGTTCAAATCACCATGCTTGTAAAATATGCTCACCAAGGTCCTGAAAGTAAGCAAACTTTTAATACATTCACATAAACAACACTGCCGTAGCAAAAAAACTGCAGGGGACCAAGTGTTTTTTTCCCCTCATCCAAATCTGAAATAAAATTCAGCCCTGTTTGTTCACATCAGTAGAGACCTAAAGTAACGGCATCATAAACACGCTGATACTTTGGGGAACGTGAAGGAATTATCCACAGCTTCCATTTTTGAGACGACTGTAAGCGATGCCCGATTTATGGACACGCTGTTCGCGCCGCACCCTTGCCAGGCTGGTGCCTTTCGTAGTCCGCGTGCGGAACCTGAATTTGGGCTCTTCCTCCCATTTGTTACTCCAGCACACTTCGACCGAGAAAGATAATTAGTGCTAAAGCTAAGCTGGAGTGACTGTGTCCTGCCCGCCTTTTAAAGAGCAGCACACAATGGCGAGGTCAATTCCTGCTCGATCACCTCTTATTTAGAAGATTCATGTTTTTCTAATGCAAAATCAATATTTCATGAACAGGGAGAGTTAGTGCACAGCTAACTATCGCTGTAAGGTGCTTTAAAGAACATCTTCTCTGCTTAGGCGTTTAGGAGACAAGCGGTGGAGCCCATTCAAGGCAGGGGCCGGCCGCTCTGTCAGGAGCGATCGCTCATCTTGATTGGTGGAGGCCACACAGGACTTGCCACTCATTGTATAAGGGGAGCTTAGCATGCTGGAGACGCGAGGTGGTGTGCTAGCTTAGCTGCGAGATTGTAGGTGCACTTGTGGCGTTAATGAGCGCAGGGAAGACGGATGTAGGAGCGGCCCCGGACAGGCGTGGGTGAAGGCTGCAGGGGGGACGAGCTGCCTTGTTAGACAGAGTGTGTGCTGCTTTTCTGGGAAATGATGCCAGAGCCTTTGATCGGAGTGAATCACTAAGCGAGGGTTCATCTCCGGTCAAGGCCCTTGGGGGAAATTAGCTGAATGTAACACGGGGACTTGAGCGAGAGCCGGTTAAAAAATGGACTGATGCATACCGGCGCTTCTGGGGTAAAACAAACACCTGGATGTCGAGGATCTCCTTGTAAATTTGAGAGCTGCAGGGTGTAGAGACTTTGCGAGCTATCGAGACAAAATTGCTTAGGTCTATTGGCTAGTGAACTAGACGCCCCTTAACAAACAGGAAACAAGAATCTGTGAGTATGGGCATCATCGACACCCTCATGTTAACTTGTACTTTTTTTGTGAAATGTATGGATCCATGGTGATATATCTAGCCCTGCCCCCTTCACAAACACCCATCCACTATCCACTAGCACTTGTGAAGGACTCATGACATTAATCCTCAGCATGCAGATTTAGCTAGTTGTTGTTACTAACCTTTGGGTTAGGACATTCCTCTTCGTTAACGGTATGCTTTCTTTATAGATCGTTGCACATCTCCCTGCAGCACACAATCAAACACTCTGTGGGACGCCTTCTTCTGTACCATTAGAACGCTGGGAAAGTAGACTGCATTTCAACATTAAGCATGTTTGCTTGTCTTTACATTAATATATATGCTCGCTAGAAAGATTTACAATAAATTCATAAATAAAGAACATGTATACACACTGAAGTCCAAAAAGTACATTTATTTTTCAGGCCACAGACTTATTAAATTCTAGTTTTTAAGGAATTAAATTGTTTTTTTTTTTAACTTCAGTCTCCAAAATAGAGCATGAATACTGGTTTTTGACAAAAATGTTGGTCATGGCAACTAAACCTCAAGACCGTTTTTAAAATAAAGCAATCCTGCAATTCACTGGTATTAATACCTGGTCCAATATTTACATTTATTTATTTGATATGTTTTTGTCCAAAACAACATACAATTGAAACAGGTCAGCCAGTCCCTGGACTACCTGGGTTAAGGTCCTTGCTCAAGGGCAGAATAGTATAGCCTACACACACACACACGTATACACACACACACACACATACACACAGAAACATGTATACACACACACACACGTATACACATACACACAGAAACATGTATACACACACACACACAGAAACATGTATACACACACGTATACACACAGAAACATGTATACACACACGTATACACACACACACACACACACAGAAACATACACACCCAGAGACATGTATACATAGACATACACTTAAACATATATACATACACATATACACATTATAATACTTATCTATCCATCCATCTATCTATCTATCTATCTATCTGTGGGGGAGGTAGAAATTTGTATGTTTTTATCCCTTGAAGACATTGAATCCCAAATTTTTGTTTTTTTGCTCCACGCCAAAACATTTGGGGTTTAAGATGAAAAGATTATGTGGCAAAACTCAAGAAAGGCAGTTTAATTAGGCTGAAATATGTTTTGCTCATCCAGAATGACGACGCTCTAGGACAAGCGGGCTGATGCCTGTTTTTATTTTCTTGCATACAGACTGCCCCACCCACTGAGAATAAAGCTCACACTCCTATCTTCTGTATGCTCTCCTTATCGATACGGAAGGCCGGACAGCATGCAGACACCACGACTCACGAGGGCCTCGGCGCTTCCCAGAAAACTTCTCAGAAACATACCGGATCAGAGCACTTTTGCTTCCTATATCAGATCCACCCAGGCTGCCACTTGCAAACGTCCTGTGCTGCCAAACGGCAGATTCCAAACGTTTCCATAGATTCCCGACGGCAATAAAATCAGGTGTGCCCCCCCCCCCCCCAGTGCATACTGCACCCCTCCCAAACCCACACAGTGCTGCTCTGCTCTCGGTGCCTCTCCATCATTTCATGCATTTTCCTCCCCGTTTTCACGTTCATCAATATATCTGCTTAACTGGTCATCATTTCACAGTCATTAAATCCATTTACATTACATTTTAAATGTATTTTCTTAAAATAAGTAGTTATTTGACATTTAATAATTTTTGCTTTAATTCACAAGTGCACGCACTTGTGAATTTAATCTCTATGTCAAATTAAAGAGGACCACTGTGCCCTTTGAGATGCTTTGCAGTTATTCTGAAATACACCGAATTTCCTAAAGTGAAGTGTAAATTCCCCCCATTCGGCAGGGCTGTCGGGACCCGTACTGATATATTCAGAGACACAGTGCCACCCTGATTAGTTGGCAGTGTTTTGTAACCCACTGCATGCGCTATATTAGGGGGTGATACGGGGATTCGGGGGGCAGTAGATGCAGATGCTGTGCCCGTCGCTGCCTTGTCATTCTCGCTAATGAGCTCAGCCCTTCGTGAGAAGCCACACAAATAACTATGACTCTGAATAGAAATCCATCATACAGGTGAGAGTAAAATTCACAGTAGGCAGATCGCATCTAATAAGAAAATCAATAACGTTCATTTTGGAGAATTACACACAGATCGCGGCCACGGAGAATCATCAACGGAGACCTGATCTCGAGAGCCGGGGCTGACGTTACAGACGACGCCCTCTCTGGTGCCAACAGGAGCGTCTCCTTTTGGAATAATGTCATTTAGATTTCGGCGATGGGAGCGACAATAGACGGTGTATAGTCTTAACATACACACGAACATACTCGCACATATAAAACGTACATAAAAGACTAAGATAAGAATATACCTCACCACTGAGTAAATGATTATTAAAAGCTGAGCTTCCAAATTTAATGACACATCTAACGTCTTTCATTGCCCACAATGAAAGAATTCTGCATATATTATTCAACCTTATAATTAGCATTAGAATCATTCATATGATACTAATCAGGACTCAGACAAGCTATGGTTATGTTGTTCGGTGTTCGCGAAGGAGAAGCAGAAAAGGTTCAATTACTCCAGAACACAGAAGCTACTTTTCTTCCAGTGCACTCTCTTTCACTATTATTATTTTTTAATTATTATTTTCCATTTGTTAAGTGCACAGTAAGTATGGAGCATATGTCCGACATCTAAACTCCTGTTTTGCACTGTGTACTTTTAGTCCAGTGTGCATTTAGAAGTGCAGTCTGCAACTCTCCATCCATCCATCTATCTTCAGCAACCACATGTCTAATTCAGGGTTGGGGGGTGGAGCCTATCCTGAAGGCTACGGGCACAAGGCAGGCAGTCTGCATCTAATACTTCAGAATGCATGAGCAGCTCCATAGATGTGCTGTGTCTGGCGCGATCACATTCAGATGCGAGTGTGAAGAGACTAGAAGCTGTAAATCCTCGTCCTTCTTTGTTGTGAGGCATGGCGCTGAAGCGTGGGGGGCGGCGAGCTGAGCCGGCACACTTTTGTGTTGGTAAATATGTGACAAAATGCCGTCCAAGGACTCGAAATCGTCACAACGCGGCCGCTTACCCAGCATGCACTGCTCTCAGATCAGTGGAAGGATAACAATGTGGTTTGAAAAGTGTGTGGCTGCACAGCAGTAGCGATGACTATGAAAACGGGCGGTAGCAGAATAAACAGAATGCAAAAGATACTTCAAAATAAGATATCGGTAAGTTAGAAGATAACTGGGACATATTATCGGATTGTGTCGGAAAAAGTTGACATTAAAGCAGCTGATTCGAGTTACCATGACAAGTATCTCCGGTATTTTGGAGAGAAATATTTTTAGATCCGATGAAAGAAATACCTGAGAATGCAGCAGGGCTGATATTTATTTATTTAGTGTCTAGTCTTGTTTTTATTTGGGGCAGATCTTTGCATATTTCCATATGTTGTTTACTCCTCTAAGTACCTGTGGTTGTATTCTATATGGGAGACCCCAAGTAAGTGATGTCATCTTGTTCTGAATATGAGTAGATAATCAACATACAAAAGGATAATTATGCAAAAGATAGACATAGCATTTATTTCATGTTTTTGTCTTTTTTCTTTCTACTGTGTACCATTTTCTGTTGTTGACATATCGCGATGTATGTTCATTGACAGTGCTTATGATTTAAGAGGGCCTTTATATAATGCATGCACACAAGCCCCCTGAGTTTCCCTGCGACGGTCTACCTCATCTCTTCCAGACGCTCCTCGATGACTGACGTTCCACGCGTTCGCAGAGACCACTGCCCACGCCACGTCGCCATTAGCATTAGCACTGATCAGCGCTATCGCCCACGGGCTGTCACCCCGTGGATTTTTAAAGATGAAGTGGATTGTCATTATTTTAAAGGCCCACACTGTACGTGCGTCGTCGACGGAGAGCTGATTATAAGCGGCCGATTGTCATCGCTGCCTTTATTTATAATCACCCTCGTCGTCTTTCAGCGAAAGTCACTTTTTAGAAGTTTGTGTTATGTAATGTATGAAAGGAAGCTTATCAACACAACTCATAGTGTAGGTGGTGCTATGATGTTATAGGGGCAGAATCCTTTAAGATGACACCCCCCGGTCGCACCACCATATATCTACCAGCTGCTTATACTAGTTGCTAAGTTGGCGCCCCCTCAGAAGATGGCGCGCTAGGCATCTGCCTATGTCGCTTGATGGGTTGACTGGCACTGATGCCATTCAATACCAGAGGGAGCATGCGCACCCACGTCACCCCCCCCCCTTCAGCTGAGGTAAAATGTGAAAAACATTTGCTTAATGAAATGTGGTGTGACATTAAATATGCAATTTATTGATAAGAAACCTATTCTTAAAATGTCGCCCCTAATTTTAAATACAACATCCGTTACGCAAGCTTGCATGTACCGGCGGGAGACTCCGCTACACGGCGAATAAGGCTGCGGTCGCGGGTAGATCGCGCGTAGCCAGAAGCTTCTCTCACCCGCATTCAGACAACGTGCCAAATAGCAGTGAAACAAACGCGACTTAAAGCCCAGCTTCTCCCAAAAATCTGACTCAACTCTTCTCAAGGACGCGGGAGTATTTTAAGCATCTGCTAATTAGCGCTGCTTTGTTTTGATAATTTTGGTAAAAAGTAATGAGGTATATATATATATAAAAAAAATACTTTACGTCAGAATGTATTAATGATTCTATGGAGAGTTTCAACTGATGGGCCATTAGGAGGAAGATTTAATTAAATGAACAGTGAATGAAGGGGGTCAGAAAGCCGAAGAGCACAATTACTTTTGTTTATATTCTACACAAATAAGCACCTTCTTTGATTATAATTATGTGACATAAATGTGACTTACTAAAAATATCTGTAATGGCTCCTGGCAGTATTGCAAACAAACAGAGCTCATAATGCTAGAATGCTTATAACCTTGTTGTCTGCATTCTCACAGAATGAGCATGGTAAATTCAGTTCAGTGATTTACAGCCCTTAATAAGTATGCTGGAAAAATATCAAGCTATCAACTTAGATCTATACAGTGAACACAAGGTTGCGGGTGTCATTGGGAGACACAAGGGGAAGTGACATTGGATTGGTGGATGATGTCACATGACTGTCACTTCACAAGTCCCCGCCCCCTTTCCCTTAGAAGTTGCATTACTGCGTTGCCTGAACATCCAAATTTATGATGACACGTACGCGTGTCAAGGCAGGGCAGGTCACATCCGATGCTATCCAAAAGCTGGGCAGAGATCCAGGTGTGCTTTCAACAGCTGGAAGCATTGTCATTAGTTTGAGTTTGACTTTGTCAAAGAAACAAAGAATATTATCGTCCATTGTAAAGTTTGTGCCAGCAGCAAAATGCCTTCTATGGTGAAACAATATATAACTTTCTTTTGAAGCAGAGTGTGCTTCTGGTACATCGTAGTGACAATGTGAGACTAGCATTCTTTATTTGCATAAACATACATATACTGTATGCTGTTGGGTTCAGTGTTTGCATTCCTGCAGTTTGGCTGATTGTCGACTAATTTCTCTTACAATGAGGTGAATCCAGTTTTAAAAGGAGCGGGGGTGTACGTCCGTGTTTCAGAAGGGGGGGGGGGCTAAATAAAGTCATATAACGAGCGAGGTAACTAAGTACTTCTGATACCACGTAACGAGTAAAGTAATATTACTTTTTATGGATAAATAAGTAAAAAGTCACTTACTACACTTCCTGAATAACCTACCCAGCACTGGTAGTGACTGTCTGTGACTATAGCAAAGCTTGAGGACCTCGAGCAAGCACGTGGATTGAGTGCTGGTGAACACCGTCAATTGGACCGTCGAAAGTTGCTCGAGTTTCCCTTCCCAAGGTGCCCCATCCACAGGAAAAGGCCGCTGCTGCGATTCCAGTCCTGGATAGCTGTTTGACTGTAAGCTCGCCGCCAACTTAATCCCTTGTTGCTCTGGGTGCCAGACTCCAGCCTCCAGACTCCAGAAGAGACTCCGGAAGATAAAGATGCTGGCAGCGCGAGCTCTCGAGTCTATTCCCGCCATTCGACGTGCATTGTCGAAATCGTTTTCATGCACCAGCGACCGCTCGCATCCCAAGACTTTCCTTTCACGGTTCGCGACCCAACACAACACTGGCGTTTGACATCACGCTAGCAAGGAACGGCCATGTTTATAAATCAAGGGTCAATGATGACTAGGGCAAGCTAAATAACCAGTTAAATAAAATGACTTACAGCTTTCTGCCTTGTAAGATAACAGGTAGCTGTTTTGTTACCTTTTACATAGAGGTCCTACTTTATGAATTGATAACCCCTCTGAGTTAGTTGGCGTGCGGTCTGTACTACATGTACAGGTAGATAATTGCCCACAGAGGTATCGAAAAGCACACCGGAGGCTAACGCGATGATTCTACAGACGTCCAGCCAGCGACCTCCACGTCGAGAAGGGTGGCCAGATGATCCAGCAGCCCCGACCTTGCTTTGATGAGGAGGTCTGCTGCCAAAGGGTGACCCAGACCGTACGAGCGTGTGCTTCATGAATCGGGACCCCGCACCGTTTCATTAACCATGCATAGGACTCTCGGAATACAATTAGTATCTGTAAATGAAATCAAAAGTCGAGCGGCGAGAAAAAGGCCCCCGCAAGGTGCTGTTCTGGAGCCGCTCTGTTCGGTTGCCGGGCCCAGCCGACTGTCTGCACTTGCCTGCACTAATCACATGCTGATTAGACATCCTCACACTCTCTCAGCACTGATTTTATGTTATATTAGCAGAAGAATGACAATAATTTCATGTAATGCTACTTGTTAAGGTAATTACATTATAATTGCCCTATCAAGGTGTCATGGAGGAGAGCGACAAAAATAGCCACTTCCTGAGACATTCGCCGCGGTTTTGTGCTGGGGGTGAAGCGGGTTTCCGACCAGGCAGCGGAGATCCCCATGTTTACCGTGCTTGGTACTGCTCTTTGGTTAAGGATGTTTGCCATGCATGTCCACCCTTAATCCCTCACCTCTCCAAACGTACAAATACAAAAATGGTTCATTTAAAGCTCTTTATGTCTACATATTACATTGGCGCCATAGATGGTTTTTAATAAGCAAAATATAAGAATCGCAACGCCAGTGTTATACTAGAAGGTAATAAGATATTGATTCCAATTACACAGTCTCTTTTGACCTTTGCTTTTAATATCTGGAACATTAATTAAAATGAAAAATAATTAGAGATGAGGACTAATTTCCAAAATAATTTGATCCACTTGCAACTGAAATCTCATGTTGCCAATATTTATTTGAATTTTTCAGGATTAATTCACCAAAATACACAGAACTTGAATCCACAACATAATAATAACACATCATGATTTTTATATGATTTTTTAATTCCTTTATAGTGTCAGGTACCCGGTAAGTTATCTGAATCTGTGTTTCATATGCTTAATTTTAAAATATCAAAGTGTGCTTATCATTCTTTCGTGTCAGTCCCTTTAAATGCTGCCAAACCTCAGTTTAGAAACATATTACAGACACCCAATTCGACACCTTTCTGTTAACACCAAAAGGTTGCAGGTTTAAACATGTTTCTTTTCTACTGCGGTAGAGGAATGTTTGTGCGAAGAAGTACATTCTTTTGACTCAAAGGGAAATGCCCCCTACCGTTTAAAAGAACAGGTTGACACCCCTGTAAAGACCCCATAAGCTGACAATCGGAGGCGGGGGGCGGCTAACTCAAGAGCGAAATCGCCAGTGGCGTGATTTGGGGCCCTAATCTCTCTGGAAACTCGGTTAAAGCTCCACCTGTGATTAATGAGGACGCTGTGCATCTGTGCCATGCGACACTAAGCATTCAGGTCAGTCCGCGGAAGAGCGTCGGGTCCTGTTCAAACAACGCGGAGTCGCTGCGCGATTCGGTCTCAGCGATGGCCGTACGCAGCCTTAACAGACACGGCGAGACTGACACGCGCACGCAGGTCATTAAGCAAACTGCAGTTACGTAACAAGGCCTTTTGAAGCTGAACCTTGAGGAAATACCCGTCGATATCCACGGTGTAGTAAGAATCAGATCCAGTGTAACGGTCGGGGTGCGGGTCGGGTGAACAAGACGGAGTGAGTCCAAGGTGGCTGGGAACGAGGGTTTATTTCCTCAAGACACACCGACATAGAAATGTCAATGCTGCGTCTGCCGGGACATACGCTGACGCAGACTAAATACACTGAACAAACACAAGACTGGCGAGCAGCATTCGCCTCACAGGTGATTTACATCGGGTTAATCACAGTAGAGAACAAGGGGGGCGTGGCGACACACAGGGCTGGAGCGGGACGGATGACGCGGTACGTAACATCCAGCTTTATTTGTCCAAGTATGTTCCCACATATAGGGTTATCAGTTATCAGTGTTCACATGCATACGGAAGGTACAAGCATAGTAAAGACAAGTTAAATGTCACTGACTAATAATACAATCCCTGGACCCACTGGAGACAGTAGCAGAGAAGAGGATCTTAGCAGAATTGGACGACACTTCTGATTACCTCCTTTAGGGGGCGCCATCCTGGATCACATTTAGCCACCGGCTTATTCCATCATGATGTGCTGAAAAAGACTACTGGGGATCTTTCTTGCCCGCTGCCATCAGGCACTGTAGCACCTCCCGATGTGCCCCCCCCCAGCCATAACAAGGCAGAAAATCACTCATCTTGCGACAATACATGCCAGTGTTTTTTGTCCTAACTGCACGCATAATTACTATCCTAATCTTTAAATAGCATCAGCATTCATTTACTGGTGCACTGCATTTTTTTTTTAATCAGTTAAAGTACATTTACTTGTTTGCGCAGAATACTGCCTTTGTACGTTGTCCGTTTGACACTATATGTATGTTTGTCTGTATACGTTTTCTTGCTGCAGTATGCAGCAAAATTTCCCCCGGTGAACAATAAAGTTAATTGTAATCTTAATATAGAACTACTTTTTTTTTTTTTTCATACTTCGTGCTTGACTCAGCAGTTGAACTCTTCAGGTGAACTCTTCAGTTCAGCATTTTTCACTCAGCAGTTATACTCTTCACATACAATTCTACAGAGCCTCACTGTTTGATGGGTTTTTTTGGATGAAAATGTAGTATATTCACAGTCCGAACTGAACATAATATTTACGTTATTAAAATAAGATTATAATTTGAGACGATGTGATTTCAGATTTGATTTATCTCAAGTTTCAGGCATTTTATTTACTATCAGCCTGCATCATGGTCATTTTGAACATGCATCACAGTATATCTGTGACCCACCAGATGTCCACATACTTCGTGGATCTGAGCAGCTTGATCAAGGTCTTCCAGAAAAAAAACACCTCACTTTCGTACCACTGAGGGTGGTTCGCTGGCTTGTTGTGGTTGTACGTGACAAATCACCAGTGTTGGGCATTTCAGGTCCAGAAGCTACAAATCCTGACCGTGATTTTGTTTCTACCCAGCAGCT
Organism: Pollimyrus isidori; assembly: GCA_019775955.2. NCBI lineage: Eukaryota > Metazoa > Chordata > Actinopteri > Osteoglossiformes > Mormyridae > Pollimyrus > Pollimyrus isidori. The sequence continues at coordinate 15,838,450 of JABFDZ020000001.1, forward strand.
GAATACTCTGTGACCATGACTCCTTATGCTGAACTGGTTGGTGAAAAC
>JABFDZ020000001.1:15864795-15877694 GCA_019775955.2 Pollimyrus isidori
ATAGACGTAAACAATATATTGCAAATAACAAAAAAACTAGAGCCAATTTTGCATTTTAACTGTCATATTCGTGTTCACCACATAGAAATTAATAAGAATTGGCTAATTTCATTTCAGTTACATCACTTTTGTCAAAATTTGTTGTCCAGTGTAACAGGCCAAATTCTCCTGCCTGTCTCACAACTTGCATGTGCCAGCCCCAGTGCAGTGGTTTGCCAGTTCCAGTTGCGATGTGTGCAATGGGATGGTTTGGCACAGGCTAAACCAGCTGCCCACATCTGGCCAGAAAAAAAATTGACCAGAAACAACAGAAACGCCACTGGAAGGTGATACTAGCTAAACAACGTTGTTAGCTGACAAAAGTGGAAAGATTTATAACTTTAAGCTGTTCACCTAAGTTGTTAGCGATCTCAATTCCTCATCTCATAAGCCAGTGATTCATAGTTATAAATTCCATTTATAAATGACTTTTGTTTCTATTTTTATTTTAAATGTACCCCCTTCAATATTTAAATGGTACATTTTACAATTTATGCTGATGATTTAATTTTATAAGAAATCAATTTAAACTGAAACCAGCTGAAATAATAGTTTGTCCCATAAAGAGATTAACACATTTCTAATATTTTATTGGTAAAAAACATTTTCTGCATGATCCACGTTTTGTCATTCCCGTTATATGTTTTCTTTTTCTTCTATCTGAAATATGTAGGGATTTCCATGTACGCACGTTTTTTTGATTCATTTTATTCTTAGCTGCATTATTTTGGTGGATTGTTTGAATATAGGTTATGTATGTAGTTAGCATTTCTGTTATGAATACTCCACTCATCCCAGAAAAATTTACAAAAAACCACAAAGAATGAAAACAGTCCATTTTTAGCGCCAGTGAAGGATGTGCATTCCCATTTTCCATTTATGTCTCTCACGTTCCCGTACTTCCTGACAAAGCCAGAGGCATTTTTTCCCTTTTTTAGGTGATTGGATTGAGGTGTGATTAAGACCAGGGATTGTGCTTGCTGAAAGCCTGCTTCTGCGCACAGTTAAAAGCAGCAGCGCAAATTGGAAAAGTGGGCAAAGCTGGGTCCTTTTTGTGATTAGCCCGAGCGGGAAGTCTTACACAAAGAAGCTGATTTTGCTGAACGGAGGAGCCGCACTTATTTTCGCAGCAAATGTAATTATTTAGCACAGGCTGCACGCGCCGTCGCCAAGAGCCGACGTGAGTTTGAGTCGCTATTAGCGACTGATTTCGGCGCGAGAGCCGGAATGTTTCCAGCCTGCAGGAGGTGCTGGTTTTAGGCATCGGACATGAGGTTATAACTATAATGCATTTGAGTCTGATTTACCTTTCACAATGCGCGTCTGTATGCAAACAACTTATGAGGAACATGCAGCAAGTTTACCTGGTAGGTTGTACAGGTAGCAAAGCACCAGATATTCATATACAGTACGATTAACTGGCTCCGCATCTAATTCTAAACTCATCCCAACTCTGATCACTTTGGAGATTCATATATCCAATCAGAGCACCAATTTGGTGATTTAAAAGTACTAAGTCCTAAGGAGAGAGAAAGAAGTTGTACCTTCGTAAAAAAAAAAATGTAGTACCCAGCATGCATTATTCTTAAGTCTGCATAAAACCAAAGGCTGACTCAGCCAACTCAGTTGGTAAAATAACATCGAAATTTTTCCCATTGCGCATTTCCGCCCTCGACTCTGACAAGACACCTTACACAGTTAATGATCTCCTGTCTGAGTGTAAATTCAGCCCCCCCCAAGCAGAGCCGCATTGGCCCCTCTATCGAGCTCGGAGCCACAGCCAACGCGCCGGTTAATAACGATTCATGCAGCCGTCAGTCCCCCTGACCGATGTCATCAATATCGAGCCGTTCCAAATAATGGCAATTAACAGAGAGGTTCACGGGAAGCAGCCAGCTTGTTTTGTTTTTTCTAAAAAAAAAAAAAAAAAAAAGGTTCTCCAATGTTCTACTGCAGAATTGACATTTTGGTCCAGGGAAACTACAGCAAGTAATTCTGACACGTGAGGTGCAGTGAATAGTGAGTGGGGTGGGGGGTTGATTGCTTTATTTTTAAGGGACACGGCACACGCTACACGGCAGAGCACCACTGCAATTGCTGCACACTTAAACACTGGGAATAAAAGCATGAAAATAAATTTAAAAAAAATGTCACTAAAACAAAATAAGTAACTTGAAAATAATTTTATAGGCTTTTTTATAGACTTAAACCATTTAGAGCCATTTAATGACAAATGGAAGACAGCATATTAGAGGATCAGCTCTGTGTCACAGTGTTTCAGTATTGCTCTAATTAAATCACATTAGGTCACTTCCTGTGTTGAGCTCACTGCTCTGTTCTTCCAGGGCTTGTTAGAGTACGACGAACACACAAAATGACCTTTACGATGGGCTCACAACTCTTACCTTCGATGGAAGCACCCATCCAGAAAGCAATTTGTCACATCCGAGGCTCATATTCCACTCCACCTCACACGAAACGATCAGTCGCTTCCAGAGAGCGCTCATCAAAACTAGCCAATATGCATTTGTTTCTCACTATATTATTCTTTTATTACCTTAGTAATTAAAACGACCATTAACCAGTATTATCACCGTTGCATGCAAATGTTTATTTGCTACAGAGACAACGATATTGATGTTGCTGGTTCTAAAACAGGCTGCGTAACGTATGGAAAAGACGGCAAAGATTCACATTTGTACATCTGAGAGCGGGAACGGAGAGGTGACCATAAAGTATTTGAGATGCCATCTCCCACACCATCCTGAACCGCCTGAGCCATCATTCTGCATCCAGTTGCGGCTTATTTGTGAAACTTCCAAAAAGCAGTTTAAGTAACCAGGCGCCTGGCCTGCCCCATATTCCGCTCCATATTCCGACGGAGCGCTTCGCTAATTGCAGCTGCTCTACACGGCTTCCCCACATAATAAATGCGTTCGCCAATTGATGGTGAAAAATTACACGCTACGTCAAAAGCCTTTGTTCTTTGCCGTCCCCCCCACACGACTATGACGGGTGGGACGGAAGAGCCTCCAAACGCCACCCATTGTTTCTTCACGACTGTTAGGTTTTTTTTGTTTTTTTTTTTTGATTTTGAAACTCTGGATTCCACCCCCCAAGTCAGCGTTCCAGCCACGGGCAGCCATAGTACGCACAGCGCCCGGCGCAGTGGGAAAGGGCGCTTGACTCTGCATTCTTAAACTAAATTAACCAACGGCGTCCTGTCTGTGGAGCAGCATCCATTTGTATTAATGACTGATGTTCTAACATCTCATCCGCAGTCTGAACCTCAGCAGTGATCAGAAGCCTGCCTTCCACAAACTCCACACTGGGACTCCTGCCCTACTTTACACATGAAAAAGTTATTATTCCGAGCATTATGCTGAGACTGAGATTTATTTATTCATACGGCAATGATATATCAGTGGCCTATTTTTACAAGTCTGCCCCTTGTGGATTCACAGCTGTGTACACAAGTATTAGTAGCAATATAAGCAGCAGTACGATATTGGGACATTTTTAGTGTATATCCATGCTACGTAAAATATTATTCTTCTCTTTCTATACAGAGACATAATTATCAGACATTAAGCATTATCAAATCCCCATTCTAAATCCTGGCCCTTCATTCGGTTCCTTGGCCCTCACTAAACAGCGTAAATTTCTCAGGTAAGCAGCGACTGCATCCTTCTCTTCCTTCGTACACTTTCACCCATCAGCTCAAAGGAAGTCTTCTCTTAAGAACAGGCCTCAAGCCAAACCTGTTTATCTTCCTTGCAGCAATGCGAAAGTTGCCCGGTTATTGTGCTATTAATTTCAGACAGCCAGATGCTGAAACTGACCCTTTTTCTCTGTGAAATGCAAAGCGTTAGGCGCACATCTGCTACGATTACATTTTCGGTTTATGCAGCGTGAACCTGCGAATTAGTCTGTCAGAGAGTATTTAATATGAAATTAATACAAATTGATGCAAAAAGTTAGCAACCTGTTACACTCAGCTCTTTACAGAACGTGATTAATCTTATTTGCCATCCCGCTAAGGATCTCTACTGTATCTACGTTTAAGACTCTTTTAGCATCGTGTCAACATTTAAACAATGAAATGCTCCAGTTTGAAAGTTTTCAGTTTGAAAAACTTTCCACATTACACTGTACTGGTTTGGCTTCTGGATAATATCTTAGGCTTTTATTTAAACAACCTAGACTGAGCAACTTGAGAGACAGGCAGGCAGGCTTTCACAGTGGGATACAGACAGGGAATTATTAAGATTCTTTTAATCAAGAGGAACAGTGGGGCACTCTCCAGGATGCTTCTGAAACAACATGTCAGTTCACCAAGAAATCAGGGGGGGGGGATGGCGAACAGCTTCTAGCCATAAATATACATACAAGTAATTATCACCAATTATCCTGATTACAAAGGCCTTTTCTTAAATGATGGCGCTGAACATCTCATCAGTCTTGTCTACAATCATATTTAAAAAGCCCTTTAAATGATCAGCGTGTGCAGCAATAAATAATCACAAACCCAAAGGCTGTGTGTTCTCCCTGTCTCATGGTGTAGCACAGCGTGTCGGGAGTACGGACGAAAACCAGAGGCGTCGCCGTCTGCCGGGAAGACGCCCAGCGCACGTGACGGGCGCCGACGGGGAGCGTGTCTCTGAGCAGAGTGATGCCAGGCCCTCCTAGGGGCTGCATCGACCACCTCAGCTGGGCACTGTGCCCTGCTGGGGGAGATCGTTGAGCGGCCATTGATAACTCGCAGGACGTCTTCTGCTTTGGATGGACATTAAACAGCGGAGCTGCATCACCCTCCCTCCTGCCGATAATTGCATAACCACACAGCTTTTCCTCTTCCTTAAATATGGCTCTAATTTTGTATTTATTTATGACTGTAATGCCTGGAATTTCCTTCTGTTTACTGGTCAGTCTGTCTACCTATGTGTCCATCTGCCTATCTGGCCACTTGTTTTCTCTTTTTCTGTCTGTCTGTCCTGTCTCTTTGTCTGCCTCTCTGTCTGCTTCTTTATCTGTCTGTATACCGGTCTGTATCGGTCTTACGGTCTATATATAATTTCCAAAGCTGATTTCACATCACTGTTATAAGTGTTATGGCTTATGCGCTCCATGTGTTCCCATATGTTTCCTCCCCCAATCTAAGGGGGGGGGGGGGGGGGGTGGTATCTTGAACAGCCAAAAACCGGGGGGTGGTGGTGCTCTACATCCCGATATTCTGGCCACTTGCGCGGGATTAGCCAATGATCCAAGTTAGATATGGGTCAACTGGAATGTGGATAAGGGTTATATCGAAAGTGTGAGTCTGTAGAAATCAAATCACCCACAGTAGTGCAACTGCAGTATATCCAGAGATCCAGTCAGTATAAATTAATATGACACAGATCTGACATTTTAACAGTGCGATTTTCCGTGAGCCTGTTCCTTCAACAGTGAAGATACTCTGTCCAAAACATTTTTTAACTCTTGCTTGATGTACTATAAAAGTCCACCTCTTAAATAAATCAGGGTGCCATTGTCCTACTAAACAGCCCTAGAGTAGGATCCCCAATCTGGCAGGAACTGGCAAACCTCGGCTGGCATCCAGAGACAGATTCAGTGAACCACGTTTCTGTCACGTTTCTGAAAATCAATCATATCAACTCCACAAGCTCAGGCTGCCACTTATTAAGTGTTGAACAAATGCTGCGGACGGGGTAAAAACGACCGTTTAAGAGGCCAGGGAACGCAAAGCTGGGCTAAATCAATAAATCATCCGTTATTATACCTTCTGTTCACACAAGTTGACTGCAGGTCCTCAAATTATGCGCTAACGATGCTAATATACTGATATAATTATTTAGCTTTTTTTTTTGATGCAGACCCCCCACACTGTTGCAAATTTTAGCATAATCTCAACACGATTATAGGAAGCGATATACAGCCAGCAACAGGAAAATGAAACGGCTACTGTGTGTGTTATCTGTCCCTATGCATGACAACCTATGCAGAAATGGCCATCGCTAATTAACAATATTACTGCAGTGGGACCTGGATGCCATCGCTAAAAGTATCCCGGTAACAAGGTTGACACCAGTCATTATGCCTATCAGTCCTGCTGAGTCATATGGCTGGCAAGTGAACAGGATAACGAAGGCATGCGGGGAGGCTCCGTTTCTGTCACAGGGTTTACCGCGGTAACAGGGCACAGCCTTTAGCCGGGGGCCCGAATGCAGGTCAGACGGCTAAGTTGCTACTCTCCATTTCTCAACTCAACTCAATATACTGTAGCACCTTACAGACATGACTCATGTCACCAAAGTGCTGTACAAAACTAAGATAAAAAAAAAACCCACCCAATCAAAATTACAAGGTACAGAACAGCGAACAGAAGCGAGGTGAAGCTCTACGTGCCATTAGCACGAGTACAAGTACAGCTACGCTGGACGGTGTCCGCTTTTGCATATCCTCTCACGTCCCCCTCCAAGACATATATAACTGAGAGTGACAATTGGAGTGTGAGTGCAGGGCCAGCCGTCCATCCGCCCCGGAGAATGTTCGGGTTAAAGGTCGTGCTCAAGGGCGATGTCACCATTCTGCCAAGCACAGAATTCGAACCGGAGACCAGGCATGGAGGCCGAACCCACTGAGTCACACACCGCCCCCCCAACCGTAATGTCCTGCATCCTTCCAGGCCCATCCACGCCAGAGCCGTGCCGAACACCTCTCCCAGACGGTTTACCCCACTCCCGTCCCTATATGATACAGTTAAATTAAAGGAATTAAAAACAGCAGTGAACCAAAACATTCGGCTAGAACTTTGGATTTACATAAGCTGCTTTCGCGCTAAAACTCCAACAGAAAAACACCGCTGCTATCAGAATAATTGCAAAAATCATTTTCTAGGAGGCTAATCGAATTCGGCTGCCATTTGAAAACAAAGAAAGGCGCCGTACGTTCGCATTGAGCGCGACAGGCCGATACTGCCAGTCTAAAAGGAAAAACTCATCAGCATTATTTAAAAAAAAAAAAGTTACGGAAGAAAATGGGAGCAAATAAAAGCTTAAGCCATTAATGTTGCTTCCAAACAGATGCAGTGAATCAGTCATGAACTTCCTCCTATCTCCGCGGAGCAGGCGTCTCCAAAAGTAGAGAAGACTTCTGTTTGAAATCCTTCTCGAAGACGTCCTCCCTGTAATCTGGGAGAAGATTACGCTTCCTTCTCCGCTAATAAACTCCCCAAACCTCGCCTTTCATCCGTCCATTAAAAATGCAGGGCGTGCGAGTTATTGATTACTTTTACACATATTGCCGTTGACCTAATGTCAGCTAAGCATAATGATACCATGCAATACAGAAGCAAATCCACTGCTCCTTTTAAACAAAGATAACCGCGTTCTGCATTTCACAGGTTATGAATACCCATGCCACGGCCGGCTGTAAACGGGTGGTTCAGGCTGTAAACGTGAGGGACGACCCTTTTAGCTGGCGAAATATCGCCACTCGACGAGCACGATTCCAGCCGAAAGAGGCAAACGTTGGCTATAAGAAACGCCACCGCCTGTGTGTGACGCTCGCCACTGGCTTCCAGCATAATCTGTCTCCCAGAGAAAAACTCCAGAGTTTGCCACTATCTGTACTAGGCAGCCTCATGACATCAGCTTTAAGTTCCTAGGTCTTCTAAAAAAAAAAAAAAGAAAAAAAAAATTTAAGAAGAAGGATTATGCAAAAAAAATGTGCTGACCTGCTCTAAATCCTCACTCACCTTGGGAAGGATGGACATCAGGAGATAACAAGATTTCCCCTCGATAGCTGGGACCCGAGATAAGAAATCCACAATTTATAATCAAATATTGATTTGTGTTATCCTGAGTTTGAGTGTGTGGCTTCAAAATGTCATTGAAAAGATGCCAGGACAAAATATATTTAGATTATGGTTTAGCTAGACCTGTGTAATGAAACTCACATTAAGTCCTATACTGACGTTTTAAGGAAAAACGCAGTAGGAATGCATTCTAAATGCCTTTCCATTAAACAAACGTGGATTTCTGTTTTTCTTTCCAATTATGATCATTGGTAACTGGTGTCTCCACATTAAGCTACGCGCTGCCTGTTAAGAGGCGAAGCGGATCAGTAGCAGTAGCATGCTAACTGGTGATTAAGCTCTCACACTGCTTGCTAATGAGGGGAACAAATTAGTAGTATTAGCATGCTAACCGTTGAATAAGCTGCACAATTCTTACTAAAGGGAGAAGCGAATCAGTAGCATTAGCATGCTAACTGCTGATTAAGCTACACAATGCTTTCTATGGGAAGAAGCTAGTGAGTAGCATTAGCATGCTAACTGCTGATTAATGCTACACACTGCTTACTAAAAAGAGAAGCAAATTAGTAGCATTAGTATGCTATCTGCTGATTAAGCTACACGTTGCTTTCTAAAGGGAGAAACAAATCAGTAGCATTAGCAAGGTAACTGCTGATTAAGCAGGAAATAAATGCAGCCATCGAACAGGTCAGGAGAGCAAAGCTGATCGAGGAGATGGAAGAGTTGGAAAGGCTTGTTTTGAGGGGCTAAAGTCATGCCCTACCCTCCTCTACCCAACGGCTTGGCACACTCTGCCTACATGGATCCTCTTATAAAGCGCACAGCTAGCTGAATGTTTCCTTGTTGATGTTCTCAGTTGACCACGAGCTTTCAAGGTCTGCGAACCGTCATCGAGAATTCAGCTGCTCCAACACCCAGCTGCTGAAATTTCACACGGCTTGAAATCACATTTTTAATATAAGAGAAGATTAACTGTTGAGGCAGATCAATAATTGCAGGGTAAACCATGAAATACCCATCGATTTCTGTGGCATTATCTTAATGTCAAAGTACATTTGATTATGGTCTCCATGGGAGCAATTCAATCGTTCTCAAATCCTTTATTGTTTAAGTTCCACTTAAAAATGTTTAATTTTTATACATCAAATTAGATTTTCCAATACTGTACCACTTTAATCATACCACTTTTTACATTTAGATACCTCTGCTTTACATGCTATGTGATATGTTGTTTGCTGTATGTAATCCACTTTAATCCAAACAGGCACGTGGCATTTCTGAACTACTCCATTTGGAATTATATCTGTTATTTACGTGCATTTGTGCAGTGTGGGGAAAAAATGAATTAACTTAAAATGCCAGGGATATTAATGTCAGTGTCAAAGGATGTTGTGTGATAATCAGTGATAAAAGGACATGTTTGTCTTCATCTTGACTTCAGAAATGAAGAGCAATTAAATGCAAAAGATACAGAGAGATGGAAATGTGTAAAAGGACTGAAATACAAAGGTATTTATGTTTACCTTTCCCTGGCTGAGAAAGTAATTAATTCTCTTAATCTACTGCAATTTGCATTCAAGTTTAAACTTTTCAGAAACGTTCAGACCCTCTTGGTTCTCAAAAGACAAGGCTTTCTGAATGGCGTAAACAGCATAATGGCTGTCACACTGCGCGACGTTTGTAAGCCATCAATTACTCGCATTAGAAAGGAATGTAAATACACACAATATCATTTCTGGGTGGAAAATTATTAGGACATTTCACATGCATTATTCATGGTACATCCCACGCAAAGTTTAACCCAAATGAAAAACTACAGCAACTCTTCAGCTGACACTTCTGGTTTAACATGATTCGCATTGTGCGATTAATTCAAACGACGGTTTAATTGAGGAAAATCAATTAAAACTTGGCTGGAATGAAACCCACTGGGTTCTTTGGTTCCCATGCCAGGAATGACTAGCTCTGTCGAATTACCAACCCTAAAAGATTTAAGAGAACTACTCAGAATATCTTTCAGATTGTTTAAATGATGCTGCCTTTTCAATAGTGCCTATTTGCAGTATAATACTACGGTTTACTAGGACTGATATAAATCTACATTACCTAAATAGGTTTATTGGACATGTATTTACAAATTAGAGACCGTACGATTAGGCAGAGCTCTGTAAAATCACATCCCTGGTAATATTCCATCTTGATCAATCCCCTGCCATGTGAATTCTCTGCAATCTATTTCTCATTCATACTTGCGCATATTTTATATTAAAGTCAGAGGTGCGTTCATATTGTAGCGAAATACAAAACACGGGACTGCTCTCTTTTATACATACTGTACGTAGCTATTGTCTTTTCTTTACTCTGAGGCATTTCAGATTTTAATATAACATTAATGTAATCGCAGCATCACAAGGCTTTTCATGGCGTTCATAGAATCATTTCATGATTAAACCCAATAATAAAATCACGCGAGAGTGCTCCTATAATCAATTAAATGATTGGGAATTGGAGGCAGACCGTAGCTTTCTGGTGCGGCTTATTGGCTGAGCGACGTCTGAGGCATGACGTAATGGTTCAGATGGCTTTGTGGTCGCCTTGTAAACAGCACTTACTGACAGGAACACTCCTCCCGAGATTATAGTGTTAAATCACCGGGAGATTTCTGACAGTCATTACTGTGGACAAGGCTGTAATCAACCACTGAGACGGGCTCTAATTATTCACCCTCCTGCTCACGCCAACCAAGCTCCCCGCCACGAACAGCGACACAGAGATGCTCTCCTCTGATACCGAGGGGCTACAAGCCTTGACCCCCCCACCCCTGCTTATTCTATATGCCAGATCGAGCCTGTTTCCCTGGGCTTTAGAAAGGAAGTGTGGTGCGGTAAGTGAAATATTCCTCAGCCTGAAGTGGTTTTCTCTGCCGGTCTGTATTTATTAAGAGACAGCAGACATTACTGACTTCATGCTCATTTTAAGCATTGGGAGGACACAAATCACTACTGGTGTTCTTTGGGGGATCTTACGTGCATCTGAGAGGAGAAATTTAATGTACACACTCCTCTACTGTGATCGATTAGTGTACTTAGGAAGTGTATGCCAGGCTTTTCACCATTATGTAGTAAAAATGAGTCATAAATTATCTGTCAAGTCTTGTTGCATCATCTTGCTGCATTCACAGAACAAGGCAATAAAAAATTAATACTATATTACAGCTCGCTGATAGGCTGTGAGATCCTCTATCATGATGTAGGAGCGTTTTACATTTTTTTGTTTGATAATTCCCGTTGGGTACAGAATTAAGCAAATGAGTTGGCGAGCTTTTTCTATCCATATCTGATTCCTCACTACGAATGTCGTCGTCCAGAAATCGGCCAACCGATAAAAGGAGAGCAGGGAAAGATTAACAAAAGGTAGAAACCAGTCTTTAAAATAAATAAATAAATAAATGTCACCTAAAAATAGCAGGAGGGTTGCGGCGGATTAGGGAGAAACATCAAGCGATAAGAGTGGAGATTCGGCTGCGGGTCGGCAGGGCTGTTATCTTCCGGAAAAACCCGCGCCACCATTTCACCTCTGTCGCCGCCCGCCACCCTCACACGCCCATCCCCCACCCAAGGTCACCGTCACCACCCAAGCACAGGTGACGGACGAGGACATCCGCCACCGGCCATGTTGGGGTGGGGGAGGGGTGTCCCCTTATCGGCCACCTCAGACCGTTCAGACGGCATCGACTTCGCCGTAGCCTCATAAGGTCCTTCCGTGTGGCACAAAGAGCAGAGTGGGCGAGGCAGCCGGGCAGCGCCAAGGCACGGCCAGATTCGTTTGTCGTTAGCCGCGGAGAGGCTAACCACGTGACTTCAGCACTCTTATGCTGCGATATGATGTCAGGGGTCAAAAAGGATCATTCTTATGCTACGGATAACACACTTTACAAGACAGACATCGGGGGGAATCATCACTACAGTGTTTGCTTGCTTTGTTCTTTTTTTATTGTCACCAGTGAGCAAATATATACTTTCCATCCGTGTGTCATTCTCAGGGTCCAGCTGATGGCTTTCTATAAATATCTTTCAAGCAGCAAAATGGAGCGTCTTGATATCTTGGGTCAAGAATTGCTTCTTTTTTTTTTTAGCAATTCTTTCATTCCATGTCAAAGGCACTGATTTTTAAACAGTCATAAGTAATGAGGATTTCTTAGTGAGACACCATAAACGATACTGTACCTTAATTACACCAGCAGCAGGCCCAAAGAACAAGATGTCAATGATATTACAGAAAATTGATTAACTCCCTTCTGACCAATCAGATTGGATTTTACAGGACAGTCCCATCTCACAGTAACATTGGTGTAATATGAGATATGCTCCATGTTTTTCACACTGAGTCAGATTCCACACAAGCCTTCAAAGAGACCTTTTCATTACAGACTTGGATGGGAAAATCTGATGTACCACCATGTAGAATTTAATTAAGCCATTATAATTTCCTGTTAAACACAAGGCGTATCACCGATATCTCTGAAACGGAGTTAAATAATGTGATTGTCACAAAAGCAGAGGTGGAAGATCCAATCTCCCGGTGTTCACAGTGTGCGCAGTCAATTTCCAAGTGCTATGTGTTTCTTTAAAAAAAAAAAAAAAGGAAAAAAAAATTGGAAAAAAAGAAAATAACATCCTGGATGACTGACACCCAGAGCCCCAGAAATCAAGGGAAGTGTAATGGAGCCTACCGGCTTATAATGAGAGCGCAGCAGTGACGCCTCGTTCCTGCAGAGCTCTGCGGCCCCATGCTGGCGTCCGGGGCCAAAAAGCAGCGGCGGCCTCTGATAAGGGTCTATTTGGGACAGGCACTCTGCAGGAACACTGCAAAAATAAGTGACTTAAGTACCAAAGTGGAGAAGGTCCATCCACGTCACACACCCCTCTTCTTCATCCACGTCACACGCCCCTCTTCTTCATCCACGTCACACGCCCCTCTTCTTCATCCGCGTCACACGCGCCTCTTCTTCATCCGCGTCACACGCCCCTCTTCTTCATCC
>JABFDZ020000001.1:15916602-15928109 GCA_019775955.2 Pollimyrus isidori
AGTTCAGCATAAGGAGTCATGGTCACAGAGTATTCAGCTGCTGGGTAGAAACAAAATCATGGTCTGGATTTGTAGGTTCTGGACCTGAAATGCCCAACACTGGAGAGATCCCTGTCCCATGCGACATGGCCTTCCTGACCTCTCCCCGACCAATCAAAAGGGTCATTGCCTTTTTAAAGGGAACAGAAGCCTACAACCAAATGCATAACATGAATATAGCATGTGGAGTGAAATATGCAGAATTATTAGATCAATGTTGTATCTCCACCCCCCGGGATATAAACGTAGGATAACCCCCTTAAGGACTCAGACCACTGCCTCTTTAAGGACAACCCCTTTAAGAATGCCGGCCATTTCCCCTTTAAGGATGGCCCCTTTAAGGATGCCGGCAACTGCCCCTTTAAGAATGCAGGTCAGTGTCCCTTTAAGTTGCTGGGTCGGCTCTCAGCAGGTGTCCTGCTTTGGAACTGTCAGTTGGGTCAGTTGACCTGAAGAGCTCAACAAAAATAGGTGTCAACCCTTGTCTCACACTTATTGGTTATGGGGGTTTCTATGGTTTTGTCTTATTAGTATTACATCTGTGAATGCAACCAAAGAACTAAAAGTGCGAAAAGGCTTGTATTTTGTTTGGTTACTGATGGTTACCATTACAGCTGGGTGGGGGTTAAGATCGTCATGTTGAGTTTTCCCCATAGAAATAAATGGAGAGTCTCCACAAATATATAATTGCAAACGTGTGTGTGTGTGTGCACATATGTGTGTGATTCCCTGAAATCCAGCGAGAAGGTCCCTACCCTGGAATTCTTTGTAACAGAGACGTTTTCCAATTTTCCAATAAGGCGCCTGACCAGCTAATCCCTTTTAGCACCATTTAATGTCATTAGATCATATATTAAAACGTGGTTTAAGTGCATAATGATAATATTCTTATGTGACACTTATGTGTGCTGAAAATCTCACAATGTCACACACACAGATTAAGATGGAAAACAATGACCCTTTTTATTTCAAAAGAACCCCATTTAGGTTAATAAGGAAATTGACATTACGTTAAAACAGCAGACTAAATAAATATATCATCAGTCCCGAGTAATAGGATTTTTAGTAGCACTAATAATTGTATGCAATATTCAGGACCATGGACAGTTCCAGACAGACAGCTCAATTAGCCTCTTAATTCCGTAAAATGCACATTCAGGGTGAGTAAAATACAGACAGCCTTTAATCTTCAGGGTCTCTGCGAACTGGGTAAATATATTCTCATTAAAATAAATAAATAACAGCAGCCAGTTAGACATTTAAAGCAAGTTAGAGGCTTCTGATTCGCTGGTTCGGGAAGCAGTTTAGTGTGAAAACATGCATCAAAATCAAAAGAATTCTCTGCTGGAAACGATACCAAAGAAGTAATCAAACACAGCAGCAACAATATACGGGCTTAATAAATGCTTAATAATCCGTTAAAGAAGATTTTTAAAATAAAAATATATATCAAATAAACACTTAAAATTGGGAAATTGAGTAAAATTAAACAAGCGACAACGTTTTATTTTATTTTGTCCTTGAGACATTTTTAATAGCGAATCAGGGAAAATTTAAGGGTAAAAATAATGAAATGCTGTCTGGCATTTTACTGTGTCTGTACATCATCATGCATGTGGAATGGAAGCAAAGAGGTCCGCGTACTGCCAAAAATCACAGTTAGGAGGCGCTAGAGCAGGGGCACTGCTCCCCCGCACGGCACCTTAACCACTTAGCCGCGTGCTGCCCTGATTCTGAATGTAGCATTAGGGAAGGCTGAAGTAGCCAATAAGCAGCAGCACTGTCTGAGCAATACGGCACGTTTGAAAATGCCACTCGCCTTAAAAATATTTCAGCAGTACTGTATGAAAATAATAAATATATCAACTGTAAAAAAAGGCAGCAAGAGTGTAATCTCTCACCTTCAGATGTGAATGTCAGAAAATTCCAATTCAATCTCCTACACCGAGATAGGAGCGCAAAAATGCAAGTCAAGAGATCAGCCGCTGTGATTTAAAAAGCATGAACTCAGTAGAGAATGTAAACTGTCACTTCAGGTCAAGTTCCCTCACCGCAATATCCTTCCTACTTTTCCCTTCAGTGTTTTTTGCCCTATTAAATTATCAATTATAAATGATAAATTATATATTTAATTGTTTACAATATAATTTTTAGAAAAAATATTTTACCTAGATATTTACTAAATATGCTGTGACAGCCTAATATTAACACAGGGCAAATAATCGGAATTATAGATATTTATTAATAAATTATCATGAATAATAATGAACTTTAGGGGCGATATTACATACCCAGTCAATAAACCTGACTGCGCTGTTTGCTGGCAGTATTCATATTCGGTATTTGAAACAGCGCTTTGGGAAAGACTGTGGAGTCAGGCTACGAAATAAAGGTTCAGTAACTTGCGAGCTCATATTAAGGCGAATATAAGCGTGTTCCCTCTCTCTCAGCCGCAGAGCCCTGAAATGCTACAGCCGGTGCGCCTGGAGCAGAAACGCAGGACACATCTTCGGCAACGGGACGCTGATCACCCATCACTCAGCTCCCCAAATACGAGCTGAGTTTGCAAGCCCGACTAGGGGTGGTGCTGGGGTAGCGGTACCGGCGCTGATGTCACAGCCTGCACGCCGTCATGATTGGGTCTAATTAGAAATTGCGGCAGCAAATAGATGGGCTTCTTGCATGGTCGGATACAAAGTGGCTGGTGCCAAAAAGGCAGAGGTGCAGAACCTGGAGCGCCTGGAGCGGCAGTGCGCGCCGCAACCGTCGCGCGGAGTCTGGGGGGCGTGATCGAGCAGACGCTCCTCATTCTGCGCGAGGGACACCCTTTAAGACCGGGGGAATAAAGAGAAAAGGCAGCATCTCCAGCGGCTTCGAGGGACGCCCCAGACCGCAAAGTGAAGCTGAACTACTTAGGAGGCACCACGATGGCTTCGGTCGTCGGCCACGGCAGCCGCGCTCCGGGCACTCCGAGCAGCCAGCTGAAATGCAAGTTCAAAAGGAGACGGAGGAGGAGGTCAAAGAGAAAAGGTAAACTTTTATAGCGCAAACACAGCTGGCCGCGAATCGGCTCCGATGGAGGTGACATTTAAGCGGGTTAAGCGCTATAAGACAGGGGCATCGCCGCACGTCGCGTCCGCGCCGTGTCACTTTGGCACTTTGTCCGATATACCCCATAAATCAATAAATGTCCACCTGTGCTTTAGAAACAGCCGCTATCCGTAATCGCCCCCGAAAAGGGTAAATTCCACATTGAAAACACTGTCACGGTCATTAACTAATCACCATAAGGTTGTGATTGTCGGTATTTTAAGGAGGTTTGTTCAGTGTCCATTTATCCTACCATTCACGGGCAGACTGCTCTGAGCGAGTTTATTATCATCATCATCATCATCACCATCATCATCATCACCATCATCATCATTATTATTATTATTATTATTAGAGAGCGTGCGCGTAGTTAGTCCGAAAACGGGCTGACTTATTCTTAGCGCTTGTCACTCCCGGGAAAACGCGCGCGAATAGGGCCGCCCAATTAATTCCCTTAATTGTAGTACGTCGCTTGTTATTCCAAACCACCTAGAACTTTTTACATCCGTTTCGACGACAAACAGTGACTCCCCCCAAAGTTTCCGCAGTAAATACCTCTTAATAAATTGAATTAGGCTATTGTTAATTGGGGAATAAACGCGTTACGTGAATTTACATGAAAGCCTCAGTCCCGAAACAAGCGCTTTAAACATATACAATGGAAAACTACCCAGTCGCCTTTTGGACTGTACCTTATGCGTCGGAACATTCTTGCAGATTTAATTTTTAATAATACTTTAATTTCGTTCGCAATGTTTGCTAGTGCAGCACTCTACTATTATCTTACTTTTCTCATTACATTTTGTATGAGCGTAATCTTTATTTTCTGTGTAGCTATTTGTTATAACACTACTGGGTGGATGATTTTTAAATGTTTCTTTTAATTATAATTATAAACTATATACATATATTCATATAAACATGTAGTATTTTTTCTTGTGGTAGTATATTAGTTTCACTACGTTATACACACACATACGTATGTGTTTGTGTATACACACACGTATATATTTATATGTATTGCTTAGGTGTACTTTAAGAGCAAATTAAAAAAAAGAACAGTTTGGATCGGTTATAGTTCACCGTTTGAGGCGGTGCTTTGGGTTGTGTTTTACCATTTGACTTTCCCGCACTGTATTTTGTGACTTTGTATAAACTTTATTTAAATCGCATTGTATTTTTTAAACGTCCAAATGTATTTCTGATGAGTTTACAGTTTCCGGACTTTAAAAATAGCTTTTGATACAAAAAAAGAGAGAAAAATCATAACGCAGGTGAAGATTTCACAGGTGAACTCAATAATAATAATAACAATAATGATAATAATAATAATATAAATAGCCTCATATAAGAGTGCCACCATACAAAGTTATTTTTTGTAAGAAATACAAAGATCAGATAGATCATATTATTAGACTATTTTGAATAAAGGGTGTACAAGTTTGATCCTCCATCATATAGTTACTCTTCACATAGCTGTTCTTCCAATGTGTTGCAGTGTGGCGTTAGGTTATCTTCACATTTGTGACACTGCAAACATTTAAACGACTCTATTACTGATAGTTACATCACAATGGTTTGCCCACCTGCCACATATATCAAATATTCCCGAGTGAAGTGGCAGCAGCCTGAGGTTTAAGTGCCCTCATTCGGAATATTTGAATTTCCCCACATCCGCCGTTTCATTTCCGGATCTCCCTTGGTTACCCTGGTCCGTTGGAGCCGGCTCGGAAAGTTCGAAAGCCCGGGCGTTGGACAGTCCCGTGGAGACAGACGTTTGTTGAATTACAAAGGCAGTACCCGTGTTAGTATACACGCAAGCCCGGCCTGTTAGCTGTGCAGGTCTCCGCTTTTACCTGCGCGCACACAAAGATGGGAGGTGCGTGCGTTTGGCACAGTGGGGGCTCATGGGACCCTGCGCCCGTCCATCGGAGTAATGAATGCCCGCGATGGTTCTGGGCCGTGGCTTCATCTCCATGACGGGTTTTTGTGTGGTGCTGAAGCTTCACCGTTTACCGTGCTGCCTGACCGACGCAGGAAAGGCCTGGATCTTCTAATGATATGTAACCCATCGGCTTGGCCTCCACCCGGCTCCGTTTGTCTCCTCCGGCGCTCCGTAGGATTTTTTTTTTGCCATTTTCCCCATTATTTGGCCATTCTTCCCTTTAGCAATCCCGTGTTGGGAGATGGCCAGGGCCCCTGGTATATTCTGGGCCCAGCGGCACGCCTCAAATTTGGCACGATATGCTTGTCACTTTTAATTATTTAAAAAACAGACCTGATGGCTGGAACTTGTTCATGATGTGTGTCACCTGGGCCCAGCCTCCAGCTGAATCACTCAAACAAAACCTGTTTCGTCATACATCTGATCTGTACTTTAAAGTTTTTTTTTTTGATTGACTGTAATTTTAGTAAGTACTGTTGAAATGAAGCTATTCATGCAGCGTCAATCACAGTCACGATTGAAGCCTTATAACTAGCAATATTAAATTCAGAGCCATGATTAATGCCATTAACACTTGAGTATTTCCCATTGGGCTAAAAATAAAATGGAGAAAAATTGCACAAATGATACTTTTCCATCAGCCGACATTTTCAAAATCCTACAGAAACAATAGACAAAGTTTCTTGTGACAATGGGACGTTAAATTATGTTTCCCCAGCATGTCACGGTACACGTTGCGTTTCATGCAGGGAACTGAAGCTTCACCACAGCCTGCAATATTAACACCCAAATAATTTAGGCGAGAACGGCAAAACATAAAATATAATGTTGAGGAAAATGTATTTACATAATGGAATGACAGAATTGGTTACACAACATTAGGCTTTGCATATGAATATGGGAAACACATGCACATTAGCAGGAGACATGCTTCAGAGTATCACATTATACTTTAAAATGGGCAATTTATCACTGTTGCTGATTCAGTTTGATATCGTTGGACAGCCCACAAATAGCGGCGCCGTGTAAAAGTTACCTGAGCCCCAGAGTGATCATTACCCGTTTTATTGCATCGTCAAAATAAACAGTGCCTAAATTATTTTACTAGCCTATCTATTACTTTTATCCAAAGTGACTTGCGTTATTGCTCATTTATACTGATGGATATTTTACAGTGACACAGTGCATTTATTAGCAAAATTACGGTTTGCGTGTCTACATTATATATTACGGTACAACTTGGCTTCCTTGTAACTAGAAGAGTAATATAATTTAAATTTTGATTTAATTTTCCTTATTATCCTTGTGATCGTTGCAGTTGTAAGTTTAACGGTGAACGTTAACCCAGCTGGACAGGGTAAAAAACTCGGAAACTATTTTGGTTTTGCATCAGCAGCGTGTGGCGTCGCTTCCCCTACCACTTCTGACATCTTGATGGGGCGATCGGCCTCCCGTCTCTGACCTCTACGTGCCCCTCCCTTCGGTACCTCAAAGCCCTGGGCCTGCGAACGCGCGCGTCGAGACCGCGCTTGGCTTTGTGTATGTCAGGCGCGTACCTGCCGAAGCGGTTATCTGGACAACAGCAGATGGACGTGATTATAGGGACACCTTATCTGATGGTACAGTCGCGGGCTTACACGCTCCTCCGCGTCCTTCCATTTCAAATTGACGGGTACGAAAATAGATAATCCATCAACGGATTTTTAAATGTTTTTAATAATAATAAGGATAGTACTATAATTCTTTGTGATGTTTTAATATGTATTCATCATATTGAAAGGCCAGACAATGATTTTTATTGTGCTTTTGGCAATAGGACAGTGTCTGGATTACAGGGATATGGTATTCGATGGAGTAATCCCCAGCAAATGCTGCAGATTATTTTATGACAGCTCTTGCATTAAAACGTATCTGTATATTGAAAGGAAATACAGTAAGCAGATTTTAATGTTGATTTCATTAGTCTCTGCCGTTCTATTTTCCTTTTTGGGCAATGGGGCGACATTAGCAGTCTGGGGTTTATGAAAAGGAAAACAAACTGGGGCATTTTTTCGACTGACGTTTTAACATAATTGCAAAAACTTAACTTTCGTGGAAATTTAGCTCGGTGGAACCCTGTGACCTGCGTCTGTTCCGTAGTGAAATGTAAATGGCGAGCGCGTCGCACCGGCGCACGTAAAAGCGCTAACGCGGTGTGTCCTCTCTCATAATGACCCCGACGGGGCCCTGTCTGCGTGCCGCCGCCTCACTCCATGATTTACAGGTTCCTCCGTGCACCATTTGTCAAGCCATAGAAAGAATCAGGGGGGAAATACATTGGTCAGCATTTCATCATTAACGTCATCAGTCTCTAAATCACACTGTATTTTTCACTGCTCCAACTACTCAGAGCGCCGGGAGTGCATTATGCGCCAAGGAACTGCATCTTGGAAGAGGCCTTGTACAGGCTTATGCTTTTCGTTTCTGTGCACAAAGTCAAACTATATACACATAAAATATAATGTGCTTCTAATGTGTTTGGGGGAAAAATTTTGAAAGCATGTCCAATCTTTTTTTTTTTCTTCAGACACGAGTGTTCATTCTGTGAACGAGTTAATATTTTTCCATGCTAATTGCTAGGGAGCCCGTGACATTCGTGCTAAAAGCATGCCAGCGCATTTCAGTCTAGCGATATCCGTGTCTTTGCTTTTCTTTCCTCTGAGAGCTAGGGATTTTGTCAGGAGGAAGTCGCAACACGTTTACAAAAAAAAGGGGGGGACTGCATGCGATGGCAGTGAACAGTGTCCTCCTGCGGGAGCAGAAAGAGGGAGGGATGACAGCCACACAGGCGCTGTCTCCAGGAGTCACATAATTTATATGGCCATTACATTTTACACACTCCCAAAGGGAAGGCTTTTCCAAGAGTGCCACAACCACAGACCCAGGTCAACATATTTCCAGTCTGCCAGACACCGGTCCGTTCGAATCACGGTTAGTAAATCAGATGAATTGCCCCTGCAAGTAAAAAAAAAAAAAACTTTTCTGCCACAAACATGAAGTTGAGCCCTTGGGCAGGAAGGGGAATCTCTCCTCCCTTAGTGGCAAAACAGATCGTTTTCAGATATTTGTTGAGGGGACAGTGACAGCAGCCCCTCGCTTCTGCTCCCTCAAATGTCACACAGATGCTGCGATGTGTAGTAATGGAAAGCCCGGTTACTCACCGTCGAGTCCCGATCCGAAGCCCGATCCGAATCCCAGTCGCGGTTTAACCCCCTCAGCAGTCTCGGTTCTGCCCTTGATTGGTTGGGATCCACCCGAAGCTTTCTACTGCCTTATGATGCCTGTCTGTGTCCTGCTTGGGGGCCCTGTAGGAAAACATTGATACGCAGACATTCCCACAAAATATGTGTTATATAAGTATAAATATAAGCTTTAAAAGTAAATGCATACAATACTAAAATGCATTTAAATTATACATTGACGTGCACACCATCGAACTCTTCCGTCTTTAAAAGTAGATGGATAAAAACTAGTTCAAATGACTTATATCGGAGGTGTTACTTTTTAAAAGAGACGAATTGTTTCGGTGGGTGCGTGTGGGAAATGATTATTAATGTATTTCATGAGCCGCATTGATTTCGGAAAGGACCACGTTGGCTTTCCGGACTCATTATGGTCGTAAGTGGCTGTTTGTGTTTCTCGTATTTTGTGTAATAACATTAAAATATGGCTAAACACCCTTGGTGATTGCGAGGTTAATGAAGGTCGTTTCCATAAGTATGTGCTGCCTGGTATCGAGGCGCTTTCATAGTCGAATTCTGATTAACTGTAAAATATTCCCCAGTTTAGGACACTTTGTCCTCCACTGAACGTTTAGCCGAGGCTGAAAAAGGTTATTAACGTTGAATGGTGGCTGTTCTCTCAGGAGCACACCGCAGATAAAATGACCAAGGGATGGAATAGCACAACTTTGCAAATTAGCATAATTAGTAATTATCGCTTAATAGCCCCTCTTGGCTTTCGAGACTTGGCACTTGAATTTCTGCTTAAAGTTCAGTGAGGAAAAACAAATTTCATGCTGAAATGTCTCAATAACACAGCTCAGCTATTACGGTAATCACCTCAGCCGTGCGGTGGCGGTGTGGGGGGGGGCGAATGTGTGAGTCCAAGGTTAAGGTTTGCATGGTCGTGCTGGGCAGTCTTGCACCGTTCACCGCTGGGTGTCTTATCGCCCCTTAAATCCTGCTGATAGACCAACGCAGCACTTTTTCCAGGCTTATTAACATGCTCGCTGGATCTGGGGACCTTCGCTGACCAGCGTGTAAGCAGTCTGATGTCACACCATTCCAGATGAAGTCTTCAGACTATACACCGCCCTCAAATAAATGGTGGCCGACGCACAGGGAACTATTCTCTGTTCTTAAGGAGAACGTGCCTGAAAATTCGGTCTCGTCGGCCATTTTTTTGGGAGGTCGTTCTAATTTTTAACTTGCAGCGCCCAAAATAGGCCTACTCGTCGCGATTATAGGGGCAAGACGAATTCCCCAGGACACACTGAATACTGTTTATGACGGGAAACTAATGTCGAATGGTGAAAATCGTTAACACCGCAAGTTAATTCATATACTACCAGCGCGGTGTAGTTGCAGTTAGAAGCCTCGTAGTATCTGTGTGAAGTGGAAAGACCCACTGTACCGCAATAAAGCATTTAGAAGATTCCTTTGCCTTGTGAGTAGTCGGGCGGTGGGATTTTACTGTAATCCCAGTTTTCAATTTACCAAAGGAGCACAAGGGCACGAAGAAATACGCTTCGTTTCAATGTTTCATTTTTCTATTCTCTCCTGTGTAATTTGCAATGCTTGTCTTAATATGGCGCTCATGATACATTTAAATCTGCATACGAAAATGTCAAAATACTTCTGCGTTTGTTGTCTACATCTGTTATACCTCCTTTCCCTCTAATTTCATGTTATTTCCCAGCTCTCTAAAGTGAGTCTGCCTTTGGTTTTGTCTGCAATACTATTGACCTGGATGCAAGGAGATAATTCCAGAAATCAAAACCTAAGTCTGGTTTTCTGTAGGATACACACTCTTGTATTGGGTATCACAGATAGCACATAGTTTAGATGCACTAGTATTCTTGGATCTTGGATGAGCCATATTAACCGAACAGGCTGTCCTGTTATACTGTCTGGCGCCCATTCGCTGTGTTCGCGCAGTTTGATATGTTGCACGGTAAGGGCGTGCATATGTCGTCGCTGCCATCCAGCCAATGACTGAAAGCCTTAATCTCCTGCAAAGTTCAGTGAAATATGAGAACGTGTCGATATGGTTACATGTGGCCGGGGGAATCCCCCGCTTCCTTGTTGACAAGGCCATCGCCAGGGTCCCGAACCTTTGCCCGTTGGGCTGCGGAGTTGCCGCTGAATTTCCCGCTAAGGTCTTGCTTCCGCTCTTTACTAGACGGTTCACTGTGCTGAGCGTCCGTGCCGCTGAGATTCCGCTCGCAACTTTCGCGCGTACTGCTCACGCTGCCGTCGACTTTTTTTTTTTCCAGAGGGTCTTTCGAATCACAGCTACTTTGCATAATTACTATTTTAATACATGCCCATACATAAAATGATGCAGCTTTTAAAATACCGTAAGGGAGCTATATAGGGCTATAATCAACTGAATTGACTAACAGCCAGCCACAATATTCTCTAATTTATTCGGAGGTGCCAGCTCGCCCGAAAATGCGTATTTCGGGAATACGTCCCGCTGTGCCGTAATCCTGAAAGACAGTACGTTGTAAATCTGGGGAGGTCAGTGCCCGCCCATCAGAGTTTTAGCTGAGGAGACTTTGATGTGTCTTCTGAACACCCAGGCTGAGTGTTCGTGATGCAAACACGGCTCTGAAATGCAGAGGAATTCCTGTTAAAATGATTCCCCTCACATGCCGCATTAAAGAAGTGCCCCCCTCTGGGTCTCCCCAACAAATCCTTTCTCATCCATTGATTCTAAAATCCTTTAGGTAAAAAAAAAAAAAATAGGCTTATCCGCCAAATCCCTTTAAAAGGTGTTTAAAAAAACCTCCTTCCTCTTTAGTTTAGACTGAACTCAGCATTTAAAGCCCATTTTGACCACCGTGTCTTTCCTTCAGATGTATTAGATTTTATTCCAGTTGCTAGACTGGAGATATTGGTGTGGGAGGGATTTCCTGCTGTCGATTAAGGGAACGCTGTGCTGTCGGCTCTTGTCTCAGGAAGAGCGGCTGCCCTTCCTGAATTTAAAGGACTTTCCTGGGGGAAAATGCCTCCACGCTGCCTCTCAATAGGCAGCCTCGTCGAGGGCGGCTTACCTCCATCAGAGGCAGCAGACCGACTTGCCCATGGTGAGCGAGCGACGACCCTGCTGTCGAAATGGACCGGCCCTCTTCACCAGCCTCCACCTCTCTGCCTCTGGGGGGGGGGGG
>JABFDZ020000001.1:15933855-15946126 GCA_019775955.2 Pollimyrus isidori
CGAACCTGTTTGTCTTCTGTTAAATCCACCCACGCCTTTTTTTACTGCGCTGTGAGACGCCGGCCCCTCTCCTCCCCCCCCCCCCATCCCCTGGAAGTGTGCCGACCCACCCACCACGTGTTCGGGGGGCTCCCTATGCGCGAGGGGATGGGATCGGGACCCTTTCTGCGCCCTAATTCTTTAACAGAGGCGTTGCCTTGGGGAGCAGTCCGCATCACATTACTGTCGGCGGCGTAATTGATAAACACGGGGAGATCCCATCTGACATGCTCACATCTGACAGGCCGTCCTGCGGAGGCGATTCTTCTGGTTCTGACAGCTGGTTGAGGGGGGGGTTCTTCTCTCCCCTCTTGTCTTTCGCTGAAAGCCGTTTTTGTTCCCATGTCAAATGTAAATCCTGACCCCGTTAAAAGTTCCACAGGTGGGTTAGCCGTCCATCAGGAGAAGCTCCAGTCGGATGAGACAGACGGCGATAATCCAGCAATAAACGGGCTCGTCGAGTGGCGGGTTGGAGTGGGGGGGGGGGGGGTTCAACGCTTGGGAAATACAGTCGGGAGGTGGATCTAGGCTGGGGGCGGGTGAATAATGGTGGGCCTGAATTACATGGAGTGCATGCTGGGATATATGGGACATTTGGGGCGATCGAGATAAAAGAGGCACATGAACGGGGTCACTGGCACGATAAAATGTCCCTCTGAGACAGCATACCCCCCCCTCCCCCATTTCATTCTAAATTGTAGCTCCCTTAAAGGGAAGGCGTGAGCGAGCAGCCTCCCAGCTTTCCTACTGGGGGGGGGGGGTTCTCACAGCGCCCTCCTCAGCACGCCTGGTGGAACCGCGTGGACGCACAAGGCTCTCGTCGCGAAACACAGTCTATTCGCGCAGTTTATTTAAGCACAAAATGGCTCCTAATAGAGCCATCAGCCCTCACTCATTGGCTAATAGTTTAATTAGGTCCATCTGGAGGGGGCGACGTGGAAGGATGGCGGCCCCCCGCGCCGCGGATGGGCTAATCTGTCATCCCGCGAGCCGCTGGCTGCCGCGTCCTCCTGCCGGCCGGGCAGTGGGAGGCTGACCGCCCCCCTGTGCCTGACCCGCGCCATGTTTTAATGTGATCATCTGGGGGGGAGGGGGGGGCGCCGCCTGTCTCTCCAAGGCCTGGCGTTTCCGCGCGAGAAGTGAAGCTATTTGTCCGCTTATCAGCGGTTGGCTTTCCCGCCGTTTTTTAATCCGCCGTTGTGGATACAAAGGCCTGCTCTCAAAAATGAACGGGGTACAGCAGGCGCTGGGGGACAAACAACAGCACACAGCGGGTTTGTCAGGCTTTGAGCGTCGGACACAGAGACCACTGAATCAGAATTTATTTAATGCCTCCATGTCAGAGACACTTAAGTCACTTCCTGTCTACTTCCAACCCACCTCCAATATTAATATACACACTGGTCCTTTCTCAGGTACCAGATTCATAACGCATGAAGACGGGTGATTATCAGTTGAGCGACGCATGTGGAGGATACACACTTTTCATTTGTACGCTCCAGACATCTGTTTTTGATCCACCATTCGCAGATGTATGCTGAGGTACTGTACATGTGTACGCATTTACGTTAATCTACAAAAGTTCATTTATAAAGCACTAATGGGCCTCTTCATTCATAAAACGTAGGCCTCACATAATGCAGATCTGTGTTGCTCTCTTGTGAATTTTATCACATATTGTTCGATGCTTATTGCACTTCATTTACTGACAGCTAACGCGATTACCTTACACTACGTGAATTAGAATGTATGCAACCCAGAGAACCTGAGCAGGACTGGTGGTAAGGATCTGGGCAGACGGATGGATGGATGGATGGAGCTTGCCGTGTTTGGTGCCGTGAGCAAGGTACGCGTCAGAGGCCCTGCCAGAGCGGCTTTAGACGTATATGGTGACGGACTCTCTCACGGACGCTGCTCTAAATATGGTCGGGCAGGTGCTGACATCGCAAGCGAGCCTCATGCTGGCCAAAGCAGTTTCCCTTTGTTATTTTACCTGACTCCATAAATGTGGAGATTGGCGGAGGGGAAAGGAGCGGAGAAGAAAGAGTTTTTTTTTGTTTTTTTTTTTTAGGGCGAGTCAGCCGCTTTGCCGAGCGTCGGGACCGCGGCGTTTCAGCCATCGCGACTTAGAGTATCACAGCCTTAAAACAAATGAAGCCCGTTACGTTGGTAATGCTTGGATATCTATCTGGAATCAGGGTGCGTCTGCCGCATGGCAGCTGGGGAGAGAAATCAGCTTCAATTAGCGCGAGCGGCGGAGCGCCGCGCTGGGTCGCAGGGGACTGCCGAGCGCAGGGGGGCGGCCGCCGCCCCCCTCCTAAACGACCAGACGGGAGGCCACCTGGGCATCACGCCGTTTAGCGGCGGTAACAATTTTTACGCCAGTGGGGTGGGTCAGGTATAGTGAGCTGGGTACCGGGTACCAACCGTGAGCCCGGCTGTTATCATAACAGCAGATTTATCGTGATCCTGCTGAGAGACGCGGTGAAGGTGCATGTCGCTGGCTATCGGCGTGGTTTCGCTCTGCTCAGTCGCTCATTAATACTGGATCGTGCTGCAGGTTCAAGCTGCGTGTCCAGCGACAAGGAAAGGAGCTGGATCGACTCTTGTGTCTAGTTTAGAAGCTTCTGCAGTAGCGGGTGGACGCAGATGCGCCCTGATTAAGGGAAAACGGGGCTGACAGCAGCGCATTAGTATGATGTATGTGCTGTTAGCCGCTGCACGGCTAATCCCACATGTGGCACCTGACGCGCCTGTGTGGACGCAGTTGCAAGGACCTGCTTATGTGGATATGCCATGTGGATGTACCCATATGGACACATCATGTGCATGTCACAGCGTGGACACCCAGTGTGGATACTCAGATGTGGGCGCCCCCATGTGGAAGCCCCTGTGTGGACGCCCCCATGTGTACCGCCTGATGTGAACACTCCCGTGTGGACGCCCCGTGTGGAAGCCCCGATGTGGACGCCCCCGTGTGGAAGCCCCGACGTGGACGCCCCCTTGTAGATGCCCCTGTGTGAACGCCCCCGTGTAGACGCCCCCCGTGTGGAAGCCCCCATGTAGACACACCTGTGTAGATGCCCCCGTGAAGATGCCCCTGTGTGGATGCCCCCGTGTAGACGCCCCCGTGTGGACGCCCCCGTGTAGACGCCCCTGCGTGGACGCCCCCGTGTAGACGCCCCTGCGTGGACGCCCCTGTGTGGACGCCCCCGTGTAGACGCCCCTGTGTGGATGCCCCTGTGTAGACGCCCTTGTGTGGACGCCCCCGTGTGGAAGCCCCCGTGTAGACGCCCTTGTGTGGACGCCTTTGTGTAGACGCCCCTGTGTGGACGCCCCCGTGTAGACGCCCCTGTGTGGACACCCTGAAATGCTGAAGCTCCTCTTCAGGTTGCCATTTATGAGGCAAACCCTCCATTTCTCCCTATTACCTGAATTTACGAGACGTGCTGTTAATATGCTGTAAATATGCTGCATTTCTGCAAATAAGCAATGAAACAGAATAGGATTTTTTACAGTGTATTAGAAAATCACAACACGCATGCGTTTTATGCAACGTCTTAAAGATGTTTCAGGCGAGTGATATATCAGACTGTAAGCTTTCGGAGTGTTTTATTCCACTTTAAATTTGAACACAGCTCCTCGTCTGTGAGGATCCTGGTCTCGCCTCTGAGTATTTAAAGCAGGACCCCGACCTGCTTTGACGTGCGCTGAGGGCCTGTCACCCCCCCAGCCCCCAATGCACCACCCCGGGTGCTTTGGCGGGTCAGAGACACGGTGTACTGTGTGATCATCTTGTCCGCAGCGTGGCTGCTCCTCTGAACACGGTGATGCCAAACGTCCCCAGAGACGTTGCCCAGGAACAATGTCAGTGCTGTGACTCTGCGGGAGTGGGGGGGATGCAGGCTATGTGCTGGATATGTGCTGGCTATGTGCAGGCTATGTGCTGGCTATGTGCAGGCTATGTGCAGGCTATGTGCTGGCTATGTGTAGGCTATGTGCTGGATATGTGCTGGCTATGTGCTGGCTATGTGTAGGCTATGTGCTGGCTATGTGCTGGCTATGTGTAGGCTATGTGCTGGCTATGTGCAGGCTATGTGCAGGCTATGTGCTGGCTATGTGTAGGCTATGTGCTGGCTATGTGTAGGCTATGTGCTGGCTATGTGCTGGCTATGTGTAGGCTATGTGCTGGCTATGTGCTGACTATGTGATGGCTATGTGCTGGCTATGTGCAGGCTATGTGCTGGCTATGTGCTGGCTATGTGTAGGCTATGTGCTGGCTATGTGTAGGCTATGTGCTGGCTATGTGCTGGCTATGTGCTGGCTATGTGCAGGCTATGTGCTGGCTATGTGCAGGCTATGTGCTGGTTATGTGCTGGCTGGTGGTCCTTGCTCACCAATCTTTCAGGCCAATTCAGACATGGGTTCAGTCTTGTGGGCAAACGGCGTGCAGAGATGTGTCACCATCAGCGGATATTCATAACCCTCCCACACGATGGCGGCTGCTCTGTCGTCCTGGGCGCTACAGATACCTGTCTGGCGGACTCTGGGGAGATCGGGGCTCAGTAGGCACTCAAAGTCGCGCTGGATTTAATTAAGAAAACATGCAGCTTCCCGCTGTACCCTTAACCTCTCCGCTACTTCGCATCTGATGACGAGCCCCTTGTACAGTAAGGCCAGGCATCCAAACAGGAGCTTTACAGAAGCACATTTTTATTGCAGGCGTTGCATAACTAAATAATCACCCAGGGAATTTTTTTTTTCCAGTTTTGAAATGCTGATTGGGGCAAAATATACAATTAAGCTAATATGTATTGTTCATTTTGCTTCCTTTCTTGGACAGATGATCTTCATGCTGGGCGATTCTGCCCTTGTGCTGTGGGCATCAGATATATCAGCTGTGGTTGATTTCAAGAAGCTTTTGTTGGATAAACACTTGGGATGATTCTGCATATACAAACAAACAAGCCTCTGTTCTGCTTCATCGTTACACTTATATTACAACGTGTGTTTGGACCCCCAAACTATTTCACACATCTGAGGCTGTCAGACTGCATCATGACTACGTATCTGTCCCCTGAAAGCCAGCGGCTGCTGTTTCTCCAGCCCCCTCTCACTGGGTTTTCTCCTGGCTGACTTCCTACGACCGAGTTCAGAGGGAAAAGTTTGGTGACGCTTTACTTGCAGCAGTCATCAGAATGCACTATAGATACCTACATATTGCATTATGAGGCCATTCATAGCGCATTATAGATGAGAGCTTCATAGAGCATTCATGACTATAATGTGCTATGCCTTTTTGTTACTATTTACAGCCATGTCTATGATGCTTTATTAATGCATTCTAATGCATTATGAAGGGGTCTATAACGCATTATACTTGGATGATTTAAGTAAAGTGTCACCATTTTGATTTTTGGATTTAAATAGTCTTTCTCAGCTTTGTCCCAGGTTAGCATTTTAGCATGTTTTGTAATCGTGATTTCTCTAGTTTTAAACTCGCCCGGCCAGCCCT
Organism: Pollimyrus isidori; assembly: GCA_019775955.2. Taxonomy (NCBI): domain Eukaryota; kingdom Metazoa; phylum Chordata; class Actinopteri; order Osteoglossiformes; family Mormyridae; genus Pollimyrus; species Pollimyrus isidori. The sequence goes on from JABFDZ020000001.1 coordinate 15,939,410, forward strand.
AACTTCATCCAGTCGAGGTGAAATTGCCATTTCTCGGGAACGCATTCTCGTCCGGGGCCTGATTGTAGCGTACGGCTGACTTGCCTTCACATGGGGGCTGGATGCCATGTCGAGAGTGAAGCCTCTGGACAGAGAAGCAGAGTGTCACCTTCTGCTCGAAACAACGGCGAACGCGTGTCATTTCCTGTCCGCGATCTGCCGACTCTGCGGCACGCCATCCCCTCCAGGACCCGATGACCTTAACCCGGTACCCAGGACCATCCTCTCGCCGCCCCTAGGCGTGTTCCTCCCAGCGGGGTGGGCCGCCAGGTCACCGGAGGAGCCGGCGGGGCCCAGCGCGTGCACCACACGCCTCCTGTCCTCTGGCCGCAGAGCTGGCCAATCGTCGAGCCGGCTTGGGCGACGCACTGGCAATCGGCCGCCCTGGTCCCCGGCGGCTGAGCGCTAATTCAATCATCTGTTAGGTCTGTGGACTTTGTGGGGGAAAAAGTTCCTTTGTATTAATTTGAATGAATTTGGGAGTGAAATATAGCTTCAAGCAGCAATTACTGGGGGCCAGGCAGCATGTCAGGCAGCTCATGTGACTAATTATGCCAGCGTGGGGGCCGTGACACGTCTTTGGGTGCTCTTGTGCACCCCCCCGCCCCACCCACAGACTGCCTGGAAAAGAGAGTGAGCATTGCCATTCACACAGGTCACACGCGGCCCACGAGCAAAATGATTTAAGGCCTTTTAATACACAATCCGATGACATACGTGACGTATAGCCCGTCGAAGAATCATCTAGCGTTTACCTGTGTAGGAGGACGCCCATAATCAAGATAATTCATTCTGGCATTTTATGTTTTTTTTTTTCTTCTTGTTACATAAGAATGCGAGGTTGTGATCCGCTTGATGTTTGTTGATACCTGCGGACGTCTCGGCGCAGCCAGTAGATGGAAAAAGAGTCATTTCCCCTTTACGTTGCATTTGGTTTTGGAAAAAGAATTGAAAACGTTTGCAATAATTAATGACCCAACTGGTGCCCCGGGACGCACGAGCGAAAATGTCATCGCCGCACAGAGGCATCGCAGCATCGGGGTTTGCAAACCTGCAACCCCAACCCCATTATCTATCTGCACTGATCTCAATCTCCCAGTCCCAGATCTGAGAGGCATTAACCTCCCTTGATAGACTATGGTGCTCTGAGTAGTCACCTGTTTTGGCAGGTGAATTGTCTGAATTTGTAGTATGCAATGTATCAGATGGACCATTAGAGGGCGTCACAAAATTAACATATTATTTTACCAAAATCACAGATATTTGTCTCTTTCTGGGGGGGTTATAATACCTGTTTTTTTCTGACCCATTGAGCAACTAGCAGAATGTTTAATCTTATGACCATGTATAGCTGTAACACATAATTATGCACCTATCGCACCAATCAGCTTATTGGCTACGTGGCACTTTTGGAATTAAGATTTAATGCTGTATTTTTGTAACCACAACCAAAAGATTTAATGCTGTACCTCACTGACTAAGTGTGCTAATCACTGATCAAACGGTTTCTCAGTTGTGGATTTTGATGAAATACGTAAAATTTAGCAGCGTTAGAAGAGAAACATGACTCGTGATGTGACCTTCGATGTCATGTCGCTGATCAGATGACGTACTGGTGTTGATGTCAGACCACTCTGATCTTGACAAGGACAGTGGTGGGGGTGGGGGTTGGTTACACCCAGAACAACACGGAAACTCTGTCGGGCAGCCATGTCACATACGATTACCAGAACACGACTTAAAGTGATTTCTCAGCACAGTTTCTCAGCTTATCAATGTCTGTCATGGAGAAACACGGCCTGAGAGAGCCAGTTGGATGGGGGGGTGCATTACCGGCCAGTTAATCGCTGAAGTGTTACACGTCTCTCAGCACTGGCCAGCATGTTCCCTTCAATAACTTTCTTTTTCCTCAGCGTCAAGGTTTAACGTGAGCTGCAGTTTCTTTCAGATGAGATTTATTTTATTTTGCCTCACTTTCTCCATCTATCTTGGCACTCTATAAATAGCCTTTTGTTTCACTTCTTAAATCTATAAACCTTCCGTTTGCTCTCTGTCCCGCACGCAAGGGACGGTAATCCTCAAAGCGACTGCTAGTTTCCCCTTTAATTCATCTATCTGTTTATTTAACGTGCCCGGTCACGCGCGGGGCGACTGGGGGGAGCAGCGAAAAGGTGGACCTCAGCAGATAGGTCCCTCCGAGAGCACCCCCGTTACGGGAACAAAGCGCCAGGGGTCTCATGAAGACGCCTCGCACACAGATGCGGGGGACACAGTCTCAAAAGTCTCCCTCTGAGCCGCAGAACAATAATTAGCATCGCGGGAAGTGAGGAGCGTTAAGCGGATGATGATAAGCCCGTATAACGGCTGGTGAATGCAATTAATGGGAAATATTACCCATAGAGCCCCGCTTTATTCACAGTTATCGGAGGCGGCTGATGAGCTCAGCTCCCCATCCTCTGTCATGTAAGAGTTCGGAGTGTCTCTCCTGGACGAGACCTGGCTCTTTCCTTGCCGCTCTTACAGACGGGCGCGCACACTATCGCCCCCGCTCGCTGGGTACTCTCTCAGGGTGCAAATATCTCAGGGAAGCAGCTCCGCATCCTCTTAATCTCTGAAACCGACACAGCGGAGCCGAACTGACTGAAGCAGTCCCGGTCCCAGTACGGCTCTGCGGCTGTATCCTTGGTGAGAAACCGGCGGCCCCAGCTCGGGGCCGAGGAGCAGGGGCCCGCAGACTCGCCCACTCCACCCCGCCTCCCTGTCCCCACTTTTACCACCATGCCCTCCAGCCATGCACGGGTCTGCTCGCTTGCCCTTGAATATCCATAATTTCTCCACATTGTCATTGTGCTGTGCACAAAGATGTTTGTGTGTCGTCCCCACACTGTCTACGTGGTTCTGTTTTTTTTTTTCTTATTTAAGAGAGAGCGAAAGCCTCACTAACAATTCATTTCTTTTCCCCAAAAAACGATAACAGCTTGTTTCCCGCCTGCATTCAGGGAGATGAGGCGACGTCGCTTAGTTCAAATAAGATCACAACACTGCGAGGTACAATGGGACATTAGATAATACCTTTTCGCTCGGCCTGTCATGAATTTATTCCTCCTTTGTGCGGTGTCGGCCGCTGCGTTTGTCGCCATTTTTGATGGAATTAGAATGTCTTTCAGATTATCTCCCTGCCAGAAGGTGACTTCCATAACTTATTTTTTTTTTACAATGGTAGATTTAATTAAAGCGCCTTGCAATGATTAACTTGCAACAGGAACAATAGAGAGATTTATTGACTGGGAGCTGAGTCCATTGTGCTGAGGCACCGTGTGCAGTGTAGCACTGCTCAGGCGGCTGTGGTACCGTACCATCATTTTACCACGTCCTTTGTTTACGCTAAGAGGCGAGCAAATAAACATTTTAGTCAGACAAAGCTATGCAATTAGCAGTGCAAATGTTTAAGTGGATAATTAAATGATTTTTACAGTGCTAAGGAATAAGCTTTTAATGGATTTTGTAATAAATTATGCAGCGGATGCTGGTAATTGTAGCACAGGGCGAACGCTTGTCCTAAGAGCAGAGTGGCTTTCCGAGTTTCTCCGTATGCAATCTGCTCGTTACAAATCCGGCTATATAGTAGGGCATCTCCCCGATCTTGTCACGAGCTCGATGGCGTCGGGGGCACGTGCCATGTGCGGAGGGTTAGGAAGGACTCTCGCGGGCATGAAGCAAAGCCGCGGCTTCTCGCAGATGTTCCATCATGGTGGCGAAGTTAGTGCCGCGATGGCAGCTGGCCAAGATCCACGGAGAGGAAAGGTCACACTTTAATGACTCGGCAGCCCGTGGCGATGGCGGCGGTTAGCCGTGTAAAATAAATTAAACAGCGTCCGCCCGCGTAATGTTGACTTACGCCTTGTTTCAATAAAGGGGCCACTCTCAGAAGAGGGGCGGGGTTTGTGTGCCGTGAGCTAATCGCCTCGGCGATTCGTGTGGGGAGGGAGTCTGGCTACCCGTCTTAGGGGAGGGGTTGTATGCTGATCAGGGTGCTGTATACACACAAGGGCCGTTGGGGAGGAAACTGGAACAGAGTCAGATATATGGATTAGCTTTTCTATATTATGAGCAGTTTTTTTTTGCAGGAATTCAGAGGGCTTTTGTTTTTGTTATATTACAGTAATAGATAATTAAAGTACCCGGAACGCACTGCAGAGAGCCTAATAAAACTGCATTTTCAGTGACACTGCTGGCAAAAATCCAGGTTTGATTTGTTTGTTTCAATTACACGGCAAATGAATTTATGTCGAGGTGGGTGTCAGTTGGACAGCAGGCTGGAAAATGAAGCAGACGCGACGTCCGTGCACATACAACACGTAAAAGTGCACATACAACACGTAAAAGTGCACATACAACACATCAGCGTGCACATGTGCAACACGGCCCCCGCAGCCTCACCAGCACAGATGAGTATTATAACCAATTTAATAGCTTAAAATGAACTCATTAAAGGTCTTTTATCACTGGAAAAAGTCTATTAAATCCGGATGTGCGAGGAGCCAGTGTACAGCCTCATTTCCATTCCCGCCCGCGACCTGAACAAATCAGAGAAGCGCCTTCCAAGGAAGGGGGTCAGGCATGACTGGCCAAGGATATTCTGCGGCGCCTGAGAGCGGGGTAGAGTGCTGTGCCGGACGGGCTGCCTCCTCATTTTCATCTGGGCTCCAAGATGAGGCATCACCTTTAACGCTAATGAGCAGGCATGTCGCGGCGGTCTTATGGGGGGGCGGGGGCCACTTTTCCGCCTCTACGGACACACTGAAAGGCACAGGCCGCCGCCTTTCTTCTTCCTCGGCGTCGCAGTCAGATCCTTCCGCCGGCATTTCGTCGCCTTCGACGGCGATTAACTCGGCGACACGGCTGGACGACGGGCAGGTGCCATCTTGTGGGCGTGGCGGCGGCGGCGGGCATCGGGGAAAACCTTTCCCTTCGTCGCTTAAATGTCAGGGCTGGGGTTTTTCTTAACGCTTGCGTTAAGGGTGTGCCACTGAACACGGCTCAGCCAAAGACAAAGCGTGTATAATTCTCCCGTTTAAAGGAGGTGGCGGGCAGCAGTGCCCCCCCCACCCTCGCACATTCCCTCTCTCCCTACATTAATATCCCTAATAGTCATACAGCGTGTTTAACAAAGGATCTGCTATTCTCAGCCCCACGTCCCCACAGCGACATGCGGCGAGCCGCGGACGCAGATCCACAGGCACATGTCGCGCATCCCGGGAAGCCGCTGTAATAAGTCTATTACGATGCCGGGTAATTAGAGAGCATGTAGCCTGTGCTGAAGGCTGTCGCCAGCCATGTGAGACTGGAGGAGCGAGACTCGCTTTTTAAAGGCAGCCTGAGATAATGTCCCTAATAAGAGACAGTCGGCACGTTTTTTCTCGTACCTCGCATAATTTGATAATAGATCGTCCAGAGACGGAGGAGTATTGTTAACTTTGCCGTACTCACGCTTGAGACCCGGTGATACAAAAATTAAAAACCTTTAAAGGGAAGATCTCCGATTACCGGAATTGGCACGATAGTGAAAATTACTCTTTTTATCATTGTGATTTTTCTACCCCTTTGAGAAAATGTGTTTTGGCTGTGACTGCCGCAGAGGTCCTTGTGCAGGGACAGCGGCCCCCCAGGTCAGCAGTAGGGAGATGTACTGCCTCGCCTGCAGGACCTAGCGAGAAGCAGGAGACCAGGCGACGGTCTCAGGGATTCAGAGGCTGGACTGCAGGGCAGGGCGAGAGTGAAGCCAGGAAGAGCCGTCTAAGCAGCAGAACAGACGAGAGCCCTAACGATGACATATGACTTACAAAGAAATGCTGATTTCTTGCGGCTGAGGTATGTCCTTCAAGACTGAACACAGCACCGCATTTGCTGGATGCTTAGATGCAGTCCAGAATTAAATCTGTTAAAGGCACAGAAATGATAAGAAGTGCTGCCTGGTGGTGGATTAGAGGACTCAATGTACTTCTCTTCAAGTTTAAGTCAGTCACTGTACACAGCAGAATCCGTCAATGTGCAGAGCATCACAGAGAAATGAACGACGTGGAGCGTCAGGTACGTGGAGCAAAGGCGGGGACTGTGTGACCCCTGTGGGGAAAAGGCGGGGACTGTGTGACCCCTGTGGGGAAAAGGCGGGGACTGTGTGACCCCTGTGGGGAAAAGGCGGGGACTGTGTGATCCCTGTGGGGAAAAGGCGGGGACTGTGTGACCCCTGTGGGGAAAAGGCGGGGACTGTGTGATCCCTGTGGGGAAAAGGCGGGGACTGTGTGACCCCTGTGGAGCAAAGGCGGGGACTGTGTGACCCCTGTGGAGCAAAGGCGGGGACTGTGTGACCACATAAACAGATCCCTGTGTGTCTCATCCTGCCTGTGCGCATAGCTGCAGTGAAGTGGTGGATTATTTCTGACCCCCCCCCCCCCATTTCTGTGGAGGACTGGGTTCAGGTCCGTCCCCCAGTTCACGTTGGACGACACTGGGACAGCTTCCACAGCCTAGGCTAACCCCTGACAGGACACAGGAGGGTGCCCCGTCTGGTTCGAAGCCCCCATCCTGGGGTGATGTACAGCCGCCCTATCCTGTCCTCCCCTTTACAGCTGTCTGTTGGCTCGAGCCAGCTGCTGAGTGCCTCAGGGGGGGGGGGGG
>JABFDZ020000001.1:15950147-15962028 GCA_019775955.2 Pollimyrus isidori
GGCTCATTAAATCGGTCACACGATCTATACCGTCAAACTTATCTGTGGACGTGTTGCTAAGGAGTTTTATATGTAAAAAAAAGAAAGGGAAAACTTTTACGTTTAATTTACATTTTAACATAATTCACTTTACATTTTAGTATTTTACCATACATGATAATATGTGGGAAAACACGTTTTTCACCTTCATTTAGAAATTCATCAGGATATTCAGATTTTGGCCTTAGAACAGAAAGTGAATGCATCAACTGATGCTTCCTCATTATAATTATGTGGAACGACTGTCCCATGATTCAATTCCAGTTCATTTAAAGAATTATGCACAAAAATGAATAAAATGAACAAAACATTCATTTAAAATGCATTGCACATCAGCCTATATGTTTAACTAAATTTTCACTTGATATATATTATACATGAATAAGAGATAGATATAATTAATGACACATATATTTAATATGGATTATATATTTATTTTTAATGTCATTATGATTTAGGTAAAAACATAAGAGTCATGTGATTTAAAAAAACTTTTCCATATAGGGAAGTTTCTGTTTACCGGCCTGTTTATCTGGTTAAGAAAATCGCTTAATATTTATAAGGGTTATTACCAATCAGGTGTCCTTTTAAGGCCCCACCCTACTTGTATGGCTCCACCCACTTTGGTCAGCTGGGTTTTTTTTTTTGCCTGTTCTACCACATTTTATAATCTAGTTCAATAAACTGAGTTTGGATGAACGCATGTAGAACTTGCCAGGCTACAGAAGTGTGGTTCTAAATTACTGTCCTCTATCCTTCTGGCCTCCTGCCCTTAAACACTCAGGGGATTGTAGACAAAGTAATAAAATACTCCAAACCTACTCTCTACACGGACGCTTGTTTGAGACCCAATTACTGTAAATATCAGTGTAAGTGGATTAGTTTACCAATATGTTAAGTCTGTTTGCGCTTGTTTGATCCTCTGTTGAACCCAGGCTAATAAACAGAGGGTAATTGAAACTATGAAGGCATTCTTGTACACAAATGGATTACAGATAAAATGATGGGATTTATGGTTCATTCTTAAAAAATCTGAGCTCAGATAGAACCGATTCCTTTGACTTTGAAGGCACGCTCCTTTGCGGAGCAGTTACGTATGATTTATATATATTCTGATATATGTATTTAGATAATTTGTGTTGTCTGCTGAAGGATTTGGTGCTCCTGAACCCTACATTAGATACTTACAGCATTTGGCAGATGCCCTCAGCCAGAGTGACTTACACTAGACCTTCTGAACGTTCACCGTGTGGCCTCTCCTAATCTCCTACCTCACCTGCACAGATGTGTGTGGAGCCAGGCAACCTTTCCTGAACCCCAGGGATGGTCAGCGGGTCCAGACCCTACAAGACGACTGCCCCCATGCACTTCGGCTAAGGGGGACCCCCTTTCCAGCCGGGTCTGCAGAAGCTGTGGAGGGCCTCCTATTACTTTAGCCTATATGTGGAGTAGTTTACATTTCCACCCAGTCATGCATTGACCTGAACGTCTTCCCCGTGCCGTTTAATGTTACCGCAAGAGCAGATAGGAGCACGCTTGTGTAACCCACTACACCTGTCCCTGTCTCGCTGCACCTCACCTGCCAGTTCAACCTGTCATCTGCCTTTTTTAATTTAGTCTCTGACAGCTCGACACCTTTTCTCCCAGGTACTCGGGGCATAGAACTAGTAGGCACATGGTGAAGGTCAGGGCGTCACTAAACTGCATTATTAACCTTCTGGTTCCGCGACCCATTTATAGTTGGATACTGGCATTTCTCAGTCTGTTCTGAATTTAACGAAATATAAAAAGCTTGTTTTTTTTTTATTTTATAGGAGTATGCATTTTTCATGAAGCATACGGATAACACACATTTGCATACAATTAATTTGATGTAAATTAAGGTTCCAGAAAATGTTCACCTAAAAGATGGATGGGACTTCCTTTGCCGTCTTAACAATTAAAGAATTCATGAAAGTACACTTATAGTTCAAAGTTCAACAACAGGTCTAAATAATTTGAAATTGTAATGTTTTCAGCTCTCATTTTCATGTTAGGGTCTAGATGCCATTACCAATGACAGCAGAGCGGTAGAAAGCACTATGATTGGCTAAGCCCCTTAAAAACATTTTTTTTTAACGTGTGTTTATGTGTATTATGCTTCTGACAAACATTTTATGCCATTTCTTCTGTCATGGCTTTTACTTTCAGCAAATATACTTTGGAAATTGATGGAGTACCCCGGGCCTTAATAATTTATAAGGTTTTCAGAATTCAATCTTGGAATCGTATGATGCATTCGGGGAATGGAGAGCCGAGTGTATGTTTGACGGGGAACATGATTTCACCCCCTCCTAAGTAATTGATTTGCTTTGCTATTTGTGTGTTTTTTTTCCAAGCCAGGAGAAACTGTGATAGATGGAGCAGATGGGCTGATCGCCTTCCTCCTCATAAACAGGGCTTATCCTCTGCTCAGCCCACTATCAGATAGGCCTTTCTTTTTTTCTCAGTAGGATAGATTTAAGCGAAATGTTGATGGTCTTTCAATTTCATTCTATGGTCTTTTTCTTTTTTTTCTTTTTTATCAGAGGCTCCATTAGAGAGCTTTGTTTCGTTCGGCAGGTATTATAAAGGGACTCTGCTTCTCAAAGCATTTTAATGGGAAAGTTAATTGGCAAATGGCTGTTAACTATACCTACGTACCAACTGGAGCGATATTGGCTCCGGGCGGCCTTTCTGCCCGCTTATACCTTCAGGTTAAGGCTGCAGCCCGAGGAGCATCTGGTTTTAGGAAGTCAATCGTTCGGTTCTGCTTATGAGCAAAAGTAATTAAAGTTGTGTCTTTTCATTTAAGGATCCCTTTGTAATTTGCTAATCACGTAGGGAGGGGGATGATTCAGCCCTCTGCAGTAATTGAGTGATGGTAAATGGCCAGGGAGCCAAGGCACGGGTGCTGGCTATTCCAGAGCTCCCCCGATGGTAGACCGAAATAATAATAATAATAATAATAATAATGTTTGCCTCCTACATCAGCTCAACGCTCATCCCATATATAGGAATGAAAAAAGCCATCCTTAAACATTTTGTGGTTCATTTTTGTGTGTCCTTCTGTGAGGCGTTTCTGGACGTTTAGCTGAACTTCACGCCGTTTTACGAGTGGTGTCAGTGTTCTAAAGGTGACACGTTAGCTAGCAGGCGTCCCGAGCAGCTCCTTCTGGGAAGCGCGGCTGGGTGGCTGACGGCCGCCGCTGTGCACTGGGTAGCTGTGACCCTCTGGGCGGCTGTGGCCCCCTAGGCTGCTGTGGCCCCTTGGGCGGCTGTGGCCCTTTAGGCCACAGTGGACCTCTGGGCGGCTGTGGCCCTCTGGGCTGCTGTGGCCCCCAAGGCCGCTGTGGCCCTCTGGGCTGCTGTGGCCCCCAAGGCCGCTGTGGCCCTCTGGGCGGCTGTGGCCCCCTAGGCTGCTGTGGCCCTCTGGGCGGCTGTGGCCCCCTAGGCCGCTGTGGCCCACTGGGCGGCTGTGGCCCCCAAGGTCGCTGTGGCCCTCTGGGCGGCTGTGGCCCCCTAGGCTGCTGTGGCCCACTGGGCGGCTGTGGCCCCCAAGGTTGCTGTGGCCCTCTGGGCGGCTGTGGCCCCCTAGGCCGCTGTGGCCCTCTGGGCGGCTGTGGCCCCCTAGGCTGCTGTGGCCCTCTGGGCGGCTGTGGCCCCCTGGGCGGCTGTGGCCCTTTAGGCCACAGTGGACCTCTGGGTCTTGCCTGCATTCTGCAGGCTCCTTTGACCCGGCTGCCCATGTTGTTAACGTTAAGAACAGACTCTTCCTCCTTTAGGTCGTGTTGAGTGGATGTTTCCCTCTGACACTGAAGAGCATCACGGTCATAAACCAGATTATTATCCTTTTGCCTCAGTTTTTGACTCATTTTATGAGATGATTCCATGTCCCAGGGGCCTGTCTTGAATTTAGCAAAAAATTGATTATTGACTTTTCTTCCTGGGCCACATGTGCCGAATGCTGTCTACACTGTTATTTTTATTGGATTCAGAGATTTTTGCATCCATTTTCCACCCAGTTACTTAATTCCATCTAATTAACTTCCCTAATCAATTTTAAGTGAAGTTATTGTGAAACTCCTTTATTACTTTGGCATCACCGCCGTTTATGCGAGCACACAAGAAGTTTAAAATAAAGCCTTAATTACTTTTTTTATAATTGATTTTCTGTTTAAAATTAAATCATTGCTGGAATATTTGTTCTCAGTTGGCCAAACACAGGAGGCGTCAATCGGCATTTTGTTGATGGTGCAGTGTAAAAGGATACACTGTTCACCACTGGAAAGGTGAGTCTGCCTTCAAATCTCTTCTCAGAGCTTTACTGGAAGGCTGAAAAATACTAATACAAACTTATTCAGCCGTTGATGATAATGATCAGCTGTTCACTGGTCCATGAGCATGTCGCTGTCAGAGAACCCAAGCATGGTCGTGTTTATGAGTAAATAGCTGAATAAAAGGCAAATTAATTAGGAGTGGGAGCGTGTCGTGTGACATCACATTCGCAGGGTCCTCGCCGGCGTGTGAGACCTGCTGACCAGGGAGCCGCTTGTGAAATCTGTCGTCAAATCTGTCGCCTGTCAAAACACAGCCGACGCTAAACGGCCGCTGGCGAGGACGGCGAATGTTTGCGGAGATTAATCCGGTCCAAGTTCTTCACAGTGATGCTGATGTGTTGCCACACTGACTTAATCATGTGTCTGATTTGCAAATCAGCACAAAGGCCCCTAAACCTTCGCTCCAAACTGCTAAGAGTTCCTATTTTGCACCATTTTAAGTTTGGATTAATGTGCTGTGTTCTGTTACATAGTTGCATCATTTGCATTTATCATTCATTTTAGTCATTTATGTGTGTGTGTATGAGTATATATATATATAATTTTCAGAATCCTGCTATACAGTACTTGCTTTTCAGATTAAAAAAAAAAATCTATTGTCTTATTTCCTAAGGGACTGATTCTTAGCTGACAGGATGGTTGCTATGGCATCCTCACCACAGTTTGTGACAATACACGGGTCTGTGGGTGTAGATATTTTAAAATACCAAATGATGGATGGATGGATGGATGGATGAAAGGAAGGAAGGAATTTATGTTTGCCCAGAAAGTGTCGCTGCAATCCCCCTCTGGGGTTAATTATTCCCAGCTCGCCAAAACAACAATTGGAACATGAGCCACATATTTGCGGCCACATTTCACCCAGCAAAACGGACGTTTGCGCTGTGAGCAGACTGGCGAGGCGCACTGGCCATCCAGAAAGACCCTTCATCGCAGAAGCAGCCGGCCTTTCGTACCGGCGAAGAGGAGGCAACGGGGTCAGCTGGCAGCGTTGTGCCAGGCGCCGGCGTCAGCTCTGAATGCCGAATGCTCTGAACGTCCGTTTGAATGTGACAGGCTTGAACACCGTATAAATGGAGAGGTAGGGTTGCCAGATTGGAGGAGCGGCACTCTTTGAATCAGAAAACAAATTGCACATGAAAGTATGTGTTGTGGGTAATTTATTTTTCTGCGTTTGGCAGCTCTGTTGTAGAGGCCATTTTGTGTGGAATTCGATTCTACTTGGCAAACTGAGGAGCAAGCTGACATCACATATAGCCCATAATGCCCTAACTGATGTAACGCGCCATTCACTTACATGGCAGTCTCCCTCTTCTCGGTGGAGGGATGGCAAAGCCGCATGGTGTGAGCGTTTCCCCCTCCGTTTTTTGGCAACCTCCCTACATTAAGCTCCGAGACTGCACATTTAATTTCCGTGTTCCGCTGAGCAGTTCATTTGGACCACATTGTTATTTCTAATGTCCATTCCAAGAAATCGTCTGCATGTTTTGCATATTTAAATAACAGTAACGTTGTTACCGGTGGTTATGCTGATGTTTGAGCTGGTGACACTGATGATGATCATCATCATCATCGCCATGGCGATCCATCACACGAAGTAGTGTGTTGTGCCGAAGGACCAGTAGCCGTGTGTTGGCTTGGTTTTCCTTGCATGTCTTCTCCTTGAAGGTCCTCACGTGGATGTCTTCCTGCTGTTTGCCCCTTGAATGTTCCTCATGGATTTTTACCTGTACTGAACACAGCTCACTGACCTACTAGAAGCCCAAACCCGCTGGTTTCATCAAGGAACGACGTCGTTGCATTTTATGGCCTCTGTTGCCTTGTGTAAAATCGGCAACAAATGTTCCCAGCTCTGGCCAACTGCAAAGGATTCTGGTAGCGAACTGGGGTCACTCTTATCGTCTTCCTGGAAAGCTGCCCTATCAGATAAGGCTCATCTTCCCGAAGCCTGCATTGCGGCTCTTTCAATGCGCACGGAGCTCTTGTTGCTGTTTGTGTGGCACACATCTGCCTACTGTGATCAATGGTAATCCTAAAGGAAACAGTAATAAGAGTTGATTGTGTTTCTAAAGCCCCTGTTTCCCTTTAGCGGGAATCCACTGACATCACCTGATGTTTAGTGACACTCGCTCGATAGTGATGATCACCTTGGGGATCTCCAAGGTGTTTGTCTGGCGGCGGTCACCTCTGAAGCCAAATCGATAACTCTGTCACTGTGGCCTTTCATGTCTGCTTTCTCCTTTGATTTAGATGAACGCAGAGCCTTAAAACCACGTCTTTTCTTTCTAAATAAAACTCAACTTGAGATTTTCTCACGCATCTAGTATCAAGCTACTGTCTCATCTATATGACTTACATCGGAGGCCTGAGAATTAAAGTCATTAATATTAATTTGTAAAGGATAATCACCCCCGCACGAACCCGCACAAACATAATTCCTCAAGGGATATTTGAGCTTGCAAGTGTATATTATTCCTCTTTAATCTATTCAACTTAAGAGTTACATTATTTTCATTTTTTAGATAGCTAAAGGCAACAAAACACAATTTGCATAAGCTACAGTGCAATTATGTTGCCGTGTCCCTATTAGTAGTGAATGAGACATTTGAGATCAATGAAAGTGTCAGTCTGTTGGCACTATCATTGTTTCTAAGAAGTTTTCTAATTGTACTCAGAATCCAGGCAGCTGAACAAAGTCTTAAATCCTTTGTATATACTAAAAAGGACAAGGCTTTGGGAGCGATGGAACAAACCAGTATTTAAAACCAGTTGAGGGTGGGGTTATTCTTCACTGTCAATAAGACTCATTTACTGTTGGTTATGTTCTTGGTTCTCATTGCGTTAAAACCGGTCATGACTAGGATTGAGTAACAATGTCTGCTGCTTTGCACCACGCCCAAAATTACTAGACCCAGTCTGACACAGGATGCGGGCTAGAGACTAACCCATACCCCCACCCCAACATTAGGATGTCTGTCATCACAAACAACATACGTTATATAATATATAACAAACGTAGCATTTGTTCATGCATATTCATAAATGCTTTTGAAACACATTTTTTGTTTAAATGACTTTATTGGAAAAAATAAGGTAAGAACTCATCCCAACTAATCTAGCATGTGAGTTTTTTCTGTAAGCAGCCTGTGGAGCTCTCTGTTCATGTCTTAACAATCGGCAGACTGCAAGGCTTTAATTAAAAACTCCTTACTGGGGTAAAATGGGACATTTATAGTACACGCTGTGTGCTGTCAAAAAGTCCCTCAGTCCTAATCAAACCATCCTCTTACTTAGTGATAATGAGGTTTATTAAATTAGTTATCCTGTTCGGCTTTTATCACGCAGCTGTCCCAGATATGGTTCTGTGGGGGTGTGATGTTCCACACGGCAAGAGCAACAATTAAAAGTTGACAGGCACCATGTCTTTTAACGGAGAACGGCAGTAGGGTCACACTGCAGCATCATGCGGGGATCCTGCTGTTAATGGACATTGGAACCGCCCTCACTGTGATGTGATTCTGATGGGCAGGAGCCTTGGGCTGCAGGTCCTCTAGACGAGGGACCCCGAAGCGTAAGACGGCAGATAGCCGCCACCAGGCTGCCCGGATGGCAGCTTTTAACTGTGACGGATAGATCCCTAAATTCTACTGATGGGTTGGGGGTGTCCAGCTTGGGGCGTTCTCACCCCATTAGCACATCTTGAGGTAACAACGGTCTCTCATTCGCTCGTGTTCACTCCTAACGAAGACGCAACTGATGATCTCGCGTGAAATGGGGGGGGGGTTGTCACGGAAGAAACGAGCCTCACTGTTGTCTGCAAAGCACAATAATAAATGGATGGGCTACAATCTCACCATCGGCAACATGTTGTCATCAAAAACAAACAGGGAGCCAGAACAGAACCGGAACAGAAAGGAGAGATATTATAAATCACTGTAGTTTGTTCCAGTTGCAAGAGGCAAATATGACAGCGTGCTTGTGCTGTTGTAGATGGTCATCGAAGGCTATGAGCTGTTGGGGTAAACCTCCGCACAAGATGAGTTTATTCCCTGGGGCCCTACGGGTCCAACACGTCCTGTTCACCAGTAATCCGCAGGCCGTAATGTGCCTCCGTGAGCTCTGTGAGGAGGGGTTAGGCCTCTAATTTGAGGCACTGAGTCCTGTCTGCCAGATGTGGCCTCTGATTCTCCCTGTGCCCTATAGCTCTGCTCCTCTGCATTTTGATAGCAGGTAAGAATTTACAAATGCCTTGCAGGTGATTCTCTCTTACTGATGCGTCCCTGACAACTGAACAGAATGAACACTCTGTAGTTATCTTAAATTTGTGTAATTTGTTCAGATCTTTTTTTCTTGGGGGGCATGGGATCCCCCATGCATGAATCCATCAGTGAATGTCTTAGTGAGAGTTCCGCATCTCTCAGTACCAAACACACCACTTGATCCACCAGGTTGCTTGTTGTTGCTCTGGGGATAAGCTAAACATAACTCGAGAATTAACTGGCTCGGAGCGCTGATTTCATATTTCAATTTACACGTGACCAACAGTTTGTTTTCATCGAAACCAGCGAGGCAGCTATAAATGGCACGATATCCCGTGATGTCCTCGCTACAAGAAAGGGAAGTCGAGTCAAGTGTACTTGACAGGACCATGGCTTGGTTGGAAACGTACAGTAGGGTCTTGACTTAACCATAAACCAACACCAACTGGGAAAATATACTGTAAAACGTGTCAGATAGGATCACGTTCATGTTGGAATCCACTGACGACATTGCTAGCTAATGCTCCACTGACATCAGTTCTTCAGGTACGTAAGCTTGAGGGCCTCAGCACCCACGGCAGCTTTTCCTCCCTTGTCACTCTTACACAATATGACAGGGTACATTTTCAATGCCGAAATGTTCCCTTTTTAAACGTCGCCCTTTCAATAAGCATTTAAAAATGTGATTCTCAGATTCAACATGTATGTCTTGGACTGATGACCAAAGTAATTAGAATTTTACAAATTCTCTTTAGCTGTCTGACAATTCATTATTTTTTGCCCCTTCTTCAATTAGATTTCCACTTTTGCTTGTATTTGGTAGCACTGTTAATTCTGATAGTTGTGTGGTGTTGAATAATACAGTTTTATTCAAAATAATGACATCTGTTTGCAATTTACTGAAAGCATTGATTAGAAGCAGAGGAACATGGCATTCAATTATCTTATCAAACTAATGGACCTGTAACAGCAAAGAGAAACTGTGTTTTACTGACTGCGTTGTCCACACCTTGCATTTCACTGTTTACCTGCATTTTGGACACACAGAACATCCTTAAGTCCCCACCCTTCAAAAGCAGTTTGATTGCTTGTACCTCTGTCCTCACTGTGTCTTCTCACACAGAGAAGCCAGTATCGCATCGTTAAACAAATTATTTACACTCTAAAATAGGTTTTTGATTGAGAGATCACAATTCTTTAATGTTAGTTGGTGTCAAATGGTTTTTGCACAATCCAAGCGCTTTACAGAATCCACAGTTGAAATTGAAATGAGTGAAGGAAATATCACGATTTTCATTTTTGCTTATTATTTATTCTTATTGAATGTTTGTATAATGGTCACATATAGAACTCATAATCATTGATGTATCATTTGTGAAACCTGCTCCAGATATTATCTCCAGAACAAAAGCAGACTTCATGCTCTTAATTTCCCACAAAAAAATGCTGCACTGGTACCTGGTTATTCTCCATAAGTCAATTATTTGTTTAATGTGCTCAGTGGTTAGTGGTGCATTATTTGTTCCAAATTTTTTTTTTACAGTGTTATAAAATTTTGCTCAACTGGATATTTGTTAGTGGAAGAGCCCAGCTCACCCTGGAACACAAGTGTTGGAGATACTGCCCATTTCAAGGCAGAAAAGAATAAATGCAAATCTCCAGATCAGCTTATGTTCATGATAGTCCTGATGGCATAGAAATAAAGCGTCTGCATCATCCATGACTGTTTCAGTAAGTGATGCTCTACTTAATACAGAATTCAACATCGCAACTCCCATCCTATATTCAAAGTCCTCATTTTCTATTTATAAATATTATATTGCTGAATTTTTTCATCTGAATTTGTTCTGAAGACAGTGTAAACATTATGAAATACAACACACTGTCGAGGCAACAGAACCCCAGCTTTCTACAGGAAGCAAAACTCCTTAGTCTAAATTAAATAGTTAATGTGCTGCCCAAGTACTGTATAATTTCATAATGTGGACTGGTGGCACGGTAATATTTCACCACGATTGCTGCTTTCTGCGACAACCATGTCTGCAATAATCGAGATTCAGCGATAATGATTCCGCAGCTAGATTCTTGCCCTGTTGGTAGAATATAAAAATAGATTTGATCAGTGCCTGTGGGACTGGTGCCGCGATCTCACCTTAACAGGTGGTCTCTAGTTATGAGAGCGCTATGTTGAGATTTTGCTCTAATCCTGTTAGCAGGTCCCTGGTTCGAGGCCATCGTGTAACAGCCTCTCTGTACACCGAAACCCGACCTTAAAATATTTGTCGTACAGAAAATGACTTTGTAGCGACTTTGTTATTTACTCTCGTGTTCCTCCGAAGCACCTCCCCCAGCTAGACGTTTGTGGCGGGTTCATGCTGTTTTTTTGTCGCGCGTGGGGCTCATCCGGAAGGTCACAGATATTAACTATCACAAACTTATCGTGAATAATCAGTTCAATGGGGCGACAGGCCGCCTAGCTGTTAATAACGCGCCATCTGATGCTCATTGGGTGGAACCTTTGTGGCGGTTCATTTTTCTTGCTTTTGAATAAGGAACTCAACCTGAATCCCTCCAGCAAACAAAACGCAGCTGTTTAAATGGGTTAAACTAAAAAAAAAAAACGCTTTACATAAAAAGGGGCAGCTAAACTTGGAAGTGGGCTGCGTGTCTTTTATTTAAGAGACGCTGGGCGTGGCTCTGATTAGGCAGCGACACGTTTTCTCATCTACAAGTCAAGTCGACGCTACAAGATGCTACAACCCTGGGGGCGTGGAGGGGAGACATCTGTTGCCTCTGATAAAATTTCACGGCTTCTTATAGATCCTCGGCTGTTAACAAGGGGTAGAACAGCCCCTCCCCTGCACCTCTTTCACAAGGTTATAAATTTGAGGAGAAGAACAACCCGGCAGTCCAGTCAGGGTGGAGTCTGGTCATGCGACACTTTCCTCGGCTTCCGCACTTCATGTAAACTGATCCAGGACCAGTGGTTAACGCCCCGTCTTTGGGGGCAGGTTGCTTTGATGACACGGGAAAGTCTCTGAAGTGTCTCTGAAGTGTCTATGAAGTGTCTATGAAGTGTCTCTGAAGTGTCTATGAAGTGTCTATGAAGTGTCTCTGAAGTGTCTATGAAGTGTCTCTGAAGTGTCTATGAAGTGTCTCTGAAGTGTCTATGAAGTGTCTATGAAGTGTCTCTGAAGTGTCTATGAAGTGTCTATGAAGTGTCTC
>JABFDZ020000001.1:16102961-16112968 GCA_019775955.2 Pollimyrus isidori
GGGGGGGCTCAATAATGTTCCTATCTAGAAAAGGGGGGCCCTGCAGAGAAAGTTTGGGAATCACTGCTCTAAATAGGCCCCATTTCCCAAAGAAGTAATTTGTTGTTATAGCTTGGGGTAAGATATCATGTTAATTATTAATGCCAAACGATGTTTCGGACGATGGGTTGGAGTATGGCTCTGTGGAAAGGTTTTCTTGTGGAAGGTAGGGGTGTAAGGAAATATTTATACACTTCAGCATTGCAATGTTTTGTGATATTGTTTTGATCCGCAAAAACACTGTATCCATTTTTTTATTAATAGTTTACATGCAATTATTTGAGGCAGACAGTGGGTCATAAAAGTTTACTAAAAGCAAAGTGTAAGCTGTGACTAAGGGTGAAGCCAAAGTCCACCAATGAGTCCGTAATCCACGTTGCCTTGTGTAGGGTGGCAGCTTGAAGGCTCCACCCACAACGCGAATGGGACCTATGAGCTGTATCGATGTCACCCCCTCCATGAGTCTGAACCAGGAGTCCAGCTCAGATGGTGTCCACCCCAGGCACCATCCTGACATGTGGGAAGCCAGACAGCATGGATGGTCAGAAGATGTATCGATACATTAATGGACAAGCATAGTAGATTAAAAAAAATAGCATGTACAGCAGCACCAGCTGTACTGAGTTATGTGTTAGATTGCAGGTAAGCTAAACTGAAGTAATAGGTCTTCAGTCGAGATTTAAAGACTGAATTGGAATCCCAAGCAGGCTGGTAAACCATTCCACATCATAGGGGCAGTGTAGCAGAATGCTTTACTGCCCACTGACGCTTTATCTATTATGTAGAACAACAGGGAAAGCTGCGTTCTGTCATCTGAGTGGACAATGCGGCTTGTAATTCTGTCAGGTAGGCAGGAGCTAGACCTTTAAGTGCCTTATATATACCGGTAAGTAGGAGTACTTTGAAGTCAACTCTAAACCTAACAGGAAGCCAATGCAGGGAACAATGAACAGGGGTTATGTATTCAAACTTCCTGGTCCTGGAGACAATTCACACTGCTACCTTTTGAATATGCTGCAAGGTTTTTAATGTGTAATGTGTGCTCCCAGATGACAGATCATTACAGTAGTCTGACCTACTGTATACAAAGCCATGCATCTGTCTACCGTGTATAGTTATAATTATAAATTGTCGCAGGTTGGCGATGATGCGTCACTGTAGGAAGAATACTTTCAATACTGTGTCCACGTGTGATTTGAATGAGAGGATTGTATCTAAGATATTATGGGCTGAGCTGCTGAGGGAAAAGTTCAACCCTTTGGAGTAGAGTGTGGAGATTATGAAATTTGCGTTACATGAGCGTTAAGTTATAAAAGGTTTTCAGCCGACAGTGCACAATTATCTGACACTCGAACTTTGATAACGATTAGTCAAATACAATTCAAACTACTTCAACGGCGTTCACTTTTAAGTGTTTGCAATAGGATAGAATGGTCAACCGTGTCAAAAGCTGCACTTTTGGTCCAGAGGCTTTAGCACAGTTGGGCTGTCAGCATCAGTTGCCGTCGTTATGTCATTTACAACTTTAGTTATGGTAGTTCCAGTGCTGTGTCCTGGACGGAGGCCTGACTGGAACCTATTCAGTTTGTCATGTCTTACCAAGTATGAGTGAAGCCGAGCAGCAGCTATCTTCTGCAGAACCTTTCACAAAAATGGTACTTTGGAGATAGGTCTGTAATTGCTGAGCTCCTGCGGATCCAAACCTGGCTTCTTCACTAATGACCTGATTACAGCTACTTTAAATTGGTCAGGAACATCACCTGATGACAGCGATGCCTTCAGTATGGCAGTTATAGGTCTTGCCAGAACTGGCAGGGATTTATTAAGAAGCTTAGGTGGAATTAGGCCCAGTGGACAAGTGGTGGGTTTGACCTTAACTGTGATAGTTTTTCACTCTCATTTATTAATTAATTAAAAAACATAAAGGGTGTGTTCACGTTCCGCTTGTATTGGAGTTAACAGCAATGTTGCAATCAATCTTCAGCAGATTGACTCTTCCACTCTAACACAACAACATAGACGATGCATCAGGGCATACCGCTGACATTAGAATTAGCGAACCTTGCTGACTAGTAACATTACCACCGTCGGCTGAATGTGAAACAGCTGGACCGGTTCCTGCAATGCCCAGAGCAGAAGTGTGGACCCTAGTTTTGGGGTTTACAATGAAGAAGGCACTAAGGAGATGCACAAGTGTCATGCCGATGCAGATCACGCTATGTTTAACGCAGGTTTCATGCAAGTGGGAGGGTCCCCGCTACTTACAGTTAATTCATGCTTCACTTTCATTCACACGAGGAGGAGTGATAGGAATTTTGACATAAGGGGTTGGCTGTGGGTGGCTGTGGTCTGTGTGCGTGTTGCCCAGTTTTTTCTTTTTGTGTTTCTGTCTGCGGAAATTGTGCGTCTGCATGCATCGACTACGCCATGAGCAAGATTATTGACCGACTAGATATTCCCTGCAGGTGGCGGCACTGAATTTCATAGATCGATGGTCAACAATGAAAAGTTGAAGGGGGAATAGTTGTTGTCTCTGTTGTACTCTTTATGGTGAGCAGCGGTATGAGCAGGGTGCGATCTACCCGCATATCTAATTTTTCATATTGTCCAAGCATTACACCACAGTGTACAGTATTTTAAAAAGCAAATATTCAGACATTTAGAAATCTTGGTGATGAAATTCAGTGTTGGGATCCTCCCTAATTGTGTCATAAGGATTTCAAAATACAGCACTATGCTGTATTACTGTAATACCACACAAGCCCAGTAACTTTTAAATCTGTTCATAGAAGTATACCCATTTCACTACAGTGCTTGTATTTGTGTTTGTTGCAATACATCTGCCAGTTACTGGTCTAGTGAAATATTTCTGCTCTATGCCTGCACCGACTGCCACCAAACGCAGCATGAGCACAAGCTGCTACATGCCGAACCGTCATCAGCTAAAGGTACATGTGGAAAAGTGAAGTATGAACTGGCCTTCCGAGGTCTCTGCTGCTACTATAATATAGGTATGAGCACAGCCTGTAAACCCTTCAAGTGCTATTTACATTTAACCATAGACATGTTGGTAAAACAGAATTGCCAGCATGAGAATCGACTCAGTGGTGGAATACACATTGTAGTTTAAGATGGTTGACCTGTGCTCAGATTTATTTTTGCATTGCACCCAAAGACAGTGTTGTTATGCATAGGATTGCAAAGTTTCCATGGAAATTTTAACAAGGACATTTTGGGAAATTATTATGCATCACCAACTGGTGGTCTTTGGAGAACACAGTTTTGTAGATGCGATTAGTTTCTACTTTCTGCTACTTATATGCGCACATTTGATCGAAGATGATGTGAAAGGCCAAGCTGCAGTAAGTATGCAAAGGGGTGAAATATATCTGGTAAATTTCCAAGAACTTTCCAGAAACTTTCCATGGGAATTCAAGCTGCGGAATTTTGTAAAAATTAAAAATTGGAATGTTTGGGTGTTTTTACGCACACATATTACTCACAACCAGTTGGTTACACAATTATCACTATTATTGTCAATAAGTTTGGCATCTTGCGATTATGATGGTAAGTGTATGATTTCTGTGTGTCTGAAAGTTTGTGAGTTATTACTTTTAAACTCAATCAGTGCAGCATTGCAAGATCTTTCTTCCAACTACATTTAAGTTCCCTCTTATAGGCTGACCTGCAATTTTAATTCCCATATATTCCTGTTAATTCCGATGGAATGTTTCCAATTTAGAAAATTCCCATGATTTTCCACCCTAGTCATATGTTTCAAACTGAGCTGTTCTGGAGATCCTCAGGATGTTTGTCTTGATTGATCCTCCAGCTCAAACATTCCCTGCCTTGACGTAACTGGCTGCTATGAACAGCAGTAACAAGCTGAACGTGCTCTTCAGGCTGTTGATGTGCTTTCTTTTTCAGTCGCGTTCGTCGTTGCACAAGAGTGTTAATTCTCGCTCCTCACGTGAACCAATACGAAACTCATGTGAAATTCTCAGCAGGCCGACAGTTAGACTCTAACCACAATAATTTTTCATGCACGGGTGACGCTTGTAAGGCCTCCCGAAGGCATCTCGCAGTTCGCAATGATGCCTTCAAAAGCTCATCAAGGGCTTACGTAGGTGAAGAGCTCTTGAAGGTGAGGATCAAAGTGTTTTCGCATAACTCGCTCACAGTCTGCCAATTATATTAAATAATTATTGGTGCAGGGTAGGTGATGTAACGCGGGGCTGTAATCTGTAATACACAAAGACAGGGCCCTGTCTTATACCCTGTGCTGCCTGGGGTAACCTCCACAGTACCCTGGTGACCCTGACCAGGACAAGCATTCAGAAGATGGATGGATGGAGAAAGTTATAGTTAACCAGTGTTGGGCATTTCAGGTCCAGGAGCTACAAATCCAGACCATGATTTTGTTTCTACCCAGCAGCTGAATACTCTGTGACCATGACTCCTTATGCTGAACAAAAAAAACAAAATCCTGGTCTGGATTTGTAGCTTGTGAACCTGAAATGCCCAACACTGTAGTTAACTGTATATGTCTGGTGGTGCCCTTTCAGTCTGAATGCTTCAGGGCCTCCAGTTGAGAATGCAGTGTTTGTCGTGTCCAGGAAAGCACCAGGAGGCCTAACTCCCTCCTGCTCTCTGCTCTGTAACCAGCAGGGGTGCGGCCAGCCGAAGATGACAGAGGAGGTGATCGTTGTGGCCAAGTTTGACTACGTGGCCCAGCAGGATCAGGAGCTCGACATCAAGAAGAACGAGCGGCTCTGGCTCCTGGACGACTCCAAGTCATGGTGGCGCGTGCGGAACTCCACCAACAGGACGGGCTTTGTGCCCTCCAACTATGTGGAGAGGAAGAACAGTGCCAAGAAGGCCTCTATCGTGAAGAACCTGAAGGACTCCTTGGGTAAGAAGCCCGGTCGCCATTGATGGCTCACAGTTTACTTTGTAAAAAAAAGTGAACATTGACGTATTTGTTGGTTTTGTCATTGAATGTAGACATCAGTGAGGAGCAATGCTTATAGTGTTATCTGAGAATGACATAAATGGTTGCCAGGCATGGTTTAGTTATCAGTAAGTTAAAATGCATGAAGGTAACCCTATTATTAATGTTAATGTAATGTGTGCTTGAATTCTTGATACTGTCTGATATTGTTGTCTTGTTCCTGGTTTGCTTGTGTTTATTTTTATGTTTAATAAAACCCAGGAAACAACTTGCACAAAAAAACCACAAAAAACCACAAATCCAGATGCTCTTAATGTGCAAAAAAAAAAAAAAAGCAGAACAGCTACAAACAGTAGCGGTGAAACTGTTGCCGTCGGGCTCGGGTTCTTTGGCTGAGGCTGCCTTGTATTAAAGAATGAGATCTCGGCCGTTGAACTTCCTGTCGGCCATGGAGCAGAGCTGTACCATTTCGTGGTTTGGCTTTGTCATGTGACCGTGCCGAGCGACGGTCCTCGCCACGTGCACTCAGGATTCGACGACACGTGCGTGTGCAGATCACTGAGCACGGCGTTAATTGGACCACCTGGGTGATATTTTCCCAGATCAGGGGCGATGGTGGACTGTCTTCGTTTAGCCTTTGAACTCCCAGTCCACAGAACCACCCGGACCTTCTGCGAAACGGGAAACTTGTTTGTATCTTCAGCAGAGCTGTACATTTATTGACATGTTGTGTTATGTCTATAAGGAGCTTGATGACAGCGTCCAGGCTCTCGGTGAGCCTCCTGTCGGGCCAAACCTTCCACACCACTGGCTGTAACTTACCGTACAGGAATGGATCAGAACCGAACACGGGATGGAACCAACGCACTTATGGTCTGGGTACTCATGGTGTTGGTGAGGGTTCTGTGATCAACATAAGGGCCCATATCACATTTTGAGCTTCAGTAATGCCGCATTCCATTTACCAGCTGGGAATGATGTCACACCAAAGTTAACTGCGTTCCAGGACAAGTTGGAAAGCCATTTATAGCCATACCTATTCTACCCAGATTCATTGCCAGTGTTATCAGTACCACTTGAGAATGTATTATTCAGTATTTTGCATAGACAGTAGCAATATGTCCACAGATGACGGTTGGACAGTACTGTGTGTACAACCCGATTTAATGAGGCACTGTATTACCGCAGCTATCACTTCTGTTGATGAAGGGTGCAGCCATCTTGAATTCTGAGACTGGTTGTTGTAGAGGTTCCTCTGACTTTCCCCATTTCAGGGGGCATTCCAGTTGACATTTTCAATTAGGAACTAGCATATTCTGACTTACCAGTTCAAATGGAACGCACCATAAAATTCCTGCCCATGATGGAGTTGCACACAGTCAATTCAGTATTTTTGGCCTGCCTACAAATATGCTAATTGATTTCTAATTTCGGGCATCCACATTCATACATAGGCACAGCCTTAGCTGTATGAAATTGCCCTCTTCAGGACCCATTGTAAGGAACCAAAAAAGGTACAAAACCAGACAATTTCTATCATAAGGAATATGCCGAACCAGGACATAATTGGTAAATTTAGGGCAATTAGTGTAATAAGGGTGCATACTTCATAGGAGACTGGGCAATGTGTGCTTAATTTCTCATTTTGAAAGACCAAACCGTAGGATTTCCTAGGAAGCTTCTCTGCTCCCATTGGCTGGAGAGAGTCACATGGGCAGGATGGGGCACACCTCTGCTTCTGGCTGAGGTCCTCAGTGCACATGAGATCGTAGTGCAGTCTTAGTGGGGAGACGTGTGGCATTGGAAGACTCCGCAATGGACATGACGAACATTTTCAAGCATTTTTTCCGTAAGTTTAATCTTATGTTGATGCATTACGAATCGCATATAGCGCATTGTGTTTCAGCTGCTATTAGACCTGATGTTGTCCATAGCGTGACAGTGTCTTGCTTAAGTAGACTATCAAACTGCAGAGGTCAGTCTGACTACACTGATCTCATGGATTCTGTTACTGAGTAGATGTAAAGCCTGCGGCAGCCTATAATTTCCTGGTTTTCATATCTCTTCCTTTCCACGCACGTTCTGGAATGTTCTGTATCATTGCCTGTGACCTGCAGCCTTGCCTGAATGCCAGTAAATGTGTCTGGCATGGTTGTACCACCTGACCGCTCTGTGCTGTACTGGAGGGACCGTGTCTCTCGCCGCTTTGCCGAGTCGTTTCTTTAACTTTTATTGTTCTAAACGTGGCTCGTCTGTGTTCTTCGGTAGGCGCTCGCTGTCTTTATGCCTGCCGCTGCACTTTGAACCCGACGTGGGAAGCCCTTCTGTCTCAGACTGACAGACTGTGTCTTTCTAAAATCCTCGTAATGAGCGACGTCCGTGTGTTGGGCTGCGTGAGGTGCTGCATGGGCTAGTCTGTGTTCATTTGCGCTCCCTCATCAAGAGTCGGGATACATCTCTGGGTGAACTAGGCAGCCTTAAACTCTGTCTAACTGAGAAGCTGACCTGTCTAAACATCACAATAATGCGCATTTATGCAGGATGTTTCCCTCGATTTAGCGGATGTTTGCAGTTCAGGCCAGATGTCTTTCTCTTGAGTCGTTTCCCTCTGGGATCCAGGAGGTTACAGTTTGGGGGACCTTATAGCTTTAATCAGGAGCATCTGTCCCCATCCTCTCCTGAATTTTTACTACTTTTTTTTTCTTAAAACCTTTTCCATCATGCTGTGGAGGAAAATAAATTGAGTTGGAACATAATAACGGGTGGAAAATTATAATGGTAAAAGCAGATCTGGGATATGTTTCCTATTTCAGGCTAATGTTACTGCAGGGCTGTTCCCTGCTCCTATTGTCTTACAGCCTTTCTCTCTTATATTTGTTTAGTTGGTTTTTTCCTGTCTGCCTTTCAGATATGATGCAGGTCCTCACGTAGGAGGAAGTGAGAGTGTGCTTTCTGAAGCCTGACCTTGTCTACCTTAAGGTCTGGAGTTTGCCTTTCATATAGCTATGATTCATTAATTTAACCTCTGGGTGCATTACAGCATGTCCTGATGCAGCTATAGTGACCACACACGTGTCTGATCACAAACAGATCACCACTAGGAAGCAGCCGGAGTTCCTTTGACAGCACTTCTAACGTCATTAAATTGTAGCATCTACATCTGAGAAGCTTGGAAGTGATTAAATTTGAAAAAATACTGAATGATAAATTAATTTATCTTTATATTATTGGATTGTGAAAACACCAAACTGAAGTTAAATTTGGCTTTGATTCTCATACAGACTTTTGGGTATTGTCTGCTGATGTTACGGTCACTGTTTGGGTTTTGTCAGAATCGTCAGCTTGTGTATGCGTTGCACCGAAAACCATGTGTTTTGTAATGTCATAAAAGAAATTAGGTAAAAAATTGTATGGCATCCAAACACTAATGTAACATAACATGTTGTTTAAGTGCAAATAGTTAATAGCCACATAGCCCATAGCCCATGCTCACACCCATATGATAGGCTAGGGTTAAGCAGAGAAAGCAGGCCTTCTGGACAGGAAGTGTGCTTTGGGATTTGGCCAGACTGCTGAGGACCGTTAAACTTTGAGATTCATGAAACATCCGCTGTACTATTCTGCTCAAAATGATCTTCCTTAGTATCTAGCTTCAGCTAAAAAGAGTCCTTGCTATTCTCCTGGCGTTTAAAGACATTTTCTTTTTTGAAGACTGTGTGGTTCAGCTGGTTAGGACTCTGTCCTCGTCATCAGAAGGTCGCCAGTTTGAACCCCAGAACTGGCAGGGGAATTGGCCCCAACCAATTTCCTCAAGAGGATGAATAAAGCATCACTATTCTATATTCTGTTCTATTCTGTTGTAGACAATGCAAAGCATAGTTTACTTATTAGTCTGTGGTTAATGTTACAACAACAGGATTTCCAACACAAAAGACTTGGGCACCACTGCATGGAGATGTAGAGGTATGAAAATCTGTCACTACTAGGGCTGCACGATTCTGAAAAAAATGTGAATCGTGATTATTTTGCTTAGAATTGAGATCGCGATTCTCTGTAAAAAATTTTTAGTTTCTTACGTTCAAACTCGTATTGGAAATTGCATCGGGAAACCCAACAAAACATGACCGTGCCAAACATATGTTTGATTCAGGACTGGCATATGACCATGACCATGAACAGGAAGGAAATGCTCAATTGGCCATTCAATTAGAGTGACCAAAACAGCCATACCAAATGTTTCAGTACCGAAAGTGCCAGCGGGGTACTCTCTGGTACTTTGGGACTTTGGAGTGGGACTTGAGATGCTTTTTTGTAGAATAGAGTAGAATAGAATAGCCACTTAAGTTTCATTCAGAACATACACCGGTTAGTGAACATCAGAATGAAATTACATTGCATTGACTCACCATCAGCCTAGCCGAGTGTGTTAATACTACAAAAAAACTTAAAAACTATAGAGTCTGAATAGAAAATAAATAGATAATAGAATAGAAGTGGCACTAACATAAAAATATGTTAACTGCAGTATAGCACCGAAACAAGTGTATTTCACTGTTTTGGTTATGGTGCAAGACATATACTGTCAAAAGTTCTTGGTAAAAGCGATTTGCATGGATGGAGAGAGACAGAGTGTGGGGAGAGGCTGCCATTACTTATTAAGAATCTAATGGCTCCAGAAATGGAAATTATTACAGAATTGGCCATAGTGGTCCTGATGCTGCAAAGCTTCTTCCTAGAGGGCAACAGGGAGCTTGATGGGGATTATGCAAATACCCTGCCTCTGAAACACAATTCTTAAAGCAGCGCATTCTGATCCTGACGCAATGCATAACGGTTAGATGCATTGCGACCTCTCACCTGGCTGCACAAACTGGAACCGCCTCCGTGACAACACACCTTTGTCCTTATTGGCTGAAGAGTTGTTACACGCATGACGTTTGTGTATGGAGTAAGATCGCTGTCAAAAATAACTCGTAATAATGTACGTCAAATGTACGTTTCACATGCGTAAATTACG
>JABFDZ020000001.1:16189994-16200686 GCA_019775955.2 Pollimyrus isidori
GCCAGCACAGGTAATGGGATTCCCCAAAGGAGCCAGCACAGGTGTCAGCACAGGTAATGGGATTCCCCAAAGGTGTCAGCACAGGTAATGGGATTCCCCAAAGGAGCCAGCACAGGTAATGGGATTCCCCAAAGCAGCCGGGAACGACTCCAGAGCAGTAGCGCCATATCGGGAGACTCAGACATGCTTGTGGGAGTCTATTCCCCCATGACCGTTGACCCCTCTCAATGAGTCGGGCTGGAGCGGCCTCATCGCTCTGCAAATGAACCCCTGACAAACGATCACAGCTACTTGTGTTCCCCGCCCACGTCTTTCACACCCTGACATCTCAATTTCATGGGTGACACTTAGGGACTCCCCCGTGTCCTCAAAGGGACAGGCTTCGCCTTGGGAATTCCCAGCGCTTCACACTCAGACTCGCCCTGCCGTCTGCGGACTTCCACTCCTGTGTCTGGCTTCGGCCTTGTTTTTGGTTTTTTTGTTTTATTTAAAAAAATCTCTGTCATTTAACGTGTCGTTTGCCTGGTTTGGCATCATGGTGCTTGAGAAAAACACTTTCCCCAGACCCCCGGTTAAATCTGTCCCCTTTATTTCCTGAGCGGCCGGAGCAGAACCAGCCCGTAAATAGAATAGGCTGGCGGTGTTGGGCCACCGGCCTCTGTGGCTGTGGGGCCTCACAACCCATCAGCCTGGTCCAGCCTGGTCTGGCCCAAATGCAGTGGAGGTGCATGTCACATGGTCCAGCTGGCATCATGCCAAAAGCTAGGGGACGTGCGCCCCCCCCCCCCCTCCACAAAGCCAGACCAAAGGCCTCCAGGCAAAAGCCCTGACAGGCTGGGAGCATCGGGATGAATTAATGCGGGTGGGGTGTGGGGTTAGCCTGGGCTCCCCGGGACGGGAGGTCTCTCGGGGGGGCTGCAGCCGACACCCTGAGCGGTGACTCAGCCTCCCAGAATGCATTACTCACAGGTCATTTAAGAATCAGGGGGGGGGAGAAAAAGGCACCTTTACAAAGACAAGTGATTTTTCTTCTGCCCATTTTGTCTGCAGCCGCCGACCCTTAAAGAGAACAGAGTCAACAGAGCGCATTTACATCCACATTATTCAGGAGAGGCCTTTGTCCGGAGCGGCGGAGGGTACATCACAAACATACATCTGTCAGGGAGCCCGCTCGGGTGCGAGTGCAGCTGGGCTGAGCTCCCAGCTTAGGTTAGCTGGAGCGTTACAGGGGGGCGTCCGGCAACATGAGGATTCACTCCTCCCAGGAGCGCAAGGCCGAGTCCTCAGCCTCGCTGGACGGGTCACGCGCGCATCAGAGTCAGAAAAACCCTTTATTCCTGTTGCAATACACCTTTGTCACTATAGTCACAAGTTCCAGCGAACTTGCAGGCCATCAACCCGACCATACATATACAAACATCACGTTATAGGGGGTGGACAGGTCAGGGAGACGGGGGATATAGGAAAAAAAATAGAGAAACAGGATTACATGAGGAAAAGGGGGAGAATAAAAAAACAGCCCCCAGACTGTACTCCAGTAGGGAGTATAATGTAGGAACTGAAAAAAACACCCCAGCAACATAAGCACATCATCAACTTTGACTCGACTTGTATGAAACGGGCGGTCCGGCTCTGATTCGATTCCAACGCAGCCTTGAAAACTCTGCGGAGAGCTTTAAAAGCAGAGGCGTGCCGGAGAGAGGGACCCCCAGGTAAAGGGGAATATTGAATTCACCCTGCCGACTTAATTTTGTTTACCCTCCAGTGTGACACCAGTAGAAAGCGAGCAGGTGGCCGAGCAACAAACCGCTTAAAGGAATTAAGGGACACCTTCGATTGTCTCGTGGCCGACCCCTAACAAAGCAGACTAATCAGTAATTACAGTGGGCAGGGTGAGGAAGACCCCCTCAACTACTCTGCCCTGAAAAACTTCCACGTGCATTATTTGTTTTAAGACTAAGAGTCGGTCCATGCTGTTAGGTTCAGTTAGCCTGCTGCTGTCAATTAAAAGGCTTCTTGGCAGGGGGGCAGCATCCCGCTGGGGCTGGCTGGCGTCCAACCGTGTCTCGGGGCACCCAGAGGCGTCCAGCGGTGTCTCGGAGCGTCCAGCGGCGTCTCGGAGCGTCCAGAGGCGTCCAGCGGCGTCTCGGAGCGTCCAGAGGCGTCCAGCGGCGTCTCGGAGCGTCCAGCGGCGTCCAGCCTCATTGCCACTTCTTCCTTAAGTGAATTGTTAAGTGTTGCCATCGCAACAAAAGGTTGTCGCAGCACTGGGTTGGTGGATATTCCAAACGCTGGTGGATAATCCTCGGGAATTATATAGGATCCACATCGCCATGTCGTTTCGAGTAAATTATTTAGCTTATTTAAATCGAATTATTTTTGTCCTCCTCTAGCAGGTCAGGGGGCTCATGGAATTTTTTCAAGAGAGAAGCGAACGGAAACAGGAGGAAATGCGCGGAATTAAAATGATATGACTGAGCATCATTATTAAGTAGAAAATGTCTTGGTTAAGCTTTTTAACTTCAGCTCCTGGTATGATGAAAACAATTTCTACGCGTTAATTGAATTTGCTAGATGACAACTGGGAATAAAGAGAGTTAATTCATTTCCGGGGGGGTGGGGCGTGAAAGGTTAATAGACGATGGTAATTTATTCATCGTGAGGTCATGCCGGCTGCAGTCGGACTGTTGGGGTCCTCCCGCCTGTTAGAACGCCGTGCTTTATAACGTGCTTCACCGGGATAACAACAGAGAAGGGAACGGACTCCGGCAGAAGCGTTCAGCATTGTCTGGAAAAATTTCGCAAACGAAACAAGCGGAGGGGTATGGAAGAGTGAGACAAAAATCCTCCTACCAGCATGTAATAAAGGCGGGACCAGCCAGCCACCTCCCACCTCACGTACGCGCAGGCAAATGCACAACAAAACAAAGCGTTTCTGCAGCGAGCTGCCGGCGTTGCTCCTGCTCTTCACCACGCCGCCCGAATAAAGGCAGCTGAGGACACGTCCTTGGCTAAATCCTCTTTACGAGTGTAATCCACCTCGTGCGTTTTAAGGTGGCCCTCCAGCGTGTGCTACAGCCGACCTAATCCCAGTGTAGCAGCCACGTTATTATGTGCCTGTTAAAGCCCCTCCATTCAGCCCTTACAACCAGGGAAACACCTGCAATAACGGGGGGATTTAACAAAGTCCCAGTGGGTTAACCAGGTGTTGAACCGAATAATGGTTAAGTACAGCGATTAGTGGGCCTGAATCAGAATTTATCCATTGTAAATCATAAAAAAGGATTCTGGCTAAAATGTTTCCTATTTTCCCAAGAGTGATAAAGCTAGTCATGGGCTTAAATTTTAAACTCCTTTATTTAAATACATAGTGATTGAAAGGGAATGATTTGATATACTTTAACTACCTTTTTCCAAGGTGGCTCACAATATTATCCCTTCATACAGGAAATGTCCTAATGAATTTAGATATTGTACGTCTGATCTTTTACTACTGTTGGTTTGTATTGTAACTGTTACAGGCCACCGTTATGTCAGGCTTGCCCTTCACTTAAATAACAGCAAATTATTATTCGAAATGAAATGCTTCACAGAGTAAAAAAACATCATAAACATCCTGAATCCTTTAAGTTTCCAAACAAGGGTTTTAACTTCAGGACGGGCTTTGATTTCCTCTGAGTGTTTCGCAGCATCCTGTAGAGAGCCTCCTAATCTTAACGCATCAAGAGGCGCTGATGAAAAAAGAGGGAGCCTGATTACGAGTGATTGACAGGGCAGCCAGTCACCGCAGTAACTCCGCTTTGACTTCCTACGGAATTCCGACTCATCACCAAAATGTGGTCTGTTGTTAAAAAAAAAAAAAAATTACCTGAAGATGACAGCCGGCACAGGAATCCTGGGGAGTGATCACAATCAAAGGTCAGCTCCCAAAAGTTAAACAAAATGGACATGCATGTAGTGCTTCTGTCCACAGTCACTTGTCTAGCATGATGACCAAAATTACAGGAATACGTCCCATAATTAAACTTTGACTTTCTTTTCATAACTTCCAAAACGTTCAAGTTCCTAAAATGCACTCGCACACCTTTCTCTGTTGCTTTAACACGGCATGATATGTTATACAGGAATTTCACATCAAGCTGCCTGGAGATATGTCTGCCAATAGTATCTAGTACTTAGTCCAGTTCTCTGACCAGTATGAACCTGCTTCATGGCGTCGCACTGGCGCGCTGTCTTGTAAACACTAAGACTGCACATCTGCGTTTCTACCATGCGCCTATTCCCACAAAAGCTATAAAAATGGCGGCTGACATATCGCGCACTTTGCACATGCGGTGGGCGTAGTTCACACCGCTTAAGCTCAAGAGCGAAAGGTGCCTTCTGTGTATGTGTGTTATTAATGCAGACAGAGACATGTCTCTGCGAATACCTGAAAATCCATAGTTTAGCCTTTTAAAACTGTTAATATCCATAGTTTACAAGTCCATGCTGTTTAATTCATTGTATAGGCTTCTCTTAGGTACGTTTGTACGTTTTAGTCTGTTTGTTTATTTGTTTTTTACAAAAGTACGTAAAATTTTCAAAAACACAGGAAATACCTCATTAAATCCCAAGTGTACTGATAACAGGAGTTTTCGTGCAGGTTTTCATACAGGTTAATTGATCAATTAACATCTCATAATACTTAAGATCGTCTACAAAATTGTCCTTACTGGCTTGGGAGACGCCTTGATTGTCAGTTGTTTAAGTGGTGCGTGGTTTTAAAATTTTGTAGTAGCCTATTTTAGAAATACCTTGCTCTGGGCTGCGAGGCTTTTGTTTGCCTATTTAATTAAATGACGATTTAATTTGAATTATTTTAAGAACGCAAAGTAAAGAGCACATTTCTGAAAACTGACTCGTCAAACGAAACTTTCCGTTTATATTTTTATTTTTGCACGAATCGAGTTGTTTTTCCTGGAAAAGCAAATAACCAAATCCAAAAATGTCAAAATAACTTTATTTCAAAATAGCATTATTATTTATTACGAGTTTTTATATGTATAACTAGTATCTTGATTGTGTTTCACACATGTGTTCTGCTTACCTATGATAATAACCGCATAATAACGTTTTCACCTTCGTACTGTACGTTCCAATATTACTATCCTATACTCACCTGTCCTAACTTGGTTGATTTGATATCTAATTACATCCACCAGATATGCATACGGCTTCCTGATAAATCAGCGAAGGACAGTAGATGTTAGGCTTCTCCCTGCTACAGTCTGAGTTTACGCTGAGTGACGGAAGCCCAAAACATGCCCTTTTCGTGGCCCTTGGGTTAAATTGGTTGCCTTTCACATCATCCCTTTAATTCCTAATTAAGGCGTTAATTGCCGGTTTAACTCCTTTTAAGGAAACTGCAGACGTTCGTTTCAAATCGAGCAAAGTGAACAGTAGTGATAAGTGACATTTGTACATGACTCGGGCAAACTGTCCCCTTTGTCAC
The DNA here is from genome assembly GCA_019775955.2 of Pollimyrus isidori. Classification (NCBI taxonomy): domain Eukaryota; kingdom Metazoa; phylum Chordata; class Actinopteri; order Osteoglossiformes; family Mormyridae; genus Pollimyrus; species Pollimyrus isidori. Next base: position 16,195,486 of record JABFDZ020000001.1, read on the forward strand.
TGCATTCCCGAAGATAGGGGTGCGTCTTGTCGGCGGTGGCTCCGCCGCCTGTCACCGCGTCGCATCCCGGAGCCTGTACATCCCCCGCCCATGCGCCACAGACTTCCGCTGTCACCCTCCAGATGATGAAAGCCCCCTTCTCGTCGCATTAAATTAGTCTCCAGATTTTTAGGTCGTCCCGTCTGTGTCCCGCTCAAACCGGAGAGGCCAATGGGGGACAGTGCTTATGGTTGCAGGAGGATGCTGGAAACAGCTACGGGTGAGCTGGCGCTGGGGACGTGAGGCGGAGACGTGACGCGGGGGGACAACCTCTCTCCAAGGTCGCTTAACATAATTGAAGTTGAGAAAGGTTAAAGTTTGACGATGAGGAAACGTGAAATTCATTTGTGTGAAGCAGGAGACAGAAGATGACACCAAGTCAGAAGAGCTGAGCCCCCAAATGTGCTGGAACCTTTAACACGCTTCAGATGGGGAATCTGGGAACCGCAGGTTTAAGCGGAACCGAAGAGATGGCAAGCCCCTACTTATTTTCCCACCGTGTACTTTTTATCCGCGCTTTTTCTTATACTTAACACTTTTTTCATTTCTGTCTGCACTACAGCTGAAAAGTATCTCTTTCGAGCTACGGATCTCCTCGGCTTTTCCACTGAAATTTTATTTCTGCAAGAAGCCATTGCATAAATGAATGTATTTAGCTTCCACAGGATTAGACTTTTGATAAATGATTATGATGAATAAACAAGTATGATGAATCATGACTCTCAGTGCAAACTATACAAAGGTACCTAAATGGAAAAAAATCCAGAAAATGCAAACGAGGCAAACATCGGTACAGCCAGGTTTGTCTGTGATATTAATATGCACCCCCTAGATATTCAGCGATTATATTATTAAATATCTCATAATCCTCCCATTCCTGACATCATGTGATGTGTGAAGAAATCCCCCAGCATCCAAGAAGGAGAGTCATCCTTTTAATAACGTGATGTAAGCTGTCATTGAAGACCGGCTCGGAAATAAAAACGCAGAGGAGATCTGAGGCACAGAGTGGCGGACAGACAGTCGTACGGGGATTTTAGGGATATTCTGTCCCTGCTTATTACTCACACATTTGGTTTTCATGGGTTGACTACCACGGATTAAAAAAAATAAATAAAATCAACACAAAGGCGCACAGAAATGAAAGGCAGCTGTCATAAACCGCATGCGGGATTTAGTGTCGCTATTATACCATTTCACGGTTATGTATTTTACAGGGGGGTGGGGGACAGCATGCCAGATTAAATATTCAGTAGCAGCACTATTGTATCAGAGTTAACGAGGGTCCAAGGCAGTGATCGCCCGCAAAAACACCCAGATCCGCGGAACCCTTAGAAACAGCCCCGCCGGTCACCGGGACCATCTGCGGGTGCGACGCCGGCTTTGTCTCACTCCAGGACCGCACATGGACCGGTTCTCTCATTTCCAATGGGTTTCGCCAGCTGTCAGGCAAAGCGAGTGCATTTCATTACAAATTAATTTATCTGATCTCAACGCTATTAATTTTTTCCCCTCTCTCCCTAATCATAATTATCTGATTGCTTGGGGCAACAATCTATAGTGCTATGAAAATAAATAAACGGTGGGAGATCTGGGTACCATGTGAGCGGCTACAGAGGCTTAATCGAAAAGCCGTTAATAGCGCATGTTTGTCAAAGTTTAATATCGGTCATATGCCACTGAGCATGTAAAATACAGAGCCGTTCGACACCTACATGTCCCACTACGCAAAATGTCTTACAATTAATAGCTGCAAATACTGCGAATATCTAAATGACTGTGAACAATTTCTGTTTCAGATTGGGAACATTTAAATATTACGTTTCACAGTGTTTCTCCCCTCAAACTCTCCTACCACAGGGGCACCACGTTGCTGTTAAATCAGGGTGTTTCGGAGCAGTTAAAGTTCAATAAACACCATGATTTGATCGTTTGATGATATATGATGATATATCGGGTATAAATAATTGCTCACAATACCAAATAGCACATCATTTCGTAGTTTGATTTCATAATTCGTTTGTTGTCATTTATTTTTGAGTGACTTTAGTATTTAAAAACAAGTAATGCCTTAGAATAACTAGATGGCTATTTTTTCTTGCTTTTCTACTGTTGACTAAAAATAACAGTAAGTAGCCTATACTACTCTCAGTGCAGGCATCGTGTCTTTAGTTCAGCTGTGTAATAGCACAGACCAGAGCCTACACACCGAATACATATGTTTTGTGCTTTGGTTGGGTTCGGTCATAATTTCTGCCAATAAAAAGGTAGTGAAACACAAACAGGATCCGCGGCGTCTGCGCTCGATCTATTTCACTCCTGCGGCTCGTGCGCTGTTAATCCAAACCAGATTAAAGGGCGGCGTGATTTTTATAGGACGCTCTGAGATGTAAAGCTGCTAATCTTTGGTTACCAACAGCCGCAAATCCTATTAAAATAACCTCAAATCTAACACCTAATTTTGCGATGAAATGCAAAATCCGGGTCTTCGCAAGTGCACTTTTAATTGAGGGTAAAGTGTCCAATCAGGCTGCCACGCAGAACCAGAACTAATTCTGAGTGTCTGTCAGGACCAATCAACAGATCATAAAGGCTGTTTAAGTGGATGCCTGCCCAATCGCCTCCCCCCAGAACACGGGACAGGGTGCCATATCGGCCTCTCACAAAGGATGTCAACTTGTGGGGATTTGACTGATTGGGTCACATTTCTGCATATTCCTGTGTACGCAATTTAAAAAAATCTCGTCGAGCAGCTCCGCGAGTCCCGCGGCGTTCCCGTCAGTCCCGCGGTGCTCCCCCCGCCGCAGTGACCTTGACCGCTCTGTAGCCACTTAGCGGCGACGCGCTCTCTGACTCCGATCCTCCAGCGGCTGCAGTCACCTGGTATTGCGAGACGGACTCTGAAGCTGCCCCTCGTACAAAGTGACACAAATCCCCCGTGAGACAGACTTTCAGGTGCCAGACGATTATATTCTGTGTCTCAGTTCTAGACGCGAATAACCATGATTCGCGCGGTTTAAGTACTGTTTGAGGACTAATTTATGCGAAACCGTTATGAGCAAATTGGTTCGAAGTTGAACTAAAGAAGAGGAGAGTTGGGCTTCGGGTCACTGGTCCTGAATGTGCTTTTAGCCAAGACGACTTTAATACTCTTAAATGTATGATGGCAGAACCAAGTAGCCTGAAAATTAAATCAATAAAATAAGTAAATGAATGACAATTTAAAAGCGGCCATAGCTCATTATCTTGAGCTGTTTGCTATAAAGACTGTTCATTAAGTTGATTCTTAGGAAAATGAAGCAGAAGTATGATGATCATTTAGACGCAGTCCTGCTTGACGTTATTCGGAGTCGATCCGACGCACATCACATCATGACATTAACACTCATGAACTCGGGGCTCTAACGTCTGGCTTCAGACGGTCCTGCAGCTGATTCCGAATGCCCAGAGTTAATGTTGGCTACTAGTGATAGTTTATAAACATGCTTATGGTCTTCAGTGGCAAAAAAATAAATAAATAACAACCTCCGATGGATTCTGGTCCCAGAACATGTTCAGCTATATGTTTTATAAAATCCACCGGAGAACCTGTAATGTGACTGTAGTTATTAATGAGCCTCTCCTACAGATGCGGGGCGGTGGGTTCTAGACACACTCCGACACGTTGGAACGCTTACTGCTCTGTTAGCCGGAGCTTTTCTCCCCGGAAAGACTGTAAAGGGAGAGCGGTTTCCTATCTGTTTATTTTTAAATCTCTAACGTGAAATCGTCAGTGTGAGATGCAGTGTCGGAGCAGAAAACGTGATTTTTTTTGTTGAGCACAGTGGATACAGTGCATGTTTCTGACGGGCACTTGGGAGACCAAATGTGAAAATGTTAAAGCTGAGGGAGATTTTGTAAGAAAAGTTGAAAAATGTAACCCTCCCCCCCACCACCAACACCCACCGCAGATTCAAACAATGGTCTTTATTAGACAAAGGGCTGATATCGCACAAAGGACGATGGGGCAATATTCTCTTAAAATCAATCTTATTTATTAATACAAAAAACGACAACCGCCCCTCGCCCTCCCCAGCTGAACTTTGACCTCTCCGCACTCACTCACGGCTTCTAACAATAGCACCGAAACATTCGCGTTTATAAATCTTTACGGCTTTTGACATGAAGAACATGTTGTTTATTAAAACGGGGCTGAATGACGAAAATCTCGGACTGGGACGCGAGGTGTGAGTCTGTGTGAGCTTCGTGCGTTTATGAAGGTTTCGTTGACGTTGCGCTTGAGGTTGGGGATGAGCTCTTTAAACCTCTGGCCAACGGGACAGATTTGCACGGAATTTAGTTTAGATGTCAGTGGCCTGGAGGGATCTAGGCTGGAGCCCTTTATCAGATCAGATGCTACGAGCCCCATAAAATGCAGAGACCGCCTGGTACGACACTGAATTTGAACCACTAGGTTTCTGCTGCAGAAGGTACTATGCTACCTCAGATGGTCGACCATAGACTCTGCTTCTTGGCTGAATACTCCCCTAGAGACACGTCCTGTGGTGTTACGGGGCAAGGAACTTAACCTGAATCACTCCAATAAAACACCCGGATATAAAAATGGAATCGCGCGTACGCTTGCGTTGGGGAAAGATACCAGCTAAGCAACAAATGATAAAGCAATATGTTATTAAACAGCCTCGGGAGAAAAGACGTATTAAGCTCAGGCAAAGAAAAAAGTCTTGGTGTATATTTCGGGGGGGGTTGAGTTATTTAATCCTTATGCCATTTAAGCGACTGTTTGTCTTGAATGATCCGTTTGCTTGATTCTTATAAAGCTGTCACATCTCACCCACTTCTGGGTTACCTCGTGGAGTCTGCTAGCTCTCCTTCAGCCAGAGATAGCAAAAGCCCGGTGCGGAGGGCTCTGGTTTTACTGGGATTTGTTTTTCCACACCGAAGGCAGATCCCGGACGTTCCCCTTCCACACCGACAAAAGGATGAGTGCCGGGACAGATGGGGGCTGCTGCCGGGCCTCCTTACCAGCTTCTCTGTGATCTGGATCGAAGGGCAGTGTGAGTGACTGACAGCTTTGGTTCCTTTTAAACCTGGGGGGGGGGGGGGGGGGGGGGGGGGGGGGGGGGGGGGGGGGGGGGGGGGGGGGGGGGGGGGGGGGGGGG
>JABFDZ020000001.1:16216373-16265674 GCA_019775955.2 Pollimyrus isidori
ATCTGTATGGAAAGTTCACGTCATTAGTACGAGTGTGTCAGGGGGCTGTGTGTGTGTGTGTGTGCGTGTGTGTGTGTGTATGTGTATGTGTGTGTATGTGTGTGTCTGTGTATGTGTGTGTACGTGTGTGTGTGTGTGTATGCATGTGTGTGTGTATGTGTGTATGCATGTGTGTGTGCGTGTGTGTGTGTGTGTGTTTACACACCAATTGACTTTCAGGAATTACTAGCTAAACACAAGACTGGGTTTCATCAGGACCCAGATTAGTGTGAAAATAAGAAGCATCTTCGCACAAGTAACATAGTGGCAGGTCATCTTCCCCTTTTCACTGTTGTACGTGATGCGACCACTGGATATATTTCACCTCCTGGGAAATGCATATTCCTTCACGCGATTAAGCTCATCCGTGCTTGAACATTTGTATGATTCCATTTCAATTATTTCACACAGCTTGAATTTCCATGTCCGAATGCATCACCAGCCTTGCCTGTGGATGGTTATTAAGAATTTTATTAATGGCCTGCTTTTCCTCAAACCGGCACACAGTGATTCCGGCCACAGGGTGTTACACTGGGCTGTATTTTTAGCACGTCATATGAAGCAAATATTGCACAGGATTTACCACAGTTACCGACCGCGTGCTTCTGCCGATGACCTTTCACTTGTTTAATACGCGTGCCGCTGTTTGTTCGCGCACTCTCTGGCAGATACGTCAATGCCGTGTCATAAAGCACGCTCCTTTATTTTTTTACGCAGGTGTGGGCGGACAGTGATCCTCTACCGGCTTGCTTGTACCGTTGCTCTCCTCTGTCCAATTACGGAATTTTTTGAAGGCTCTCGAGTGAGTGGATAGGGTGTCATAAACTGAATAACCAGATTCACTTCTGCATTTGCTATGAGTGACAATTTTACAGTCCGGTCCGTTTTTTTTCCAACATCTTCCAATTACAGGTGTTGATATTTCTTACAAGGGCGCACGGGCGCTTGATTAAATCAGCTGAATTCTCCCGGTACCACTATTTTTGCTAAACATTCAGGTAAATAACTTGACAGATATTTGTTACGTGGGGGAGCAGGTGTCAGCTGCGTTTAGAGATTGCAGTAGCGTGTTACAGTTTGTTGTGTTGTATCAGTGATGGTTGACACTATAAAACCATTCTTACTATTGCATAGAAAGCTGAAAACAAGTAATGTTTTGGTAGCTCTTCTCTTATAAAAACCTGTCCAGCAGTGCATTGATAATAGGAGGTTCTTCTACTGTTATTCTCGATATATTTACATCTATTCTTATAATTACAGACGCTGCTGAAGTTACTAAGGTCCATGTTAGGATACGTTACGGTCGGTAAATGTCGTTCACTTTCATTAAATTGTTCGATAAATATTTGTTTAACTGCGGGATAATGTAAGTGTTCCAAGAATATTTAAGGTAGGCTAGGCTATGATGTTTGTTAGGTAGGTGTACTGTATCAAAGTGCATTTTGGCCTTAGCATATTCTCTCCATACGACAGGTTTGTTGTACCTTAACCTCACCGTAACCCAGGGAGAGGCTGTTCGCTCCCTTTAAGGTTTCCTAAATCAATACAAAAAAAAAGGTGGCACGATTATATATTACGCTTTTGTCCCGTCGAAGAAATCCGGAGAGACAAGCGATATCCGCAGAGCAATTACAAATCCGAGTAGCTTCCTTAACGCCATTGGCAATCAGGCTTTGAAACATTAGCGGAGCCTAAAGTACGATTAACTTGAGTCTCGCCGCCATTCGAAGGACGTGAGGCATGTGACACGAGGACATGTATGTGGGCAGGCAGAGGAGTCACAGGTGACTTCGGTGACACGTACGTCCTCGGCCTTGTCAGCTCCCATGTCGTATTACTGCTCGAACACGCAAAGTGCGTGGCGGTGGCTAAAGCGGCGTGGTTTATCTGTTTTTGTCAGACCGAGGGCCCCCGTTAAATAGCGGGCGGAAGATGAAAGGTAAATTACATCCCCGTGACTCATTATGCTAATGCAGTTTTGCACGGTGCAAGTTCGAAACTGGCGGATTAGAATAAAGCTGAAATGAAATGCGTGTTTTAGCGTGACGCGTGTCAGTGCCGCTCCCCCGTGTACATGCCGGCGAGTGACTGGGGCATGTGTGGGAAGGCGAGCCCCGCTGTGCCAGCTCGTCAGGGGGGCACGGCCCCCTCCGGTCCATCTGGGCGGACCTGGGCTGAGTCCGGCTGCTCCGGATTAGGGAGAATGTCCAGTCATATTCCTATGGACAGTGCTGCAGTGGGAGGGAAGGGGGGGGGGGCACCTCCTGCACAGCGAGAGAGAGAGAGAGAGAGAGAGAGAGAGAGAGAGAAACATACACACGGGTTTGAAACTATACTTTTAGACTCTCCTCTCATTTCTATGGGGGAAATCTTTAACCCAACATGGCGACCTTTACCCTCACCCAGCCCTGACCCTAACCATAAATGACCAAACGAAATATGAAATTATTGGTCGTTTTAGTTTTTTGATTCACAGATCTTTGTGGGGACCTGAAAAATGGTCCCCACAATGTCAAAATAACAGATTTTTATTACTCTTTTGGGGGACGTTTAGTCCCCACAATGTAATATAAACCTAATCCACACACACACACACACACACCTCACCACACATTTCATCACATTTCATCTGCAGTGTTGGGCAGCTTCCCTCAGTCAAACACCAAGCCGGGCGGAGGAGGGGGGATTTTCCACAGTGACAGTGGCCTGCTGCCTTCCAGGTCCCCCATTATGATGCATTATGTCATCGTAGGCCAGCACTGAGACAGGAGAGGGCTACACAGCGTCCCCTGTAGTATAATCATTGTCCCTCTTTACAGTCAGCACCGGCAGCCCTGTGGCTCTGCAGGCCTGGTCCCACCCGTCTGGGTCATAGACCCAGTACAGAACATCCCGTAACCCACACCTCCAAAGATACAAAGCAGAGGCACACCTGGGTGGAGCAAGCACCTAGGCACCTAGGGACAGAGCTCAGCCCTCGGAGGGGCACTGACAGTGTCTGTGCTGCTTTTACATCACACCACCCCCCCCCCCAGCAAATGCCACCTGCCTCATAGTTAACCTTACAGTAACCATTGTGCCAGATAGGGGGCAGTGCTGAGCATTTAGCATTAGCTAAATGTTAGTTAGCATTCCTATGTGTACACGATCCTGAAAGGATGGAGTAACCTGATCCACTGGGTCCGTTAAAGAGATCCAGGTTTACCGTGAACCCACAAACACGGAACCACCGACGTGATGCATGTATGTAGGATACGCCCACTATAGTCAGCCCTGCTTCCTCACCACACTCAAAGGTACAGCGGCAATACCCTACATGGGATTTTGTACCTGGTATCTTCTGTTTTACTGCCTTGAGCACCAGTCTGTATCTCCCCTACCCTTGCGGTCCTCGTTCCGTTAAACCGCAAAGCAGCCTGTGCCATCCGCCTGGGCTAGATCATTCCGGAACCTTCCGGGCGACTCTTCTGCAGACTCCGCAAAGGGGCTGTGACAGCGAGGTTGGCGTGACGGGGGCACGGTAGTGTGTGTGTGTGTGTGTGGGGGGGTCTTCTGTCAAAATCAGCCTCATCCCCACAACTATACACGCTCTGAAATCTCTGTGTGATTTTCACGATTTGCTTTTACCCCTCTGATGCTCTCTAATGTTATTTTTTGCAACCTTAATGAATGAACCTGTTTTTTTTTTTATTTAAGAATAATTTTAAAACATTTTGGAGTGCTTCAAAACGGACTTCTACAAGAAGTTTGGAAACAATCCAACCATCCATTAATCCATCCATCCTCTAATTACATAATGGAGGGGGTTACTGGAGTATAATCTATATAGCATTGTACACCAGGGAAAACCTTGGATGGGATTCCAACACTATGCTGGGCACACAGATATACACAGACAAATACACAGGCACCATAAAGGGATAAAGGGGAGGAGATCTGGAACATAGTCGGATTGGTCGGAATTGGGGTTCCAGTATCATATTCTGTCATGGGGTCCAAAATCGCTAGCACCCCTGGACACATACAAACATACAGAGACACACAGAAATATACAGCCACATACAGACACACACAGACACGCACGCCCACACCATGGGCAATTTCGATATTCTTGTCAGCCGTACTGTCACATGTCCTTGGATCGTGGGAGGACACAGGAGAGCCTTGAAGAATCCCACGTGACACAGGGAGAACATGCAGGCCGCACACACAGAGCGGGGGCGACGTTAGCGAATGCTAAGGAAAAGCGCTACAATAACAACACGGATCGTGTTATTGCTGAGGGGAATGAGCAAATCGCAAGCCAGTCCTGCGGCATGTGTCTCTTCCAGCTTTGCATGAGCAGACCCCAGATTTGAGTGAGCCATTCATTTGCAGGGACATGATTTGTATCACGCATGGATCCGTGCATCTGTCACGCAGAGTCCGACGGGTCAGTTCTCTGCAACAGCTCGGCCGCATTCGCAAAGAAGTGCTGTGATGTCACTTCCTGGCATCTTTCTCCATCTGTCCGGTTCACCACTTCGTTGGGTCACACGTGTCGAGGCAGGGATGCGTTTCCATGGGTTAGATCTGCGTCCTTCTACCCGAATAGTGGTTCTGATGTTTTGGCCTGGGTGAATGTCGATTGGACTGCGTGAGATAATCGTAAGGATCGAACCAGCAGTTAGGCTTGTGTTTTATTTACCACAGCCAGGGACGAAGTTTTCCACACACGGTCTACACATGCTACATGCTAGCCCGCCCCCTGCTGTGCAGCGCCCCCCACAGGCCTGATGCGGCGGCAGCGCGTTACTCATGTGCAGGCAGACAAAGTTGACAGCTCTGTGACGCCTCGCCGGCCCGGCCGCTCCCTCGCAGGAATAAAACCGCGAGGTTTCACCGCAGCAGCCGGTGCTCATAAGTGGTTAAATCCTTCGGCTTTGTTGTCTATGACCGTTTCGATTTTTCATGAGTTCGCCAGAAGAAAACGAGCCACCGGTGTGGAGCTTCCACCTGTTTCCTGCAGGTGGCGTCATCGTTCAATACAGGCACGGAAATAACATGCGACGCTTCCTGCAGCCGACGCATCTCTACAGTCGAGGCACGGCACTGACATGGAGATGAAAGTGAGATTCTCCTTTTAATCCCCCGTGTATGTGATGGACTTTTTCCCAGCGACTGTTTATCTGCTCTCTTGGAAATACCTTTCGGAGGAGCCGTCATTTCTGCCCAAGACATGCCTGCTCTTCTCATGGAGAGCGATCCATGCCCATTCCCAGCCCCGGCAAGACACTCGCATCACTCAAATCGGTCGTTTTTTTCTGTACGCGTGACAGCTTACCACATCTAAACCGCACATTATGATAAAATGGAGGCAAATGTGCTGAAACTCACATAGCAGGAGATTAGAGGTGACCATCACTGAATTCAGGCAGAGAAACCGGCCTGATCTGATGCCAGGAAAAATATAGATTCCATAAACTGTTACAAATATGTTTTCATATATGTCAGTGTGTGCGCAAAAACCTGTATTTCCTAAATACATATAATAGTGACCAAACACACTATAGTCGTTTTGCATATGAGATAGTGGGTGTTTGACAAATACATCACCTTACGTTTCACTGTAATAGTCAGACTGTTTACCTCGCACGTCCAAATAAAACCCTTGAATCTCTGAATCGTTCATTAAGACGGATCTCCATTGTGCAAACATCCCAAAGATCTGGTCTGCGTTAGGGGGGGGGGGTTATTTGATGTTTTCACACTGGTTTCATTAGAAGACTAATTGATTTATGTACATGGATCGCAGCACAATGGCTGTTTGCTCACTGCTAGAATCTATCAGCATCGATGCATAACATGCCAATGCAGGTGATATATGACAGGTGGTAATGGAAATGTCCAAAAGGTACAGACTGCAGGGTTTGTTCTCTGAATCAGAATAAGGCTACAAACAAATGGCAGAGAGGAAAACGGACAGTGTAATTGGAGAATCCGGATAAGGCCTGTAGGGGAGGAGATCCCACGATCAGCCTGGAACATCGGTCTGGTTGATGGTTCTCACCTGCTTACTTGATGGAGATAGATCTGTTTAAAACACTTCATTACAGAGTTCCTGTAGCTGACGGCACCTAATATTTCACTACTGCTATTTTTTTATGTGAATTAATTATCTCCCCCTCTCTGACGGAGTTTGGTACTTTCCACGTTACATTCTTCTACTCCCCTGATCTCTACATATAGCTAGCCATTGTTGCAGTTTCCCGATAGTCTGTGAGGTAAGGTGCTGAAATAATTTGCCAATATGAGTTATGAAGTTTTAATGGCATTATTAGGGGAGTGCTGTTAGAAAACCGGGTGGGACATTTATGACACGATGCTGTGATGTTACTGCTCAGAGCGCTGGAATGGCCTGGCATGCAGATCGCACCACAGCCGAATCGGAGCATGTGTTCATGGTAAAGCCCGAATTGGAAACAGGCATCACCGGCTTCCTGCCTACATGATGTAACAGGCGCTCTTCATCATGGCGCCCCCCGGAAATTCCCCTTCGCTGTCAGGGACGATCTCCTCTGAATACGTTTGTAGGGATTTAATTTTCTTGTTCATTTCAAACCGATTAACAGCCTTTGATATGTAATTCATCTCTCAAAATATTTAAAGAACTGAGTTGGAGAACAACAGGAGCCTCAGGAGAAACGTTTATGGAGAAACGTTGGTTGAAAGGGGTGGGATTTGAAGAACAAGCATTCGGCATCGAGCCGCATTGCTAAACACGGCGGAGTTAGAGATAATTGCTTCAATGTTTGCAGATGTGCATTAATTACTTGAGCATAATTAGCATTTTCAGTTAATTATTACTTTGGCAAAACCGCTATGCTCTAATGATCTCAGGTGAAGAAAAATTACACGCTGCACAAAGAGCCCCATGTACATCGGACTGAACATCTTAAGCTGTACTACTCATACAGTTTCCGGTGTTTATTTTCCATTTAAAGTCGTTCGGTAATCTTTTTGCCATTACACAAAGGTATAGTGTTACATTCGCTTGACAATCTACAAGACAATACCCTTGACATAGGTATAATCATAACTTGCTACTATCAATTACATTAAGTTTTAATTATAGTAATAAAATTAAAGCCTAAATGGGTATTAGCCAATCAAATAAAATCTGCCATGGAATCAGTCGTGAAAGGATGACACAAAGCATTTGTTCCTCAGCATTAAAGTGATTTTTTATTACAGAGCTAAAAGCTACCCAATTGGATACACGTTAACAAATTGTTAAGTAAATCATTTTAATGTCTAACGTGTAATTATTCCGAAATATCTAGTTGGAATTGGTGATCCCGCGCTAAATGGTAATCCCTCTTAGAAGCTGATTAAAGTACCGTTTTTCTGTGCCAATCAAAATTATCTTCACAGATTTCTTTAATGGCTGTCACGCTGGGGTGTCATGGTTTGCTGTTTATACACTGGACAGGGATGAGAGAACGTGGGAAAATCAGGTCATAACTTTCTAATTTGTACATTTCTCAGTTTATGGCTAGTGTCCAGTCTAGCTCAGTCTTTAACAGAATTGATGTGCTAAACATAATCTTTTTAGCTGTATATTCTGGACACAAATATAGGCCTACCTACATGTAATTTATCATACCATGTTGAGAGGTCCATGTATTGTATTTGATTTAAAACAACATAAATAACTAAGGCCTGTAAAAACTGCCGCATAAGTTATTCTTTGGTAATCGCAAACCCTTATTTAACTGGATGAATTTTATATTTAAAAAATCTGAAAAAGCCCGCAACCTGTACATATAAAACCCCTTATCATTTTGTTGGATTACTCTTCCCAAGCATGCGCAGTGATACTGCTTAGAGCGGAAATAGACCTATGAAATCCTGGATATTCACATGAAAAAGCATCTCATGCTTACCCTTGGGTTTGCTCTTAAACAGTCATTTTAGGGCATCATCGCCTCCACGTCTTTGTTCCGATGTGAAATGATCACCCGCCTCTCATACCCCTGTGCCGTTTATTACAGTCACCCCAGCACACTTTCAGGCGCAGCGCAATCGTTGACCTTCCTTTGGCGTGGTCGCTAATTCAGGATCCGCCCATAACACTTAACGTCATAAAACCCCCATAGTACGCGGGCAAAGTCACTCAGATGGGCCTCTGGCTCTCTAACGGGACTGAGTACTTTGGCCTTTTTTCGCTTTATGGGATCGAAATTTAACAGCGGATTATGTCACCCAATATGCTGGCCTTTCCCGTTACTACAGTTCTGACACTGATTCCTTGTAAATGTTTGATTCTTATTTTAGACCAAGTATGTTCAGGCTGTCCTTTTACAACAACAAGACTGTAATAATAATAATAATATGGTTTTATTTCACAAATATAATGTGGCTGTAAAAGAGGCAGTAAGGTGCACGTTTTTTCTGCACGATACTCATTTTTTTCTAAGAATACGTTGTTAAAATCATATCAAGTAATACCAGTATATCAATACATACATATCAGTAGTTTTTATTCTATCATTCTAAGCAGCTTTCAACAAAAAGCACACTAACTACTCTTTATTTGAAAAACCAGCGAACACACAGAATTGGACTGCTTTTAATCGCGGTATGAAAAGTCCCCCCCACGTTGCAATATTAATTACTAAATGAATATTGGGTGACTGTCTAAAAAGAGCCAAAAAACGGCTGTAATAAAATAACATTTTTAAACAGGCTGTGGTGCCTTTGGTTGAGTCTGGGCTCCAGTCCAGCTGAACACATAAACGTGCTTTACGGTGGCTTTTGCGTGTTATTTATGAGGTGGTAATTTCACAATATGAAGGCATTTATTTCTGGCATCACTGCCTGAAGTTCAGCTCTGCCAAGTGGACATGGCAATTATCTCCATGTCCAGCGGTCGCTGTAACGTTTCTGGGGGGGCTCCCTCGCTGATGATAATGTCCTTATTCCTCAGCTAAGTGTGCGGGTTTGCCAGGAAAGCGGAGTTTGCACAACCTTCACTCGCGAAGCTGAGAAATAGTTCCCATACATATACATTTTAAAAGATCCAAATCGTAATTAAATGTTGGAATAAAATCACGAATCACTGAGCAGTCAATTTTACAAGTATTTCGTAAATATATAATAAAAAAAACAATGGAAAAACAAGTATTCAACTGAGTCACAGGTGCATGGAAAGAATCCAGGTGATAAGCATTTTACATAAATGTCATTTTGCGATTTTTTTTTAGGTCATTTCCAAGATCTCCACAGCATACTCTCAGATTTTACACTGATTCGGGTCCGATCGGCCAGGAGCACAGGGGTGAGCAGCACCATCGTACAAACATCGTAAACCAACCTGGAAAAACGTAGGCTAAAGCGTGGAAAGCGAAGGCCCGGCCCACCTGAGCAAGGATGTTGCGATAGCTTCTCGCTGACTTCTGGTAGAACTAAACGTCTCGTATGAGGCCTCCTGTCTGCTATGTTCGCCATTGCATTTAATGAAAAGAGTAAAGTACTGGCGTTACATTTAAGACATCAAACACGTGCGAACCAACCTCTATAACGACATTTTCAAAGTTTTACACACACGTATGCCCTTTTTAATGCCTTTGTGTTATTCTGTAGTACAACAAAATCAACATTTTTCATCAAATCTAACTGACTAAGCAACTCTTGTGATGCGTATAATGTATGAATGTAACAATGAATATATTCTGCCGTTTTTCTGGCAATATTAGCAATGTGTAACTTAGCAATTTTGAATATCTAATTACACGTTTTGAGATCTCTAATTTAAGCTTTGAATAAATTATAATACAGTGCTACCTCGGTTCTCAAAGTCAATATAACTCGAATTTCTTGAAAGTCGAACAAACCAGTTTGACCTAGAACTAGAACTGAATATCAAAAATCGAACTGTGAGCGCTGACCTAATATAAATTGTACTCGCTAGGAAATGAGTTATACTACAGTGCAATTCCTACTTGAATGCCTTCTTCACAGACTGGACGATTAACCAAATAAAGCAGAGCAACATTACTGTAACTAACAATAAATAAACCACTAACTTACGTGTACTATTAGAGCATTTATGTAATTTATATAAACTTTATTTTACCAGGTAAATTAACTGAAAACCAGTTTTCGCTGCTTTACAGGATATTAGGGAGAAATAGGAGATTACGCTTCGGAACCGACTGGGATACAAACGTCATGCGTGTAACTAAATTCTTCAGCCAATAAGGGTAAAGGTGCATGTGTCGTCACGGAGGAGGTTCTAGTTTGTGCAGCCACGGACTTAATACAGAAGACTAATGACAACAGCCAGAAACAGCTGATGACATGGGCATCCCACACGAAGTTTATGAGGGGGCGTGGCACACGGAAGGAGCGGACGATTGGGGCGGGACAGGGGTAATGATGGAATAAGATCTTTATCGTTTTGGATGCCATTAAGAAAATAAATGCTCTTCTTGTTTTATTCTGTTAATTTTGTGTTTAGGTGTAATTTGGGGGGCTGGACACCAATTAATTCGTTTTCCATTATTTCTTATAGGAAAAATTTGATCAGAACTCAAACTTTTTAGGATTCGATCCGGAGTCTTTAACGGATTAAGTTTGAGAACCGAGGTACCACGGTATATTTACATGTACGTGTTTAAAAGTACACTCTCATGCTTATTTAAACGAATTAGAGAGATGATCCTGATGACCCTTAAACTGAAGGTATCTAAAAGCTTCAGGATGCATAAAGGGTTAGATGGTATGTGCTGTGGCGTCACCCAGAACCTTCTGAAAAACCTTGTGCTGGACGTTCAGATGAAGTGTGTTACCTGGGCTTGTTTCTGCAGGGCTGGGCTGAACTCGGATGAGACATCATCTCTGGATGTCTGCCCATACAGGCCTACCTCTCACATACATACCTATGATAAAAATTGCCTTTTGGAGGGGGGGGGAGCGGAGGTGTCCTCCACGACAAATCTTGCTGGCCCACAACCCCTATGGCCCACTGGGAAAATGCCTGGTATGCCAGATGGCTGGACCGGCTTTGTGTGGGAGGGTCTGATGGTGGCGACCAGGATGATGATGATGGTGAGGCAGCCTGTTTCGGTTAAGGCCTGGTGTCTTCGCTGCATGATGTTCGCAATGCATGACGTTCGAAACCGTCACCGCGGGGAAAGGCGGCCAGTTGGCCAACCCGCTTATCGGCAAACCTCGTTGGAGGTTTGGCTTGTTTTACGTTCTTAGATTAGGCGGTTTTCAGCATAACGTGGATGCAGTGCCAAGCTTTCATGATATAAGCCCAAAGAATGTGTGTCGTGTTGTAGTTCACTGCATTGTACCCTCCGTCTGAATAGAAGAAAATATAATACAACAGAATGTCTTTAATGTCATTGTAACATGTTACAGCAAAACTCAATGTGTGTGATTCTACAGCATGCTTCGAGGTACATGTGAATATTAAGAGACGGGGGGATCAGCTACCTAAAATTAATTTCAACAAATAAACAAAAAAGTATAAAGAATCTTAAAATGTAAAAGATCTTGAACAGGGAGGGAAGATGACTGTGCTTCCGTTGTAATGGACATGTAGAGTCTGAGTGAGCGCTGTTCATGAAAGCCGGGAGCAGAAGATATGTGCGAACTTTGGAAGTTACAGTATAAGGGAGGCAGGTCGGACCCGGCTGCCGACTTCAAGCCGGGTCAGAGCTCCGCGGGGCTGCTGTCCCAGTCAGGCTAACGGGCCGGTCTCAGTCACGTCACAGTCCTGCCTTTGTGCATGTGTGTGTGTCTCTGAGCAAGACCGTGTGTCCGTGTGTGTTGGTGGCAGGCGGAGAGGGGAGGATGATTGGGGTCAATCAGGGGATGGGGAATTGAGTCACAGGTGTTCTCCTCAGAGTCACTGGGTTGTAGTATCTCTGGCAGACAATAGGTGGGGGGGGGACGACAGCCCCTGTTTCCCATCCCTGGTCATTCCAGCCTACTGGCAAGCAGCAAAATTGCAAAAACATGGTAAAAAGTTCTTTGTAAACATACTTTAAGACTGAAGGATGCGTTCATGCTACCAGGCTGCTTTGAATGTCTCTTCCTGCCCTTTCCGCTTAACAAAACTAAAGTCACACAGTCTCTCGTGTAAATGGCTCCCTCGACCTTATCTACAGGCCTGTTTCGTAGACGTCGATGTAAATAATTAAAAATATATCTGTGGTGTAACAGGTTCAGAATGATCTTTCCACTTGCCCCTTCCTTTTTGGTTTCTATATGTGTATAGCACTTTAAGTTGATGTAGATCCACCCTCGCTATCTATTGGTTGGCGCCAAAAGGGAAGCTGTTTCCGGCTTAGCGCATAGAGAGTGGTTGGGACGGGACGTGTGTGGGAATGCTGTGAAACTGATCACTTCATGACTGTGTTTTAACAGTAAATATCCCACCTTAGGCGCGAGATGGAGTCGAGTCTTTTAATTTTCAAACACAACGCAGTGCACGGCCACGTTCCCGAATAGCATCCATGCACCCGATAATCGACGTTAATCCCATCGGCTCGTAAGCCCCTCTCCTCCCTGGCATGACGCACTGCTGTTCTCCTCAGATGAGTGCTTAATTGGGCGCAGGTCTAGGTTTACCTAGGTGCTTCTGTTGAGCTTCTCGCGTGCCGCAGGGGTCACCGATGCCACTATTTTGAACAACACCTCAAAACAACGTACTCCTCGCGCGCTTAAAGCACTTTACACAGTAATTAGAATAATAAAGGTGGTATACGTTAGAACTCGCTCTCATTAATTACTCTGTGGCGCTGATTTACTCCTGACTGCGTAAATACAGGCGGCAGTGGCACTTATGGTGGGTCTGACCTAGCTAGGCTATGAAAGTGATAAAGCGTGTAAAATATTATGTCACGTTTGTCACTTATTTGATTGCATTACATTTTAAATTGGGGCTACATTTTATATAATTAGATAAAGGAACATCTGCAAACTAATTGAATCGAAATGAGGCATCGCACAGATGAAAACTTTTTTTTTTCTCTCTCCAACGACATGCTGTTAAATGCGATGGAAAGAGGCTGCAGTTGTTCCCCTGACCGTGTAATCATTAAGCCTGTCAGACTGCATTTCAGCATTTCCCTTTGGGGACGCCATGTATGGAATGCGCATGGAACAGGCACATGAATAATTATGAAACTGCAGCGTTCACTATAAAACAATCAGCTTTTTTTTTTACTCATTTCTCATCTCTGCAGCCACGTGTAGTAAAATCACGGGGACGATATCGAGTCACGGCTGCGCTGAGCCACCACAGGTCGATTGCTTACTCACGCAGTCCATTATTTAAAAATGCATTTATGGGAAACGCCAAGACTCGACAGGCTCACGCAAAACCACCAAATGCTGACCATTTGATAGATTCAGCTAAAGCGCCATCAGTCAAAAATGAGGAGAGAAAAACCGCTGACACCTCTGAGGTGATATTATTTATTTACTTTTGGGAAATGTTCATCACTGCCGGTCGCAGGCGGAATATACCGATGAAGGTTTCCTGCTTCAAAACACAGTCACGTGTTTTACTTCAAAGAGCTGACTCGCATGAATTATAGCACTGATTAAATCACAAATTTAGAACAATTACAAAAGTCGCATATTAACGTGTAGCAAGAATCTTCAATTAATGGTACTGTCAGCATGATTTTTTATTTACAGCTTTGCTTTTACATGTGTTATTCTTTTGTTACTTTTTCCATAAAGTCGCTGCATGATTGGTGTTGTTGTGCAGCTCATGCTCCGAAACGGCTTACATTTGTACCAGGGGACACATCAGACGCCCGGCCTAGCTGCGCTTATGCTCAGGCGACTGTTTGACAGAATGTACGCGTGTAATGTGCCGTTTGCCTCGTTTTACGTCACTTTGGACATAAGTGTCTACTAAATATATGTATATGAAAATGTAAGATATTTTAATTATACATAAACCCCGCGATTGCTGATTAACACCGCTAATCAGCAAGGTATACTAAATGCCGGCCTTTTTGTGATCTGTGACACAAATCCATAAAGGGGAAGCTCACATTCCACTGATCCATGATTCCTACTTCAGGGCAGAGAAACTGCAGCTGAAAGGCGCCATGACTTTGATGCAATAGAAGCTCCAGAAGATAAATTCATGGATTGTCACAGATCTGACATCCTGAAGCAGGGGAAGCGCATTCATTGACGCCTCTAGATGTATAAATACACCCAGATGTTGAAATGTGAGTTTTGTCGTGTCGCCCTGAAACGACATCCAAAGATCTCCGTAACGCGATGCTCTGCTTTGAGCTTCTCCGTCTCCCGCTCTCCGAAACGGATCCGCGTCGGAATTCGCCACGCAGCCTGATATCTCAATGCATACACGGCTTAGTTAGTTACATCTGCCGCTCAGACATCTGAAATCCTCATCTCCGCAACGGACCAGTTTCACGGACAGCAGTGGGCCAAGATCGGTCTGACTCCAGATCTGTGCCTTGTAACGAAACATGGGAACACGGAGAGGATCGGCACCACCGTAACGTGTGAAAATCAGTGCCCTTGAAATGATATCGTGGTCGGACATCATTGTGTTCCAGATAGAAGGATCACACACACACACGCACACAGACATCAGTGTTGACAGACATGATTTCCTCTGTTTCCTTCTCGGTGGGTGAAGGTATGGACTAAATATCATCGTGCGTTGCTGAGAAACATGGACATCCTTATGTTTTTTTCAACATAAAAAAATGTTGTGTCTGTAGCAATAAGACAGCATCGAACTCCCAAGCGCATGACAGAGGGAGGAATGTGGTTCAGTGGGTTAAGCCTCTCGCCCTGTGATCAGATGGTTTTTGGTTCAATCCTTGGCAGAACAGACTCCTCTCCATTAGGCCTTTTGCCCCCTGAAACGCTCTCCGTGTGCTGTTTTTACGCTGTTGCCCTGTGTTTGGGCCCTGAACATACATATATAGGTGTGTGTGTGTGTGTGTGTGTGTGTGTGTGTGTGTGTTGAAAGACAACAAGATGGGAATACAGTGTAGTTCTGCAAATAAAGAATTATTTTCATCGAATATTGAAAATAATTGATGAAATACAAAATCAGCGTATCCACAGATGCACATCACTGCCAAACGACTGTCTGTATATCTGTACCGCTGTGTGCCTGGGTCTTAGGGGCGCCACTCATGAAAGCAAACGCAGCCTAAAGCCCGAATTATTCGCCAGCGGTTAATGAACGACCAGGCGTAGCGTCTTTGTGGGGGAATCGCGCCGTTCGCCATTTCGTTTTGGCCGTATCACCCCCCAGACAAACGGCTCTTTGTGTATCCGGGATGAAAGTGTCGTATGTGATTTTTGGAATGTCAGGCACCGCCGGTGATTGGAACAGGCTGCGGGGAGAGAGCGGGCGGTTTCCACCAAGACAGATCCGCTCGGGCTGTACGGCACACGTGTGCCTGTTATAGGAAGGTGGGCTGGGAGCCATTTAAAGGGACATTACTTCTGGAACCACGCCAGCGGAGAGAGAGCGCGTTTTATCGTGGGGTTAATATCCTTAGGTGCTTGAAGGTGAGGTCTAGAAGTGACTTCGAATCCGTCCACATGGAAGGTGCTACTGCGCAGGAGGTGTATTTTTGGTCTGCTAACGCCAAAATGCAGCGTCCAATGGGATCCGTGCAGCTGGAAACCTGTCGCCCGCCCAATCGGCATAATCTACAGAGTCCGGACAAGCACCAATCTTCCCTGAGCTGGCCTAAGTCTTCCTGCTAGGGGTTCAGCCTCGGTGGTCTGGCGAAGGCCGGCGAGAGGGCTATAAAAGCCGTGGGCGTGTCTGCCTTTGTGGTCATCGGCGGGATCCTTCCCGCCTGTGTTTATTTCATTAACGTACTGGGCAAGCTGGTGCTAGAGGCCTACTTGTTAGCAAATGTGTACAAATGTTATATCAGGCTAAAAGCCAGTCTGGCCTTGAACAGCTGAGTTTGGGGGGGAGGGGGGGGGGGGTTGCGTAGTTCCCCCAAAAGGGGGGTCTTTTCCTCCCTTTTTACTGGTTCAATGCACAATGTTAAATAGGTCAGTAATTATGTTAATTAGGAATCATTTCCCATTTGTTTTTTATTAGTTTGGTGATTTCACATATTACCTATAAAAATGCAAGACAGCAGTGGAAATTTCGAAACAATGCAAAATTTCTGTGAGCAGCAAACAGCTTCAACCTACTCTGGCTGTAGCGAAGGGATTCCCTGAGTGTTTAGACCATAATCTACATATTCGTGCCTTTTATCATTTATTTTTAAATGAGTTAGTATAAATAATTTAAAATACACGTGCAATACCAGGACCATTTCAAAAACGTTATTTTTTTCGTTAATTTATCATCTAATAGGCTACGATAATGTACCTTTCGTTTTTTCTTTTTAATCTTAAATTTTAATTATAAGTAACCTCGTGCCCATTAAACAAGTGTGCCTGAGAATAATGCTTTTAGATTTCAGAATGTTCTGCCTATTACTTAAATATCACATAAACCAAGACATAACCAAAGACCAGTCTGTGTAAAAGTGGAGAGACAACGACGAATACAGTTTTAAAAATTATCATATAAATAATGGTTTAATTTAATATTTTTAACAACTAAAAGGAAACACGCAGAAATACATCTTATTAAGCGAGGGCTCAGAGCTTATTCTATAGGACCAGACAAATGATAACATATATCATTCAGATGAGTGGCAATTAAATGAACAGATGTCCACAAGCTGCTAACTTCCATAAAATGTAAATATACCACTTTCCAGAGTAATGCGCCGAAATTCACCAAGGCTATGATACTCCATCTCTTTTGTTTCTTTTTCTTTCCTTTCTCGTATCAAACACACGCATAAAAGAAAATTACTGCATTCGATTGGAGCCGACTGCAGAACAGTACATTTTCAAGGCACTCAACAGCGACACGATCACATTGGAAATCTCTCGGTTTTTTGGTGAATAGGGTATAGGATTTTCCTGACTTCATAGTTCGTGGAACGTTTGTCTTAATTTTTCATCTCTGGCTACTCAAAACACATGAAAGCGAAAGAGCGGAACTAAAATGTAACGAGAACGGAACCGGTAACGAGAATGATCCCACCTTAGCGAGACGGTACCGTAGGTTCTGCGTGTAGTGTAAACCTGACATAATGATCTGAAATGGACTTCACATTATGAGAATATCCAAAACGAGCCCTCACCTCACATAATTCATTTGTGAAGTTTTAATTTTTACTGCACGCAAATAATGGGATCAGTGTCTTTCTGCATCAGGGTGAAGGAAATCTTGAAGCGAATCGATGCATCTCTTCTTACCATATTCTTAATAAACCGCTCACTGTTTCCCCACGTGTCTTTATGCTATCAAATGTGAAGGAGGAATGAAACATTGAGCGTTTGTATTGAAATGTTACCCGAAGAAACGAAACCATTCGCATTTGAAACAAATTCAAGCTGCTAACGCAATGTTAATACTGTGAGTGTGTATTTGCGACCAAGTGCCTCAAACAGCATATATGGCGGTATTTTTGTACTGTTAATTCAGCCCAGTAAAGCGTCAAATTCACTCACGGTGCACATTGTGAATAATAATAATAATAATTTATATGAATTTGTGAAAATCACCGCTCAGTCTTTGGATCAGTTGTTAGTTCGGTTATCATTGGTTGATAAAATGGGCTTTAAAAAACTGACAAACAAGTTAGTTTTAAATGACAACAGTGCAGCCACCGCGGGCCACGGTCTTCCGCTGACGACATATCTACCTGCCTCCCCTGGTGCTGCTTCACAACCGGCTGCAGTGTCCCCTGAGCAAATCCCTACCAAGCAGCCTCGAAGTCAGCCAAAGGTCAAACATATTTGACGGAAAGGGGTGGAGGCACGAAAAAAAATGCCAGCTACCTTTATATTTAAGGAAGACCTCTGTACCGCTACTTTTAAAATTCCGTCCGGATATTTCCGAAAAAACATGACATGTCACCCGCGGCTTGTGGACGGAAGACCGTAAATCGTTTCAATTAAACATGGCTTAAAACGTTTAATGACATAAAAAAATTAGGCTTTCCCAACATTAAAACTGCCGTTGGTTACAACTGTAATGGCTGTTCAATCGTTCGGGATTTCCCAATATTTAGGAAACGCGGTGTGAATGTGTCTTTTAATTATGGAAAATCTTATGGCCAAGTTAGACATTGACAAGCTAAAAAAACCGTCTGGAGCTTTAATAGTTATGGTTAGCTGCTTCATAGTACAAAAAAATACCATTCTCCATTGCAAAATATCTGATTTTCTTACGCTTACACACTTAACTTTCTTTTCTACTCAGTAATGATTTTTATATTTGATTATGAAAAAGCCGCTGTCTTATTAATTACCGAGTCCTGCGTGAGATCGACGTGGATGAAATCCGAGGACAGGCACCAACATGAACGTTATCAAATTCGGAATTTGACTTTTCATACGGGGCTAAAATGAAATAGACGACTAGGCCCGTGAAAGACCATGGTCAACATCAGTTTTAGTAAATATTCAAGTAGTATCTGTTTCAGCTAATTAGTTACAGTTTCCGTCAAAATAATGACGTGCTGTCGGCCATTCATAATTCAAAAGCCACGTGTGGAAATATGCAGAAATGTGGCGACTGTAAAATTGTAGCAGCTATTTACAAGTAACGCTGATGGCTCCCTGTAGTATTTCACAATTTCAGTAATTACTACAATACACAATGTGTTTTGCCAGTTTATATTTTAATCTCATGTAAATGAGGGATTTCGGTTAATGGGCCTTTGTCACGTTTGTCATTGCAAACAATCCATCGTGTTTATTTGGGGAAGCTGCCGTTTCCGAGAGGTCGTCCTTTCAAGACGCCGACTTTGCTTACCTTAAAAATATATTTGTATACAACCTATTTATTTAGGCAATTGCCTGGTTTACTGAGGCAAACAGCCACTGCACTTGCGAACGATTTTACTTTCAAAGTGTTTTCTTTGCTGACGAATGCACGTAAATAGCTGTTTAAATGGACTAACTTTTTCTGTTACAGAAAGGAAATCCAATACGCCATATGCGTCGTTGAAAAGGTTATAGATTTATATGAATTACAAGTGAATATTTCCATCTTTTGTACAGCCTTGCTTAAAGCGATTAACCGCAGATAGCAGACTATTTCATCCTGGATTGTTTACACCTTTACACGATGGCGTTCGTGTCATCTGCTTAAAATACATCGTAAGAGGCCTGGCTAACAGTTCTTCACCTGTAACTGGCAAAGTGTGTCAAGGGAATACGCAAATGCAGTGGCGTAAACAAAAAGCCTCTATCGCCTGTCTCCACTGCCCTGGTTTAAAAAAAAAGAAAACTGAAAAACATTCGCGTCGTGAGAGGTCCAAATCTGGTGGGCTATTGCGTAACACGGTGCAAAAAATGTTTCTTGCAAACACGCATATCGTACTTGGAATCCACAATTCGCGAAATGCCAACTATTAACAGCGTTTAAACAAAGGCGCTTGCTTATGACCAAACTACAGAAAACATATTGACGAGAACGTAAAACAAAGCAAGCTTTGTTAGTTCGGTGTACACTTTCTAATACACAACACAACTAAAGAAAAGATCATGGTGAAAATACCGAGACAAAAAAGACAAATCAGTTCATAAACACTTTCCATTGTTTCGTGTATATAAATGACGACAAACGGTGCGTTTCCTCAGTCGAATGAATGTGTTAAACAGAGCTGAACAATTCCCTGTCAACGTCATTCACACATTTCAAGACACAACAGCACTCGTATAATAATAATAATAATAATAATAATGACTTCGAGAATCTGCGTTCCTTATTTCCCACATATGTCGCAGTTCAATTGAAACGCAACTGAGAATAGATTCCAGTTTCTGAGACGTTTCTCTTCTGGTTTCACAGAGAGCCATGGAGATTACGAATCTCTTCAAAACTAATACTTCTTGTAAATTTCATTAATACTGCAAGGTGGCGCCATCTGTCCAGTAACATTCAAAGAACAAACATCAAACAGCCAATTTTCCTTCTTGCATTGTATTTAAATCTGAATAAAATCGTAAAATAATATCGTAAAATGTGACTGCGCATTTGCTTCCTTTTTTTTAGGATTTTTAATAAGATTTTCAGAACACACACGCTTCCGAACAAAGGCAGACTGCGTGCAGTACATTATATTGCTTATCGTTTTAATGCGTGCTTTTGTTATTCCTGAAGTTATGTCAGTCTCGCGAGCTGTAAAGTTCACTCGTAAACTTCTTTTGCTCCTCGCGTACCCCCAGCGTATATTCGCCTTACATGAACGCTGTGGTCCATTGAAATGGTGTCTGACTAATGGGTCGGTCAAACTAACTGCAAGGGAACAAAGCTTAACATTTCTTGCAACTGTGTAGCTGAGTCTTGGTAGTGTCACAGACCCACCAAATCAAACAACGGGAATCGAATTTACTGCCTGGAAACAACAGTCACCGGTTATTGGATAACAGCGATTCAATTTTTAAAACACCGACGCGTTTTGTCTTTGTTCTGACGCTTTTCTGGGCAAGATTTTCAAGGATAATGGCGATTAAATAAAATGTAGAAACATAGCAGAAAAGACTCGATTATCTTAATTGACAAATTAGACCCCGGATAACATCGGTATCTCCGGAAACGTTCACCGTTGAGGATTCTAGGTGGAAAATCAATAATGCTGTTTATTTCCCAGAAGAAATGCTTTGAAATATTCCGGTCTTCGGACACTTTTATCGACGAAACTCGGTAAAATGTGTATCTCTGTGGACACTTTATTTAATGATATTTGCATACCACAGCAGAGGCCGCAGGATGTTTACCAGTCCCAAAATTCTCCACGAAACTCTCCAGAGGATCTCGAACATGATTAAATCATACCGAGCCCTTCGTGGAAATAATGCTGAACGCCGTTTTTTTTTAGTCTTTAATACTGTACGAAATGTAACCAAACATTGGTGAAAACTAAAATTTACATACGAACGCAATTTTCCATGAATACCGATCATTTCTAGTATGAGATGCCGGCCCTTTACATGCGATAAATATGGAAAATTAAGTTATATACATTTATTATTTTTTGCAGTAGCCAAGGGAGTGAACAAATAC
This sequence comes from Pollimyrus isidori, assembly GCA_019775955.2. Lineage (NCBI taxonomy): Eukaryota > Metazoa > Chordata > Actinopteri > Osteoglossiformes > Mormyridae > Pollimyrus > Pollimyrus isidori. Next base: position 16,237,579 of record JABFDZ020000001.1, read on the forward strand.
TTATTTTATCAATGTTTACATAAACAGATTGACACGGAGTTCCAGGCTTTCACTATACGATTTATCGACATGACATTAAATAACAACAATTTACTGGGCTATTCAGACTTGACTTGGGACGAAATGGTTGCACTGTATACAAAGCACATTAAAACTAATAGTCGGTTAGGTCGACGAGTAGACTGTAGTAATACGGAGTCATTCACATTTGGTACACATTAACTATAACATTCTGATCAGCCAACACTAAAATTCGCATATTATTTTAAAACCGTTCAATTTTCCATAAATCTAGGGACCACATTTTCACACATTCCCTTAAAATGTGATATAAGTATTTACAAAATAAAATATTACATTTTTAATCTAGTAAATCTCTATGTACAAAATAGGCCGCGAGCCGGGGGTGTGTCATGCACTTTGAAATCCTTCGAGCAGTTCTTCAAAAAAACCATTTTCAAAACTGGCAGTCGGCGTCCACGCACTGCTCATAATTCGCTTTAATGCAATTTTACAAAGATTTGGGGTTCTTCCTTTTTTTTGCATTTTCGATCCACGTTTATGTATTTGATTAGTTTAAATTTGCTTCGGAACAGTCCTAGTCTGAAGTCTTTTTATGTAGTATTTCACACGTACCATTCATTAAAATTTGATGACAGCGTGCTGTGACTGGTCGCGTGATGCACTGTGGACGATGCTGGCGATATGGAGCTGCCGCTCTGGTTCTCTGTCGATGGAGACACGATTGTCGGCGGCGTGGATGATTCGTACCCTGAGCTGGCCGCTGGCGACGGTTGTGATCCGTGTGTGGATTCGTGAACCTGCGCAGAAACCGTCATCAGCATTTCCTTTATAGTTGTACTCCTGCAACCTATGTTATCTGCTGCAAAATTTAAAACCTTTTTCCCGGTTTCATATAATATCTCCATTACAGATGCACGTAAAATGAAACAGATGACCTGCAAATTACATTTTTGTTTAACTCAGTTATGCGCACCCAAAAGTATGAAAACCGTAACTGTGTGCGTTTTCCATTTATTAATATTTTTTATGACTCCAGGCATAAAATGAGATGAAGGAAAAAAAAACAATTATTATATAATAAAAAGACAGGAAAACCTTTATTTTACCTTCATATGTTTTCGGAGGGAGCTGGGATGCGTGTATGATTTGTCGCACATTTTGCAAAGATAGGGTTTGTCCGACGTGTGCACGTGCATGTGTTTCTTTCGGTCGCTGCTGTTTGCAAACCGCCTGTCGCAGCCCTCAAACTCACACTTAAATGGTTTTTCACCTGCCGCAGAAAACAACACAGTCTTAACACATTTAAAATCACGGAAACATCCTCAACCTCGCGGCACAAAATCTGTTCTTCGTGTACAGCACATTACATGCGTTTTCGCTTTCTCAAAATTCATTTTAAAATACAGAGCTTGTCATTTTTAATTTTTTTTAATTCTATAAATATGCCGATTTGTCTTTTTCAAATAAAAATATTAATTTAAAAATATCACAAAATACTATAAAAAATAATAACGTTACATACAATATACAATATAATGATTGACGAAATATAATTTGGGAACACTTATTTTTCCATAAAAAATATATCGAATTAATTGTGCCTTTTTCAATGCAGCAGTACACAACAGTAATAAACATCTAATAGAGAAAAAAATGTGTGCCACAGAAAGTCGCGCGTGATTCTTACCCGTGTGCGTCCTTTTGTGGATTTTCAGGTTTTCCGATCGGGCAAACACTTTTCCGCACCCGGGGAAAGGGCACGGAAACGGTTTCTCTCCGGTGTGTACTCTGATATGGTTCACAAGTTTGTACTTGGCTTTAAAGGGTTTTCCTTCACGGGCGCATTCTTCCCAAAAGCAGATATGGTTCGACTGCTCCGGCCCACCAACATGCTCCACTGTGAGGTGGGTGACCAGCTCGTGCATCGTGCTAAAAGTTTTGTTGCAAGACTTTTTTGGATTCGATAGCTGCTCCGGCTCAATCCATTTGCAAATGAGCTCTTGTTTTATCGGTTGTCTCATATATCGAAAGAAGGCCCCAGCTCCGTGGTGTGCAGCCATATTCATGTTCATGGGGCCGTAGCCGTGCAGCTGGGTCGAAGCATAGTGGTCGGACCTGGGGCTCGTTACGTGACCATACTGCTCTGCTCTGCCGTACATTTCCCCGGAAAAGCCCAGGCGCATCTGGCTGTTCACGACGTTGGATGTTGCGTGAGTGGCCGCCTGCTCGTGAAGTCCCGGGAAAAGGAGATGTCCCGCGGCATCCGAGTGACCGTGCGGCCCCGCGAAACCGCCTGCAGCGGTTGCGAAGAGGCTGTGCTGAGCGCTCGCCGCATCCCCGAAGCCCCGATTTCTAAACAGAAAGTCCCGGGTGGAGTTGAACGCCGCCGTAGAGTACGAGCTGACATGGGCGGGGTGGTGGTGATGTCCCAGAGCGGCAGCCGCATATCCCGAAGCCTGAGAGGTGAATGCCGTCTGTCCAGACCCTAAATCGTGGGTACTGTGGTTGATCTTGAAAGCACCCATCCCCTCGGCAAACGGATTTATCCCCAAAGCCACTTCTCTGTCGGTGACTTCGCTTGTTGAGTGATGTCTGGAAGAACCGAAGGTAGTCACTCCTATCGTAGGATACTGTGGTCCGGCGTCCAAGAGCATCTTCACTCAGTTTCTTAAACGGCTGCGAGAATTAAAAAAAAAAAAAAATCAGAACTCCCCACAAATTTTCTCACCACAGCGTTTTCTTGGGAAACTGCGTGGCTTAACTCAGTCTGCGTTCTGCTATCGGCAATCCTAAAATTTTCTATGTATCTTTTAGTGGAAAGGGAATTTTACCCACTCCTTCTCCTCAACTGCAACGCAAATCATGTACAATATTGCCTTTTGCGGTTTATCTTCCTGTGGCGAAACTTTCACCTCCTCAGCCAGGCGGTAAGCTCCAGACTGATAGTCGCAATCATTCCTGCAGATAAATGAATTGAAAGGATAACACCGTCCACCCTTGATGAATGGGGAAGGAGGGGAAGCATCACGTGAGTCCGTGCCTGGGTGCTCATTCGAGAGCGCCTTCTCCCCCTGCTTACACACGCTCGCCGAATAACAGTTTTCAAGGCTCAGGCTTTGGCCCTATTGGTCAATTCCCATCATCAATCTCAGGTATTGTACGCTTGTTGACTATGCCTGTGCTTTATAGAGAGCAGAGCGGTAAGAAAAGTTGACAAACGTGAGCAGTTAATACACATAAAACTCTTCTAAAACAGTGCCCTCGGTTTTCCTGTCGATTTTAATTTTTTTTTGCTAAATTCTTGTTTTAGCAAATACCACAGGAAAACGTCCTTCTTCCAATCAATAATCCTAGCCAAGAGAAGATCATTTTGAGCAGAAAAGCGTATAGGTAATTATGCAGTGTGCACTTTCTAATTTTCGCAGTCTAGGCCCCACCGCTATTCTTTACTCGTTTTTCTGCCTATTGTATTCCGCGTGGCCACCTTCCGAAGACCGTTGAGTTGGAATTGTATCATCGGTTTGACGACTAAACAATAAACAATACCGCAGAAAACCCCAGTGTCTACCCATGACAAATCGTTTAACGACCCCAAAATTGAAACTGAGTACAAGGAGTAATATAAACGTAATGTTTACTACAACAAAATAATAACAGAAAACAGAAACAAAAAACATATCCAGATATTTTAATATACAAGTTACCAAGCCCTACGTAAACATCATAGTGCATTGTATAAAATAGTATACATATTAGTGATTATCATTAAATACGAAAACACCATGTTCAAAACAACAACTGTATTACCGAATTGCTGTATTTTTTCAAATTGAGTCTGAGCCTGCTTTGTGCGCCATTATAGCAAAATGCTTGTTGGTCTTTACCTGGAACTCTGACTGAAAGTCTGCTTTTTAAGGCATGGCTTAAACCCGTAGTCTGTGGTTAGTGAATATTTTTACAGCGAGTTAAAATGCGTCGCAATTACAAGTACAAAAGTTGTGGGCTGTTGAAGTTATCAAGCGGGCTTTGCGTCGCCCTTCAGGAAACAGACTGCTTGAGTTCAAAGCCGCACGCACTGACGTGCAGTACACGCCATTAAAGTATCCCGACTGTTCCAGCCTGCCACGTGCATTCTCAAACTGATCCCAGACAGAAAGAAGTGAAGAAATAGACGATCGTAGTTTTTGTCTTTATAGTTATAACGCCAGTTTCCGCCTGTGGGAAAAAAATCTGGAAGACGTCTTCAACAGGTGTAAAACGGTAAGGCAAGCACGTGTGTTGCAGTGACTGTGGAACCTTCACGTTCTTTTTGGGGGAAAAATAGGGTGTTATAACAGGGGGGATAGTTTTGGGAAGGTCAGGAAAAGTGGCTAGATTAACAATTTGCCTTCCAAGGCTTCTGACTACAGTAGCCCGTTGCCATTGAATAGGGACATATACGTCACCTATTTTCGAATGAATCAAATATTTACCCGAATTCATCGATGCGTGTTCATTATTTTTGCATATTTTTTTATGCACAAACTTTTAAATATTTTTGTCCGAAAATTATATTACCACTGCTATATGTCAAGTTGTGTGGTGTGTGTGTGTGTTTTTATCAAATGAATTAGGTGCAAAATCTTTTCCAATTGCACTAAAATAACGCTTTATGGTTCACTGGAAGCCCATGGAAGACTTTCCGTGCAGTTGCGTACTAGGTGAACGATTACGCACATTTCAGTCAGCAGTCACTTACCGGTGTGTTCACGCGGCATTGTCACCAAAGCCGTATGACAGGGAGTTCAGCTGAAAAAAAGACATTCGATGCGTGTTTAGCCGAAGTGAAACACTATAAGGAAGTCTTACTTTTATGCAGAAAATATTTATTCAGTGTGTTGCACACGAGATATGTACGTTGCTTATTAACAATAATTCGTGAGACGAGTCCCAGTACTAACCACAATGTATTGTAATTAGTCCAGGGTAATGGGATATGGAGTTTTGAACATAAATCTGCTATTTTGTTTGAGAGTTTGTTAGTAACTCTAAGGTACTTGCCGCAGAATGAACTCAGATTGATCAGATTACCTGCCTGGGTTTATTTTCCATTTCGTATGTTTTAGATAATCTGCCACGTTAATCACTCACTCACACACGCGCGTGCACACACACACACACACACGTTTTATTCATATCTTTGTGGGGACTCTGCATTCATTTATATGGGAAAAGCCCTAATACCAACACTGACAACTTTAACTCCTACCTATCCCTGACCTTAATCATATGTAACCAAGAAAAATACAAGACTTTTGGCATTTTCAGTCTTTAAATTGCAGTTGCAGTTTTTTATATGTAAGACTTGGTCTCCCTTGTGGGGATCGAAAAGGTCGTCCCCACAACGTCTAAATGTCAGGTTTTTAATCACATCGTGGGGTCATTTGGTCCCCACAATGTAATATTATACATGACCCCCGACACACACATACACGCACACACACACACACACACACACACACACACTACCACGAAGTTTTAACTCTTCAGACACGCTGCAGAACTTTACAGAACAGTAGTTTAATCAACATAAAATTTGCTTAAGCAACTTTTATAAAATTCCACACAGACTACGAGACGTGGTAATGCTTCATTTGAATTTAACAGGTTATAATTGAAAGCTTACAATTAAATAACTTGAGAAATTCGAACATATATCTTGTTAACTGCCGGCAAATTGATACACTATTTTCAAATTAAGCGTTTATGATCCAAAATACATACGATGACATAGCACTTCTGTAAAGTAATAAAGAAATAAAGAGCGTGAGGAAGTCAAATAACTAGCCTATCTGATTTAAAAAAAATGTCAATGGGGATTACATTTCTGTGCCCTACATATGATCAAACTCTGACAACTTCACTTTATGACCTTTGAATGAACGGTTTCTCATTGGTTTACTTAACGCAGCCGTTCTTGTCTGTCTCCAGGCAATTATAGAATTAAATTTTGATGACACTGGAGAAACGGTAAGGCCATTTTATTAATATCCCAAAGATATTCATCACATTTTCAGTAGCTCACACGATTTCTGATGAATGATGAATTTGTGATGTGTTTCATGTATAGGTCTGTTTATTTAGAGGATTCTGATAATAGCAGGGACATCACTCACATTCTGATAATAGCGGTAACATGATTAACGGAATGCGGAGTGTTCACGGAATTAGGCAAGATATGTGGAATGTCGGTGAGTAATTACATAATGAAGAGATGTCCATACATCGCAAAATACTCATCTCTTTGAATATAGGCTGTTAATATGTCTTCACTTCGAAATTAATGTCACATACCGATTTATATTTGGATTATATATCGATGTTTAATCTTTAATGATGAAGCAATTTGGATCGAGATACGACGTTAACCTAGGTTAACCACTGTAATTGACATTAACCTTTCAGAAATTGATGCAGTAAATCCAACGAGCATTATTAAAAAAAAAAAACAGTGTAAACATTTGTGTTATCGCCTGCATTCGCGTGCTGACTGCTTATTTTGCTAATTTTTCTAATTATTTTAAGTGATGGGTTTTAAATCATATATTTGCTGCTTTTAAATGATACAAATAGGTGTTTAATAGGACATAACGTCAAAATGCGAATGGAATAGAAAAACGGATCAGATGCGCCGTCGAAGTTTAAACTTTATGACGTGGAGATCTTGTTTGTTAACATTTGTTTTGTAAATCTGTGACTAATTATACATTTGTCAGTAATGAATGTGCCTCTAAATTAACCCCCTATTTTGCCCAAATGCTGTGCTAATATCAGAATAGTTGGTCAATGCTTATCATTCTATTCGGTAATTTCGACATGCGATTTCCCTGTTCACTTACTCTTTGATTAGCCACTTCCTCTTGCACCTTTGATCCAATCCAACCCGGCCCCAGATCACTACAAAACTCGGAAACAGATTCACCTCTAGTCTTAAGTGCGTGACCTTTACATTTCTTCTTCTAAGAGGGGTATGCAGTCTTAGCGCTCTTAATAAATACAGAGAAATAAAACCCATCTCGAAGTTTTAAAAAACAACACAGAAGTTAGGAAGAGGAGGGAACGGGGTGGGATGGTATGGGAAGGGCAGATTTTGGGGGAGGTCTTACAAAACCCGATTTCTCGTGACAATCACACCATTTCATAATTATTTGTCTGAACCGTGGAAAAGCGGAGTCATTTTATATAATTTTCTTAAAATTTGTTTATCCGGCACAATTATTATAGTGACACACGTACGTAAGACAGTTTTTCCATCTTATTTTGAAAAGAGAACATACTTTGCGTTCAAAAAGTTTTTCGCTGTGGCTCTTTCGATGATAAATAAAACTTTTGAGCAGGAAACCTACGCACAACAACAGCGGAAAGTCATTTTTGCCGTCAGCTGAACGAGATTCGGCGCAGGCGCTTTGGATGTCGCTGTCACCAAAACGTTTCCCTTCACACTGGAAACTGTCACAAGTGACGTCAATCATTGTGCCCCGACCAATTAAAACGCTTGGCGATTGTTTAGCTCCACGGGCTGCAGCGCCTACCACGAATCTCTTTTCAGTGCACCAAAGCGTCCCGCTGCCTCCTCTCAGCCGAATGGGATTACATGCAGGCACCGAGATAAAATCAAAACTTCACAAAGTTTTATTTTTTGTTACATTTTTTATTACGATTAAAATACATTTGTCATCATCATTATTATTTTGCCCGCTGTCAAGTTATTTTAAAATTAGGCGTAATGAGCGTGGATGCTCCGGGATGCCCAATGATGGACCCCGCGTTTTCCAAACGGAACACGGCGCTGAGATTAGTTGACTTGGCAGGGGCTCACCACCATCACCATCATCACCACCATACCCCTCAGTGCGTGACAGGCTTCCCGGGGCTCAACAGCTATGCACACTCAATGGCTCACACGCACCCTGGGGAGATTACTACAGAACCCTGCCTGGGGCCGAGTCCATTCGGGCCAGAACACATGGGGTACACCGCGGCCCTCAAAATCAGCCCAGCCCATCATTATCCCCACCACCATCACCACTACAATCATCATATGGCAGGCCACAGCGAAGTGGTCTCCAGTCAAACGGGAGCCTTCGGTCCGGCGCAGCCTGCGGCACTCCCATACTCAAAGTCCTGTACGACCCACGTGCTGTCGGCAGGTAGGGACTTCCTATTTGGGAGAGATCTGAAAGCGCAAGGCATTCCGGGTGTCGCCGACCGCACGACCGGTGCAGCTTCTCACCACGGAATGTTTGTTTCAACAACAGGTAGCTATCCTGGGCACTATGGTCATCACCCCGACGCCGCAACTCATACACTGTTCGCCGGACTCCATCACGAACAAGCACCTAACGGGGCTCCAGGTGGCCAGACACTAAATGGACAATTAAGGTTAGGAATACCTGGAGAAATGTACGTTAGGTCTGGTCACTTGGCAGTTGCAAGTCAAGTGGCAGTTTCAAGGGCTGATCCGTTTGCTACTTCACCGTTGCATAGTTACAGCGGTATAAATCTCAACATGAACGTGAGCGCACACCACGGACCTGGTGCCTTCTTCCGTTACATGAGGCAGCCGATCAAACAAGAACTAATCTGCAAGTGGATGGAGCCGGAGCACGCTGCAAAAAAACTTTGCTCTAAAACGTACAGCACCATGCACGAGCTGGTAACGCACGTTACGGTGGAGCACGTTGGTGGACCGGAGCAAGCGAATCATATCTGCTTTTGGGAAGAGTGTCCCCGCGAAGGGAAATCTTTTAAAGCCAAATACAAACTTGTGAACCATATCAGGGTACACACCGGCGAGAAGCCCTTTCCATGCCCATTCCCGGGCTGCGGCAAAGTATTTGCAAGGTCTGAAAATCTTAAGATCCACAAAAGGACACACACAGGTTAGTGATTTTATTCGCATTCTATAAATAATGTACTTGCGTAACTGTTATAGACATTTTGACTTTCATTTAAAAAATGTCGATCTGTTTAAGAGTAATACAGTACAAGGTTCGCGATGGTGTTCCACTGAATTATACCTTCGTGTAGTCTAAGATAACTCTAGGTATTTAATAGGGAAGGCTATAGGAAATACAGAAAGGCCTGAAAAACAGCAAATGTTTCAGGGCCAACTCTGACATTGATATACTATACCAGTGTCTCTACATTAAAATCGGCATTACGTCGCTGCACACATTTTCGTCTGTTTGCCAGACCTGTCACCTGATACTTTAGTTTTGCATCTATCGCTAAATAACCACCTGCAGTATTACTAGATTATTTTGTTGACGCATTCATGCCTGTGCATATGAATTTAATTTTTGGAAACGTACAGAGGTATAAAAGATATAAAATCAACTGCTTAAAATGCCGCCGGTGTAACCGTGTCCTTTTGATTTGATCTGCGTGCAGTTTGTTTCTTATACTCATATGAGAAAAGTGGGCCTATGAAGCTGACTGAGAAACAATTAAGGGAACATTATTGTGTCAGCGATTTGCTTTCTTCGGATACGATAATGGAATATAACGAACGAATATTTTTAGCTACCGTTTAATTCCAAGTGAATAATTACTAGCTAGATGCATTAAGGCATTCTTCCCTTTTACAAAGATGTGGATGAGGCATATATATGAGTTTTCCACAAGAAAATATAGTAACAGCTTGTAGCGCTAGGAAGTGTTTCAAGATGTGACAAGCGGTAGATACGATACCGCTTGTATTTAAGATGCATGTGCAAAACGATTCTACTCTTTATAATGTTCTCCTTAATAGCTGTTTTGTTTTTGTTTGCATTACTGTTATTGTACTACCTGTACTTTATTTTGCATTACTTTACAGCTTCACGTGCATAATAGTATTGTTATTGCTTTTAAAACTTTTTCGTTCAAACTGCGGAGCTATGATAGTAATGACGCCGAACTTTTGTGTAAAAATGGGATGTCACGCAACAAGTCGACACAGGCATACCACAGACAGGGGGAGCTCTGATAGGTGGGGGCTCTACCTGGCGTCTCGCTTCTATCTGCAGTGTAACATACGGTTTTTTTTCGCATGTAAAAATTAGTGAAAGAGATGCGATCAAATCCCGACGTAATAGCCGCATTATAAATCACATTTCAGCTTTATAAAGCCTGGCTTGAAAAAATGGACGTCACTTTATACAATGTTTGGGGAAATAATATATATATTTAATATAGCTTGAAAGCAGTGTACAGGAAGTGAGCGAACTCTTCGAGTTCGATGTTAGTACACTGGAGACCGGGTGTAATTTTCGTTTTGTGGGCTTTTCCTGTGGCTCAGTGGAACCAACGGCAGCTCATTGTACATTTATATCATTGGGCGCCTACAGCCAGAATCCAAAGGCCGAGCTCGATTTGCAGTTATCAAGAAGACTTGTGGCGTTTTAACATGTCCATAAGCCTTGTGAAATACATGCTATATTTGTATTAACAATGCAGAAGACCATACATAAAACACTTAAATACGCAAAGGAGACGTAAGTGTAACATGCAAAAGTTAATTATACTTTCATTAATTGAAGATATCCCATTTTGTGTACACTTCTTTACAATCGCATCACGGCTCCATAATTATATTTGGATAATTCCATCCTTTCACCTGGCGTAGAAAATAGTGTGTTTAATTATCAGGGTGAAAAATGTATAGAATGGTAACTGGGGACTAAAATCTAAGGGAAGGAAAAGTATGTAGAAGTTATTCGTATAATTACGTAACCGCTGTTTCTTTATGTGGATGTTAATTTAAATCGGAATATTCCCGTGGCCTTTTTGAGCATATTAATTAGTTAGTGTAAATCTTTTTGATCTGTTCACATTTTCATAGAAATAATATTTACGTGTATTGTGTATTCTTGTTTTAGGTGAGAAGCCTTTTAAATGCGAGTTCGATGGATGCGATAGACGTTTTGCTAACAGCAGTGACCGAAAGAAGCACTCGCACGTGCACACCAGCGATAAGCCCTACAACTGTAAAGTGAGGGGCTGTGACAAATCCTACACGCACCCAAGCTCCCTGAGAAAACACATGAAAGTGCACTGCAAGTCTCCACCTCCAAGTTCGGGCTACGAATCTTCGACTACTTCGCTAGTTTCTCCCTCGTCGGACTTCGGTAGAGAACCAGGCTCCTCTACTGTCTCTGAACCTCTATCTTCTTCACAAGCGGCCAATTTAAGTGAGTGGTATGTTTGTCACAGTTCGGGAGCGAGCGGTACCCAGACCCCTCCCAGCAACTCGTCGTCGCCAGACCCAGATGATGGCCATCCTTACGGAAATCCCGAGCCAAGTGAAGCGTTGTAGTCCCTGGGAAACCGCTCGATATTTCACTGAAAGAAATATCAATGAATCGCTAAGGTTTCAAGGTAGCCTACGTATGTAACACACTGCACCGGTGCGTAAAGAAACAATGCACACCTACAGAATTGTGGAACTGTTGTTGATTACTTGGCCGAAAATGCCTTAATCAAGACATATTGTATAATATGCCTTATGATTTTGCTCTGAATAAGCATGTTTCTGAATTTTATGTACATTGTTTTTCGGTATCACCTTAATTTATTTATAAACTTGATATGAACATTTTGTATTATTAAACCAAAGTGTTGAAATTCAGAATGCTGTATATTTGTAAAAAGGTAATGTTTTCACGTGCAGTTGTTGATAGAAGGTTGTTCGATTTAGTATTTGGAGAAAATATTTTTATGGTTTGCTACCGGTTTGTATATTCATAGTAAAACATTCGAAATGAAAGTTTCATAAAAATCTGTCAATTGGAAAGACCTCCATTTTTGTCAGTGGTATAGTTCGTAGTGTGAATACATTCTCTATCACAGTTGGTGTGGAATTTGTGATTTTGTAAGTCATTTGTTTATAATACATTTTACCATGGGCATTTAGATTATTTAAGAGAATCATTGGAATGTGTACCGAACTGCCTTGTATTTTGTCCGTATTTTGAATAAATCGTGTATGATTGTATCGTTTAAACAAAAAAAAAGCTGTCTTAATGAAAAAAATCCTGCTGGTAGTAATCGAAACGACCTAATCATATCGTTTCAAGTAAAAAGCAAGACTTCTCATGTTAATATCAATTATATCCATCCAAGTCATTTTTTAACCTTTTTAGTTGCAGTTTAATAATTGCATATAGTTAGCACGTGAAACAACGTAACAACGAAATCTGTTCTTTAAAACTTCAGAAAGATATATACAATGCGTTAGTTTGCGCTCATATTCTCAAGAGAAATTTGCAACAATGAATAAGCCCCGTAAACTAATATCTTTTTTTTCCCCAGAATCAGCTGAATTAATTAAACTAAGATTGCGTTCTCTTTATATATTTCCAGTTTTTACATATGCACATGTGTAAAATGGGTTTTTAAAAGGCCCCGTTTTTTTTCAGAGAACTTCCCACATTCTCTCAAGGTAATCTGTGCAGAGACGGATAAAAGGCTTAAATATTCTCATGTAGACTTCAAAGATTATTTTATACAAAGAACTATTTTCCCCACATCGGTGAATCTTCATGGTGCGTTAAGATTTCAATAGCAATAGGCGAGTCAAACTCAAATAATAAGCGATTGAGCCTGAAAACAGCGACGCGTTCTCAAAGAAATATCTTGTTACTTCCATGCAGATATGTGTTTTTTTTGTTAAAAATTCTGACCGATATATGTCTACGTCACTATAAATAAATAAGTTCTGTCGAGGTGATAAAAGTACGATGTGAATCTTACAAAGGCCTGTTAGATTTGTTTGGCCTCAGTGTTTAAATCAACATAATACAAAATCAACTGGGAAAAAAAAACAGGTGAGACGACATAGTTAATTCTACAGTCCCAATGTGCCATGTGGGGCAAGAAAACACTGTGTATAAAAATCTCTGTACATATACGTATGAGTTTTGTCTAGCTGGGCGTTATTCTGGTAAGTACTTTCAGGAATATATTAAATCTAGACTGATTCAGCCTCGATTACCATAAGAATGCCTGTCCATCTTCTATTCGCATACATGAATATTTTTTTATAATTAAACATTTAATTGTAATTCATGATTTATATTTTTAATCATTGTTGAACGAGACACTTCGTATTCTTTATTTTGAGAGACAAAGGGGATTGATACGTCCCGGCGCCTGTGGATGGCTGCCTTGGGCTCTGATGCGTTTTGAGTTTGTCTTTATGTAATTGCCTTGTTGTTTACTCTGTCCAAGTGTCCTAATGAATAGGAAAAAAATAAACAACGCAAATATAACCAACCAGCTGATTCCTCTTCAGTGCTGGTCCTTGTGCACGAATGAAATGGATACCTCGGTCTCAATTGAAGTGAGGCGCCTTTGAAGGGGAGGCCTCTGTCTAAGGGATTCTTGCGTGTTGTCTAAACGACGCTGATGACACGGAAAGCGGGCTTTGTCACCGATTTGTTCTCATCCTCTTTGTTGAGATGTCCTCTGCTGCCGTTACAAAAAGGATGAAAGCGGGTCGAAAAACAGGAAAATAAATAAGCAACCAGATAGATGTCTAACATAGTATTTTCATATGTGAATTTATATAATGACTGTTAACATACACACACATATATGCGTGGGTTTCTCTCCTGCTAGAGTTAATATTAAGTAATGAAAAACGTAGCTTGTCACAGATCATATGTGACTATATCAGCCGAGGTAAATACTCACTCATTGCGTAACTTTTCTACGTGCGCGCCAACAGCGTTCCCCTCGAAGTGAGCAGAGGGTAACTGGTGCTTTCAGGCACACACACGCGCGCACATATGGTGGAATAACCTGGGCTCCGCAACGGTATCACATCGCGCTAAAATAGACATGCTCACACATACCATGCCTTGGCGTTACTTATGCTCGATGAGGATATTACGGTGAACTATAGTCAACATCAGTGGGAAGGCCCCAGCTGGACAACATGGTGAGAGACGTGTGGCCGTCATTAGTGACTCTTTTATCGACGTAGGCTTTACTTGTTCATCTTTGACAAAGCATTTTTGGGGCGATTCATGCCCTGTTGCTGCTTATCATCGACTACGCCGCTGCTACGACATGGCATCAGACAACGTTGATAAGCCCTCTGGCCTTCACGTTAAGCACTACCAGGAATTTAAATAAATTTTACATGAATAAACATGATCATTTTAAACGTATCAATTGAGCCACGGTGTGCTTTAAAAATGCTGAAAACTGGGCACAGACCTGTAAACCGTTATATTGCATATGAGTAGTGCGCAAATTGTTGTTGACGGTAATAACTTTTGTACTTCACTTAAAACTTACTGGAATGTCAACTTGCTGAATACAGGCCTCATAAAAGTATAGGCCCACAAAGACAGCAAGGTTTCTAGGAGGTCCAACAGAACATTACGTCTTATTACCGCAAGCACCTATAGTCTACGACCAGTGAGTATTAAAACACAAAAAAAATCTTAAAATTCATTAATTTTCTAAGTTCGACATTTAGGCATGTCAAACTGTTGCGGATATTTTGTAAAACGCTTTTACAATGTGAACAAGGAATTAAAAATTCATGTCCTTCACGTATTAATTGCAGATTGATTTAAGGGGATTATTGCAGTTATGCTGTAAATGGAAATGCATACATTTCACGTTTTTAGTTCCTAAAAACACAATGCAGCGATTTCAGCCTTAATATGGGGTACTAAGACTCATTTGAGTGTGAAATATCATTTCAACGTAAAATAATGGAGGCAGTAATCCCACTTCCGGAAACTGTCTTGCATTATTTAACAAGACCCTTTTAATAGGGGATTAGCAGATCCCAAGAATGGCATTTCTACGGGGTATTCAAAGGTTTTTTATGTCATAATTACAAGACATGAAGTTCCTAAAATCCGTATGCAAAAATCACCGGACAGGTGCTATTCCAAACAAATAAATACATTAATTAGCTATTGGCGCTATAGCGAAAAAGAAAAGGAAAATAGTCCATTAGGAGGAAAAAGCGTTTCCCAAGCCTTAGGGGCCTCTCTTGACTGGCACTATGTTTCATTTGAAGGCCACGTGACATAAGCCTAAACTGTTGCTTTTTCATAGAACACTGCGGCTGTAGGCTAATGCTTCACGGGACCACTTTAAAAATTGTGGTAGGCCATTGCGGTTACGACTAAAGTTGCTCGTGAAAATCATGTTGAATTCTGCTTCTGCCTTGACTTGAGGTGTATTACATATGATAGAGTATTCACATAAAAATATAAAAGCCAGATGAGCAGGTTAGCTTTACGAATAATGCACGTCCCTTTTGGAAGAATGGGGCGCTGCAATACTCACCTTCTCGGTCAGGTGTAAAGAAAGGGGTCCCTCACCAAAGTGCGCTGCGGGGAGAGGGAATATATATTTTTGTTATTTATACTTTGTCAATAATCAGGTATAGAAAAGAATAACTGGGAACTGTATCCTCCCATTAGGTTTCACGTTTTTTCCCCCAGAAGATAAATAGATTTGGAATCTTAAATGCACGTCCGCATTATTCTTCAACACCTTCCACATTAGCAAAAAAAAAGAAAAAAAAACGCATTCCCATTTGATTACCTGTAGCTATACGTGATTGCAGTTATAGTATGCCAACATAAGCTACTTTAATGTTTTATATGACCACACTAAATGTAGTCAGCAA
The DNA here is from genome assembly GCA_019775955.2 of Pollimyrus isidori. Taxonomy (NCBI): domain Eukaryota; kingdom Metazoa; phylum Chordata; class Actinopteri; order Osteoglossiformes; family Mormyridae; genus Pollimyrus; species Pollimyrus isidori. The sequence continues at coordinate 16,253,285 of JABFDZ020000001.1, forward strand.
TCGTTCACTGAATTTGTCTTGTATGTTCTGCAGCTGAACCGATAAGCTTATATAAATTGCGACAGTTGAGTGCATAACTTTAAAATTTCACAGAAGTTGCTGTGTCTCTCTAAAATGTATCCTTTCATGTTAGATGTACATGGTTTATTTGCATTTTAAATGTATTTCTTTTGGGGGGAATACATTATTTTCTAATGCTAAACAGGTAAATCTTGGCCAAAAAATTGTTATGAGAAAAATCGAGCAATAATACGTATTACTTTCCATCCACAGCAGTCTTGATCTCCTCTAAGCGCAAAGTCGCGTTAATCAAACGTGAGAAAACTCTATTAGTATTAAACCAAACCGCTCATTGCATGGCTCACTGAAGACTTTGAAGTAAGACAGGCATAATTATTACATGTAATAAAATATATTCCGTATTAACAGTTCCCGGTCTGTTTATAATTATAATTTTAACAAACACAGCGCCGTAACTCATACAGGTTTCTGAGGCTATAGCAAAGGCCTAATTGTACTAAATGTAGGCTGCTGGTACCAGAGTATTACAGCTGCACATTTAAAAGAATTTTTCTCATGCTACTCGATAGTTTTATATAACGTGTTTACGCATTTTCAGTTCTTTTGGGCCAGGTTTCTCTTTGCTTTCTAAACCATCTCAGCGCCTTTAAATAGCCTCCTACACGAAACTGTTAAAGCAACGGGTGTTCCCAGTGGCAAAAGGCGCGGACTTGTAAAGATTACAGGCGCGTGTTAGAGAGGCAATGAGTGTTTCATCATAACTTTCAGTGGTGATTCAACTAAATGAAAATTTCAAGTATTCAAGTATTGTTTTAGCTTCTTTAATATACTTGGTAGCTCATATTCTTTATTGTTGCCATATTTGAATTTCTGATATTGATCCCGTGGGAACTATAACATACGTAGGTTCCCATACGGTACGCTGTGTATAAAAACCGTCAAAATGCATAGAGAGTAGCGTAGAGGTAATGCGGTTTCTTTCCAACAGAAACCCGCAATTTGAAGTTCGCGGCGCCAATATTTTTGACAGTATTACTTTTTGCCAATGTACAGTCATACCCAGTATGCGCGAAATCGCCGTACCTGCTCATGGAATCATTGTGGGTGACAGTTTGCGTTTTTGGAAAATACATCGTTTGTGAATGAAACATTAAATAAATGTGTTTTTATCTACCTAACTCGGAAGGATGTCTAATAAACTGGGAATATCTCTGTGTAATTGTGATATAGTTACAAAGATTGCGTTTCTGGTTTAATAACGCCTGCACATCTTTTCAAATATTACTTGCTAAACTTTTTCAAAGGGTCCTTCCATCATGTTTGAAAGTAAATAGAAAACATTGTGTACTGGTAAGAACTGAAATGTCAGATTTTCATTTTATGTGTGTCACGTCTCACCAAAATGAAATTAATCCATAGATAATTTTTAACTATTAGATGCCAATCCATCTCCGACGTGTTCTTAAATTATATATATTATCGGTTTTATTTTTTTCCGTGTCCTTTGAAATCACATTGATTGTTAATATTCCTGAGGGATCTGCGAGGTTGCTGCTCCTGAGAAAATCTGCGGAATACACGGACAGGTTTTTAATCAAGTCTTAATTTAAGAAACAGGACGTTTCCCGCAAAGCATATGCATATTATTTATGGTTGTAGTTTCCGGTTAGACACCAACAAGAAGTCAGCTTAATGGGTAGCGTCACATCCAGCACGAGGTGTAATAGTATACGTGTTCACAAAGACCGAGCTGTTAAAGGGTTCAGACACCCGCTGCTTAGAGTCATTCGGATCCCGCGCTTTTTGCATTTCACATTTGACCTCAAAAACTTTCTGCAAACCCAAAAACTCATTTATTACTCGTCAGAGAGTCACGTGATTTTGCTTGGACTCCCTTAGCTACTGCCACATGTGTATTTTGATGTTGGAAACTCGAAGAAATACTTCTTAATAAAAAATATGACTAACTAACGTTCCCCACAGCAGCAGCAACAACGACCATCGATAACGTGGCGAGACTTGAAAAGTACTTATGCTCTTAGCTAATGCCCAAATGCGCTTAAATGTCGCAATATTTAAACGTAAACAATTATACTAAAATCCCGATTGAAGCAAAATATCCTCATGAAAGCAACGAACGCCACACAGTCTGTTATTGACATTAATTAACAAATGTAAGTAAACATTTTAAATGAATACTTCCATAAAATTTGTCCAATGTCAAAAAAAACCTTTAACTGACTAGAAAAAGTGGCGAAACAAGTCGTTGTCTGATAACTGATAACAGGATTGTCTGTCGCGTATTCGATGTATCACATTTAATATGTCTGGTAACTGGGGCGAGAAAACGATTTGGAAAAGTTAGGCGGTCATATGATCACGCTGGTACTGGCGCTATCGGATTTAAAAGGTGTTTGAGTGGGATGGGTGGTTATGCCTGGAGAGGGGGGGTGGGCNNNNGGGTGCTTTTTGAAAAGTGAAGCAGGCACGACCCGATCGTTTTAGTGGGTCCTGAGAATCTAACGAGGTCTGTGTTAGAAAGAAAGATTGAAAATGAGTGTTATACCTTTACATGCGTGTTTATTTATATTAATAATTATAGTGCATATACCATTCCATTAACACTGATAGAAAGGTTAAAACAAGTACATAGATTCTTATTACTAGCTATGTTTCTGTGTCAAGACATTTTCTGTAGTCGAGGTGTATGCGAAGCTGTATAAGAAAGCAACTTTATGACGGTGACCGTAGAACATAATCTTGTCTTTCACACGTCCAACAGTTTATCGATAAACATGAAACGCTCAGAACTGCGAACAAAATTCCGCCAATGTAAAGCTGCGACCCACCGAAGTGTTTCGCGTGTCAAGAAGGGAAATGTTCATCAATATAAAAGCACAGTTTGATAAAAGATATAATTCGTATGTTCACTCTAGCAGCAACAAACACTCTGGGTCATTTCTCGGCCTCCCGCAGAAAAGACATTATGCTCCTCATATTTACATGCGCTTCAATATTTGTCAAACAATCATAAATTGTAAATTAATGAAATGTTTGACGATCGAGATCACGCCAAGAACAGTGCAGTATTTTGTGGTTTTAGGCGCATCTTTGTCTAGATGCATGTATTTCATCATACTGTGCTCTAAGTTATGCCCTTGTCCAAATCACCTGCTCCAGGTATCGTCTTTTGCAGACCTATATTATCTCCATCTTCCTAATCAGAGTCGCGGGGTGTGTCTTCCGTATTTTGTTGCTAAAACATCTTAAACGACAGTAATAGGTATTTACACACTCTGGGTGGTTGTGGTTTCGCGAGGCATATAAAGCGGCCTTGTTCAAATTGGCTGAATTCATATTTTGATGTTTTTCATTTTATGCACAGTCATGCGGGCATGGACGTCGTTTGCGGAAACTTTTGGAAAGGAGGGTATGAGCGGAATCCCAGACATCCTCCTGTTTGTCATTAGGGGCAGAGAGAGGACGGCTCGGAGGACCGGTGAATTATTAATCAAAGAAAGTAAAGGTCGTTAAACGCGGTTCATATATCGGTCTCTGTAAACTTTTTTATTGTTAGTTTTCTTTTCTTTTCTCTTCTTGTGGACTAGACACGTGCAGCTCAGGAGCCAAAGTTAGTTTCACTTGATACTGAGTAAATAAGTTTAACAACAGCTGATGGGACACTTGTTAGTATAAATTTTAAATACAGTATTCATCTTATCAAATCACATATAATAATACTGGATACAAATTGGACTTTGGTAGTTTTTCCTGTGTGAGAGTTTGTTATCCGGAAAAAACAGCTTTGTAATGTCTTTGACGCAGGAAAGTAGCGGTGTTATGAACGTATGTGTGACAAATCAAAACAACATTACAGATTCACGCTTTTGGTCCGAAACGTAATATTCAAACCATTAAATAAATGAATTAGAAATGCACCCACAATTGTATCGTATATACATGGGTTTTCCCCAGCATTGCGTATAGGCCTAGTGTTCTTTCTGTGTAAAACAATGAAATGCAATCGCGTTCCAGGATCACTGTAACTATAACACACACACATTAATGTAGAATCTTTAAGACTGACAAACCCCACAGATTTTAGATGTGATCACAATTATTGGGCGCAAATAGAAAGAGGTTAGCTTTGTTTTAAATAAACCGATTAATCTCGAGTCACCATGTAGTATTATTTGAATTTCTACGTGTAGGCTACTTGACATTGTCCGGTAATACAAAAATGTAAAATCACGCCAAGTGTACTTTTAGTTGGCAGCTTTAAATTAAATTTGCTCATTGTTCCTTCGTAGGCCTATTTATAGTTCGCGGATCATCTATGGAAAAGAAATTATTTCTGCCAAACATATCCCGTTGTCCTCGACTCCATTCACCATAAAATTTCTATCAGATGTGTTTTTTTTTCTTTTTATAAAGAAAGGCAAAATAATAAACCGACCACTGCGACATTCTTTGGGCTTAGACTATTTTTCATAATACTCTTTTGTGCAACTGAGCAAACTTCACAGACGAGAAACACAGAATCGCCTGAGATTTAACGTTTATTAAATCTGTTCTAATTCTGTGTGAATTTGATTGTGTATAATATTCGTATATGTTCTACACATCTATTTTATCAAGCCCATTTTGCCAAAAAGTATAAAATGTCTTACGTAAAATATATCGAGGTAAGTGGTATCCTATCCCGATTTATTAGTTTGCATCGATGGACTGAAATAAAGAGGTATTCATGAGTATATGCACACTTGTGTGTGGAAGGGTTTTCACCGGCCCAGTGTCGTGGTCTCGCTGTCGTTGCAGTAAAGGATGACTCATTTCAAAAAATAATTAACAATATGGTTAAAATCAATTGTTTCTCTGCTCAGTCAGGGTCCAAGGCTGCAAGCGGTGAAAGGTCTATTTTTGCACGTGTGAAAGCAGGAAACGGCGCTACCTGTCATTCATTAAGACAACAAAAACCCAATAGAAAGATACGGAAGCAAGATTAGTTAGCTTGTTAGACCTGCCGGGCAATTAATGTTACTTGTTCTTTTAATCCGTCTGTTCGGAAAATAATTGATTTGTGAGACAAAGGGGCAACTATGCCATAGATAAAATAACGATGGTCTCGCATCATGTACTCCGTTTGAACATAACTATTGCCCAGCTGTTTGACAGTTTATTTCTATTTTTTATTCTGGAATCGCCACATTTCAGAATACACAGACTCGTTTAAGATATTGTCAAGTACGCATTTGCAAAATATGAATTTGAGTTTGTGTACAGCATATAAAACCGAACATTATTCGGCTTTTGTGTTTGTTATTGAATTCTCCTAAAGGAATGAAGATTGAAAGAAGAATAGTGTTAGGAATGACGATTTGTATATTGTATAGGGTTTCTGCAAAATACGCGTTTTCCATGTTTTCATTTCCGTTAAGTGAAGTCAGATTCAGATAGGGCTGCGCGCGCTGTCTTCAGCCCCGTCCGGCCCCTATCGCAACCGAAGATAATAAAGTGCTGTCGCGTCGGTTCCTAGGTGAATCAGTGCATACTCGAACTGAAAAGGACTTGACCTTTGCCTTTATGTTTAGTCCGATGTTTGTCTAAACTACAATCGGCCTTTATAAAAGACATGTAATGGTGTGACACTTCCTTTTCAGCAGATAGATGTTTGCAGTCACACATAATACTAAGCATTTGAATGGGTTATAGGTATTTGTAAATGTTTATGTGGCTGGTCGCGTTCCTCGTTTTATTTTAACGGTCGGTTCAGTTTAATAACATTTTCCCGCTATTTTCAGTGTGGATATATAAATATATTTACGTTGTTTCATTTCGGTGAGGAACCAGTGGACGGACGTTACTAATTCACTCATAAAGCTGAAAATGCTGTTTGTGCTTTGATCAACTATAACCAAAGTGATAAAAATGTGACGGTCTGAACTTTGTTGCCATTGCTGTGACTTAATTTTTTGCTTTTCTTCCTTTAAATAATTTGATGATTTTTTTTGTTTAATTATGCAGGATGTGCTTATATGCATAAATGATAAAACAAAATACGCATGCTTAAACTTAAACATTATTTTATAATTATGTAAATTTCCACAGACATAGACTATATATTTATGCAAGTTTGCGCAGTATACCTATAAACCTAAACATGCCTACCGGATTTCTTGGAAACCCGAAACTCGAGAATGATCCGGTGTAGACTGTAAGCGCATTGTTACAGTCGAAACTATTAAGTTATCCTTAGCATGACTAACCGCACGGGTCACTCACGTGAGCAACGCCGGACTTTGACGCGCGTGCATTTTTCACGCTTGATGCGCCCCGTATGGAAGGACTCGGCTTTAGAATATATGTCTACGACAGGCTATATTCAAAGACTTGAGCATGTGCTACATAAATCAGACATTCAGTTTTACTCTATATTTTGCTTCCACCTGTCTCAGTATGTTTTTTTTTCAGAATAAAGAAAGCCTAAAAGTTGTTTATTATTATTATTATAATTATTATTATTGGTGTTGTTGTTGTTGTTATATCTATTATAAGTCATTAAAATAAACCTATGTAAGGTAAGGTTATAGCTATTGGTCACACGGTTTGATAATCATTTTCATTCTGGAAAAAATAATTACCACGGAGCCTGAAATTTAGTTCACCTCGGTCTCTATAAATTATGTAAAAGACATATTCGGTTATAATATCTGCATAAAAAGTAAGACAAATACATTTATTGAAATTAATACGGAGCACGTGCTTCTGTATTTGTATAAGTCAAAATGCAAATTTAGGGTGAGAATTGCATAGTCCAAATATCGGAGGGACGATACAGACAGATAACTAATGTAATATTTAAACTGGTGAAATAATAAAATGTAGCAAAAAACAGCAATATTTCATCTATCAGTTTTTCAGCATTTTATTTAACACAGGGTTTAACGCCTTTCTGGCAAAAAAGCAAACAAACGCCTAAAATGTCTGTAAACGTTCGTGTTTTTATTTTAAGGAGGACACGTTAGCAATAAAACCAATGCAACAGCGTTAACGGGTGTAGTAAAATACGTATGCTAGTTCAATTGATCCTACATTAACTAACGTTTCTTTTTATGAATGTGATGCTACAATATAGCGGAAAACAATATAAATTTAACCAATGACTGGTGGAATGATGATAAACCGCAATGAGTTTTATTTCCGTGCGTCAAAAACGAATTTTACAAAATGTTAGTATTACACTGCTTTACAATGTGTTTGGTCTTTCTCCAAAAGAGTTATATTAATTGTCAATTATCTCCTTTTCACAGTTTTAAAGAATATTTGAGGAAAATCTGAAAGCATATTATATGCTAAAGTGGCTTCACCATAACTTTGGCCTTTTCATTTTACAGATCAAAGGCTTCGAAATATTGCAATGCGAAGATGTACATTGTTGTAATGACAAGATAACAATGCAGCGAGAAAATCATGCCCCATCGGAAATGTCAGCTGGGCAAAGGATAGGAGGAGAGAGAGTGGGGCCGGGCGCACGGAGAGAGAGGAAGAGAGAGCGAGCGGGAGTTGATTTTTGCGCTTGTTTGCCTATTGATGTATTAATAACACATCACCTGTGGCAAGTCGCAGACAAATGGAATTCATGCCAAAAAGTGTTTTGTATTTGAATTAGAGAGCGGGAGACAAAAGCAGAAGGGGGAGCGGCGTCTCTTGTAAAGGCGTCTTTCACATCCCAAAATTCATTGTCTCCAAGGTTAGAGCTATACAGTAGATCGGCATGGTAGGGCAACCTGCTGCTCAACAAACAGTTCAAGTTAAGAGGGAGCTGAAGTGACCATAGCCGCGACAGCAGCAGAATAAACAATATTTGATTCATTTGAGAAATGAGGGGGTTTGAAAAACAAGACACGCCGAACAAAGCGCCAAAACCCGACCATGAATACCGCCATTGTCCGGGCTTTTCAAATTTTGATTCACCATATCATATCCCCTACGACGAAGAAAACATCAATATTCCGATGGAAGCGACATGTTTCTATGGAAAACTATGGAATTTCGTGCACAACAGATCTGCTTAAAAAAAATCAAAGGGATCAAAGGCAGCGCTCCCGCAAGCGTGGATGCGTCCACCATTCAGAGATAGACGACGCTGACTTTTAAGTACTTGGCAAGATCTCGCATTGCAGCACAAAGCCTATTGCGTTTATAACGATATCAATATGTCAGGGACTTCTGCGAGGCGGACAAAATTAACTATTAGACGGTATACATGTAATAATACTCCAAGACAAATAAAGCACAGTTTGGCGGCGAATACTTGTGCAAAAAAACATTAAGGGCTCGTTATGGCGTAACAGATTCAAGCTAGAAAGCAAGATATTTGTCTGTTGTGTTTCAGTGTCTGTGTGAAGACGGAGCAGCTTCTGTTACACATCTGTGTGGGGAAAAAACTTCAAATACTGTCCTGAAGTTTTCATTTAGCTGACACGGGTCTCTCGCAAAACTTAAAACAAGGGGGGAAACTTTGTATTTCAGATTTTATAACTTCCTTAGCATGCTGATGTAATCTGGTGCCTAGAAACCGCAAGACGCGCACAAACTGGGTGTCAGAGCGAGTCATTGGGCTCATCTTAAAAAAGACGTTAATTGCCATACGGTTCACTTGTCGAAACTGATTAAACAACGTTTACGTGTAACATTCATTAAAACTGCCCGATAATCATGCGTGTAAGATACAAGTGTTATATCTAGTCAAGAAAAGGCATTAAATAAACAGGACAGATAGAGGAATGAACCTTTTGTGAAAAGAGCGCAGCTGCCCGGCCCTCTATTGTAAGGAATTAAACTGACCGCAACCTCCCTGCTACCCCCTCCGCCAAAGCAGCGCGCAGAAACAGATTGGGATGTTCTGCATGCGTGGGTAACACAGCCTCCCCTTTTAAGTTCCCCCATTGACAATGGGGCGCGGTGAACTTTCCTTTTCTGGCAATTACAATGCCGCTATAGACCGCTTTGCGACCAAATACAGAGAAGGAATTAAAGCGATAAAAAGCCAGTAGCAAATGCGCTCTACAGCAAAACAATCAGAAGGAAGTAAAATACAAACCGTTATGCAACTCCAAGGAGTCTTTTTGTCTTTACGGAGTTTTTCTTCCCCTAAAACTCAAGTTATATAAATCACTAGGTAACGTTGACTGCATCAAGGCCACCGGTTATAACAGAAAACAAAGAAGAGAGTTGAATGTGCAATGACCGGACATTTTAGTGAAAAAAATAAACGGAATAATTAATTTTACACGTGTAATAAAAATCCATCCTGAAAAAAAACAATCGGCATTTCTCAGACCAATGCATAGTTTGTATTATGTGGACTTTGCTGTCGAATAATACACTTAGAAAATAGAGTTCGCATCGATAGTAGGCCTAAGGAAAGCCATTTCTCATCAGTTAACCTGTTTTAGTGCTTTAGTTTTAGTGTACGGTAGTTTATTATAAATTATTTGTATAGATTTGATATTACCTAATTCAAAAGATTTGTGATATATATGTGAACCTTATCTTAATTCTAAACAGATGGATAAAAACTTTGTGACGCTATAATATCGCCTATTAATATACGTGTCACCCAAAACCAACAAACCAAGAAAAAATGTTTACTGTACCCATAAAAACACAAGGTAATCATTACATCAGCGCTTGCAAAGGGACAACTAAAACAGATGCAAACAAACACACAGCCAAGCCTGATTTGTCTGTTTAAGATTATTGTAAGTGATGCAATATATGTCCATTTGTGGAATAATCAGTTGATATTAACCTACATTCTCAGCTGAGTTAGTTAATCAAGGCGATCATATAGCATCGTTTTGTCTAGTGCTGACTTGCATGAGTCTCTGGGCTAACCCTTAGCTAAACCGCTAAGGGCGTTTCCCAAGCATTACCTTGTGTGAAGGGAATTCCTCTCCTTGCCTTCATCTAAAGTGGTCCCTGCCTAGTCTCAATTTGTGGCCCTGTGCTCTGGACGTAGCACTAATAGCGATGAAATCCTCCGGGCGAATCTTATTTCTCCCGCCTAAGTGGGTTTATCCTCGCCTAAGTTTATTTCTCAGTGCATTTCCTGCCGCCTTTAGCATGGATTGTTTTGCTGCCTGTTCACACCTGCTAAATCAACTAACTCTGTGACATCTGATAATATAGCATGCTAATTATGTACGACGGTGGTGCTGTCATTCATGTGGTTCAGAAATGGGAGTGGACCCAGGAGAGACCCTTGAGGCACCCCGCTGATTCCATTGGACCAACCAAATGTTTACCTTGTGAAATTGCATGCTACCCCCAGTTTGCCAGCCTAACTTGTATCCATGTAATGGTACAACTCTGGAACCCAGCTGCCTTGCCTTTTGGACCAGCCTTTTATTTGGAATGCTATTTAATACCTATTCAACAAATATCAGCCTTCTTAATGCTGTCAGCTGCTTTCACATCAAAGAAATCCAGGAAGTTACTTTATGGAATCCTTGCTGTGTATCCTTTCAAATTCTACGTCGCATAAGCTATAATTTTAACTAAAAAATAGCCTTAATAACCTGCACCGGTAAAGTCATATGTACTGAGGTACGGCGGATCAACCCACTTCTATCGCCCTGGCTGTTGACTAGCGATACATTTATTTTTTTTTCACTTGGTGCCATATTTTCTCTGTGTAGCCACATCTACAGTATGATAGCCAGACGGTTACATGAGAAATAACTCATTTTCTGTAAAGCTGAGAGGCATCGGGCCCCGAGGTTATATGCATATTTAGATTATCCGGGGCCTGCAGTATCTTCACGGTAAACGTACCGGCATCAGGAATAGGATGATTTTGAGTAGCTATTTATCGCAGCGTCTCTGTTCACCAGCAGTGTGTGATATTGATTCGACGGGCTCTCCACCAATCTGTCGGTTCCCAGGATTGCGCTCGTTTTGCCGGACGGACGAGCCGGGCCTCAGCCCGATGTCCGCTCCCGAATTATCGGCACATCGGGAGGAAATGCGGTTCGAACAGACCCTGCAGAACCTACCGGAGCCGTGTTTCGTCTCCCCTTTTGCGTTGGAGCCCAGCCGGGGGCCTGGAAGGAGCAGGTCTGCTTCCCTGCCTAACGGTCAGCAAACTGCACCACTGCTCACCGACCCCAGGGCCGTTTGAAGGAATTTGGGGGCCCCAAGCAAAATGGGCGCTCACACAGTTCATCGCTGCATTTAATTCTTAACCAGTCGTTGTCTTGGGGCCCCAGGCCACCTCGGGGCCCCAAGCAAAATGGGCGCTCACACAGTTCATCGCTGCATTTAATTCTTAACCAGTCGTTGTCTTGGGGCCCCAGGCCACCTCGGGGCCCCAAGCAAAATGGGCGCTCACACAGTTCATCGCTGCATTTAATTCTTAACCAGTTGTTGTCTTGGGGCCCCAGGCCAGCTCGGGGCCCCAAGCAAAATGGGCGCTCACACAGTTCGTCGCTGCATTTTATTCTTAACCAGTCGTTGTCTTGGGGCCCCAGGCCAGCTTGGGGGCCCCAAGCAATCGCTTGGCTTGCCTGCCTTGTCGCGACGGGCCTGACCGACCCTGGAGCGAACGGGGAGGGGACGGCTCAAGATTAAAAGAATTATTATAAGGAGAGCAAACAGGCCCTAGGACAGACAAACAATGAGGGGATGAACACCTCCCCCCCCGCCTGGCTGCGTGCCGGCATGGGCTGCCTGACCTGTGAGGAAGCTGCAGCAAATGTGCAATAATGTAAAAAAGCACAAGATGTATTTAATTCTGCCTAATGGACAGATGGTTGCGTCTCTGTGTTAATTGTTCATTAGCGTGTTTAGTGCTCTCCTTTCCTCCCGCTCGGCGAGGCAGATTTATTTTCCGCACTTAAAGTTTTCTCGGCGTAGTCGGCGGCGGGGACAGGTGGACGTTTACAAGAATGGGGCCGGGCGGGGCGTTTAACCCTTTAATTAGGGTTACCGTGGAAACCTGTCAGGGAGCCGTCGGGGAAGCCGGGGGCGGATGGAGAGGCAGGGCGGGTACGGCGGCGGCGCTAACGCCGCAGAAGGGGAGCGCGGACACGCGACGCCGGAACGAGCCATGTTGTACGATTCGTAGGATCGCGACGTTCTACACGGCGGCTGGTCGTTCGTGTGCCGTCTGCGTGGCGAGCGACGGCAAATATGGGATGGAAGAGCGACGATGCCTCTAGCTCCCGGGTACTCGTTCTCATGGGCTGAAGGTTACAAAAAGAACATGTGTAAAAACAGGGGGGCTGTGTCTGGGGTGGGGTCACGTGGTGGAGGACACATGCGGTTTTGGGGGGGGGGGGGGGGGGGGGGGAACACCCCACCCCC
>JABFDZ020000001.1:16265774-16277959 GCA_019775955.2 Pollimyrus isidori
CCCCCCCCCCCCCCCCCCCCCCCCCGCCGGGCCCCCCGCGCCCCCCCCCCCCCCCCCCCCCCCCCCCCCCCCGGCCCCCCGCCCCCCCGCCCCCCCCGGGGCACAGCCCTCCCTCCACCGCTCCCTCTGAAGGGAGGTTAATTAGGCAGAGCGGGTGATGCAGTGCCGCATCCCAACCGTGTAGGTAAACATGGGTGGGGGGGGCGGGGGCGGTTTACGCAAAAGGCGCTAAACATGTGTCGAGGCTATGGGGGTATCAAGGTCGCAGGGTCACACTTTGAACACTTCAAAGGGCTAGATGCTGCCACTGCTTTTAAGTTTTACGGCAGGTGTGTGCGAGAGGCTGCTGGGTAACCCGGGGTGGTCCTGGGAGCGGGGGGGCCGGAGGGTGGCTGTCTGACCAAACTGTCCGAAATGTCTTTATGCTGCGGGGGACCTCGAGAGTGGTGTAGCTGAGAGGCGTTTGGGAGATGCTGCCCAATTCACTTCACTTCAAGCGTCTCTGGTTTCAGAGGGACTCAGCAGGAGCTGGCTGAAGCCTCCTAAGCAGCAGATCCGTCTGCCTCCTGAAGAGCGGCGGCGGCGCAACCCGCCCTCCAGGGGGCGGACGTGACCAGACGGTAATAACAGCAGCCTTTAGTGCTGCATATTTTTCCTCATGTAATTAATAAAGGTGGTGGAGAAGTGATAAGGACAGAGTGTGAGCCGCATATAACAGACCCTTTGCCTACCAGGCGGCCCTGGTGTCCATCATCTAGAGGTTGTGGCAGGTTAAAATGATGCAGGAGCATCAATGGTGGTTCACAGTCTGAACAAGAGGTCAACATGAAGGAGCATGAATCGCCACGGACACACTGGGACGATTCGGTGCTTCACAAGCCACTCATAACCCCATCCCTCTTCAGCAAGAGGCAAAGCTAATAATTAAGAACGAACGCTGACGGAACGGGCTGAGTAGCGAATCCTGTTCCTCCGCACAGACTTCTGGAAAAGAGTGGTGATTCAGATTATCTCAATAAAGCATTACGAAGCAAGAAGACCTGCAGATGATTGCACACAGGGAAGGTGCCATCCCTTCCTGATATAGGAAGGTTAATATTGTGGCAAAATGATTAAGATAACATTACCTGGGCCATGAGATTCCCAGAATGCACTATGCTAAATTGGCTGTTTTCTTTTTTGTGATTAATTGAGCATCTGAAGCTACAATTCAGCATGCTTTTATTTCCCTATCCCGTCATATGCTATTATTAAGGAGAAATTCCAAATATCTCTCTTGGAGTCCAATTAAGGATTTGGCCCGTGACTATATTTTTCACTTTAATTACCACATAAAAAGTCAGGTTGGTCTTATGTCTATATTTATCAAACTATGTGGGGGAAACCAAATTCATCAAGGAAACAGATAGCTGTAGTTATAATTGCGGCACGTTCCGGGCGCATGGAGGAAATATGGAGCTGAAGGTGTCTTTATGGACAGAATAATAAACACTGGAGTAATTAAAGGCGCAGAGTAAATCACTTACGCGTCAAAACCGCGAAGATGTGCTGTGGGAGGTAATCATTCCCGCACAAAAGGGAATCTTTAAATTCACACGGTGACAAAAACACAGGGCCGCTTCTCTGTTAGTTTTAGCCGCAGCACGCCCACACACGCGTGTTAAGATGCATGCGACCATAGACCATAGACCAGGGTTCTTCAAATCTGGACCTCAATTCCAAATCCAGGCCTTGTTTTCTGTTCTCCCGGGTAGTCGGTTTAATAATGACTGATTCTGATTGGTCAGAGGCTTCACACCTGACTCACAGGTTAAGGAAGGCTGGAAAACCAGCAGGGCTCGGACCTCGGGGACCGTGATTTGAATAACCCTGCCATAGACCATAGACCTCAGCCGGCCAGGTCCCCAGCAGCTCTTTACGCTTGACTCTGTAGTTGGATTATGCTCCTTAATGTCCAGCCAATTGTGTTAAAGGCAGGGGGTCATACGGTGTGCAGGTGTTTGGCCATGCATTGTAAACTCATTGATCCGCCAGACAGGGCTGCACTCCCTTTAACTGGCACATTCGTCGAGCGTCACATGACCAGCTCTCCTCCCCTGTAAACAGCCGCGACAGACAAGGCCTACAGACAGATATTGCAGCGATTGTGTTTTACTGACAGGATGAAGAGTTATACTGAACCAATTAGCAGGTCCTGCTGCTCCTGTGAATGAAAGCATCCACCAAACGTTCTTTTGGTGGGACCCAAACAGCCCTCACGTGGAGTAAGTCCTGAAGCTCAGCTTCCGACTCTCCCGGGCTTCGGCGATGCAGCTTCAGATCGGCGTTGCCGGTCGACTTCGTCACGCCTGCGATGGCCGTCTAGTGCAACACACTCACAACTCAAAACATTTGGAAAAAAAAAAACAAAACAAAATATGTCTCAACCAATTTTTAATAAACAAAACGAAAGTCGGTGAAGAAATAAATGCCAGCAAATCATGCCAGTTAAAGCGCGGTAGCTAATTAAGGTAATACTAAAGAAGACTAACAAACGCAAGTAACACAATGATGATGAAAACGATCTAAGCTGTTTTTTGCTTGCAGTGTAACCTGATCATGTTTGGTTGTGTTTCCTGGTTAAGAAGCCCTTTAAAAATTAGATGAGCTTTACATCCCTCTGACCCACTCATTCAGTGGCACCCGTGCCCCCCCCCTCCCCCCCAGCCCTCTCCATCACCCCACTCTGGATGCTCTTTCAAACGGCCCCAGGCAGCCTAATGAGTCCCCGGGACCAGCCCCTAGTTAATTTTTGCCCCCGACGCTGTCTACGTCCCCCAACGGGAGAAAGAATGAACGGCGCGTCTGTAAAGCTTAACGGGGACCAGTGTGGATGAGGGTAGGTCCTGGCCTTGTCGCACAGACGCCAGCGAAACCTTTAAGATGGTCCTGATCTCGTGTGCTGTGGATCCAGCAGCCAAACGACGGGCAGCTTCCCTCACCACCGGGAACAGCTTTTCGTACGGGGGGGGCGGTAGCGATGGCCCGGCTCGCTCCCGCTCTCTCACACCAATTAAATAAAGACGTAGTCGCTCTG
Source organism: Pollimyrus isidori (assembly GCA_019775955.2). Classification (NCBI taxonomy): domain Eukaryota; kingdom Metazoa; phylum Chordata; class Actinopteri; order Osteoglossiformes; family Mormyridae; genus Pollimyrus; species Pollimyrus isidori. Next base: position 16,268,851 of record JABFDZ020000001.1, read on the forward strand.
ACACGGGAGTCCCCTTGCCAGGGCCCCTAAGGACTTAATAAACTGCAAGCTCATCGCCTGCGCAGCAAAAGTAAGAAACTGTCGTATTGTTGCAGAAAGTTCCCGACTCTGGGGGCAGTATTTGGTGAGATGGGCGATCGCGGTCACCATTTCTTTGTGGGGGGGGAAAGCCCGTCTCAGAGCAGCCCGGAGCATGGGGGTGGCCCTCGGTGATGGTTCCTGCACTGCTCTCTGGCCGGGGCTCTTCGGGTCCCAGCGGGCGGCTGACACGCCTCGCTTCCCTGTGACATACGCTGCCGTCCCCACGGCGCACGATGCCATCGCCAGACGGGAGGTGTCCGATCCCCCCGCCGAAGGGCCAGACCCCCCCCTCCCCCGCCCCGATTTCCTGCAGAGGCTGGTCGAGGCTCTGATCACACGGCTTGTCAGCTGCAGGATGTGCTTGGATGACGGGGGACAGCAGAGTGCCAGCGGACAGCTCTCTGCTGCTCGGTCCCTGTCACACAATAATTAATTCATTTTCAGTCACACCACCCCACTTTTATACATGATAATTCACTTAAATGTGTGCGAGTCTGGCCAGACAAACAAACCATGGGGGCCAATAACGGCCCCCGTGTCTTTAAGTAAATGCAGCAGCCAGGAGCCCGCGCGGGAGTCAGTCTCGGGCGGAAGGGCTCATTCGGAGCAGGAATGCTTTTCATAACGGACAAATTCTCGCCATACAGCCGCCCAAAAAACGTCTTCTTTTGCCGAAGGGTTACAGGGTTGCACATGGAAGGCATTAACTGCCTTTTTAACACGGGATAAGAATGGATCGATAAATGTCAGGAATTCGGCATAACAGGACTAAATTATCTGAAGTGAGCTTTAAGGTTCGGTTTGACATTTAAAAGGGTAACTCTTCCTGATTGTTTGAAAGCTACCCCCAACGGGGCGGCTAAATCTGGGATCATTACAGGGGGCATTTTTACTGAACATATAAATAAATGATAAATGCACAGCGAACATCGGGTCTACCATAAAGATGATTCAAAATATCTGAGCGACGTAATTGAATGCTCCTTTGAGAAGCAGGAAACAACGCAGACACGTGCCTGGACTTCAAAAAATGCAAAATACAACAACGTACAGATCGGAACTTGCCAACTTGTAACCATCCCCTTATCTGGAGGGCTCAGGTCCAGGCAGAACTTCGCACTTGACTCTTCAAGGGGATTATGGTAATTAGCTGGGCGTCAAATTATCCTTGGCCAAACAGCTAACTAGTTAGATAATCTTTGTCAAACAAATAGGTGTAAATAAATGATGCATTATGGCTAGCGCCTTTCCTGTCTCTCTTCAGCCTCGCACCGTTCTGCAGGCGGCGAGGTGGCAGTCAGTATCTGAGTGTTCTCTGGACAGTGGCCATCGCAGCCGTAAAGTATTTCTCGCTGCGCACTGAAAACATACAGATCTTAATGTAGCAAAGCTAATTTTACTCCAGAGTCCGTAAGGGGGTCGTGTGCAAACAACTGTAGGGCTCGATATTGTGTTATTTATTAGCACTGATGACGGCTACACGGGCTCCCCAAACCGCCCAGTAAAAGCACATGAATGATCTTTATGCGCGTCATTAAAGGCACTGTTGCGCCCTGTGGTGCTGAAAGGAAATGCCAGTCACAGGGAGAACTAGCGCGGATTCACTCGCTTATTTTTAAGTATTATTGTTATTATTTATACTTTTTGTAATATCTCATACAATTTCCATTTTTATTGAACCCCAAGGCAGCCTAAGTAAGGTTTGAACGTTAAAATATCGTATACTTATTTTTAAAGAATGTGCGTATGAAAGCATGGATGATAAACCAACGCTCTGTAACACACTGGAGGGTGAAATTTGTGTCGCTTAATTCCTACTTGTTTGTTTGTTTCACGCCATCTTTGTTTCCATTCCTAACTGTTTCTCGCCAAACTTCGCATAATCGGCCTCAGAACCACTTCTTTTCAGGTTTCAGGCGGTCAAGATCTACAAGCTCTTGGCTTTTGTTCCCCTGGCGCCAGTGCAGCTAAAGTGAAGCGTTCAGCTTCTTTCACGAACGTTTGACACCGTGGGATAGTTTCATTAGAGAGGCTGTAAGCGTTTTAAACACATCCGTACATCACATACGTGGCACTGTATACAGAATATGTTTTATATTACCTTTCCCCCTGGATGTATTATCATTTGTGACTATAGCACTCAAAATAATAACTGAATAGTCTGCGGAGTTTTGTCATAATGCTTCAAAGATTGCTCATAGCCTAAAAAATGCGATTTTTCACATCTTTACTATATATCATTTATACATTAGACCTATTTGCGGACGCACAAAGTATATTGCAGAGTGAGAGTTTTCCCCTTAGGTAGGCCTATATCTAGTATGTATGTTTTACATATTAAATACATACCACGGATAAATAGGCCTATTATTGCCACGTTGCAAAAACTGTACTTCTCGAAAGTGTGTAGCCCTACGTATCTGTGGAATTTTGACTTTTCATCACATTTAACCGACAGAATAAAATCGTAGGTCTACAGATGTTTTCGATATGCATTTATGTCAGTGGCAGATTATCCCCCGTAGCAAAATCTCATTAAAGTGCAATTTACAGAGCTTTGTTGATGTTGCCATCAACCAAAATTAAAGGCATTAATTTTTCAAAGTTCACAGAAGTCCTTACATAAATGATGTATTTGTGTGGAAGGACGATTTGCCAAAGTATTATTTGGAAAATTAACTCACATTAACGGTGCAAATGCGGCTAGGGGATTGGACATAAGATGCGAAACAAATATGCAAATGCCTCCATTTTACTGAGCCGTATACTGTACGGAGAGGTGTCTAATAAGGCGGTCATGCTGAGAGAGGCGCGTAAAGAGAGGAGGCAGGATTATGACAGGCGCATGACGCGTTTTCACATGCGAGGTCAATGAGCCTATGCGCATTAGCCCTTTGTTTAGGGCTGCAGCGGAGTTTAGCGTCATCTACAATCAGAAAGCGCACCTTAATGAACAAAAAAAGCCGTCTACAGGTCCACCGGGGAAACGTTTGCTCTCTGTAAGACAGAACGGGCAAAGTATTGGTTTAAAACGTCCATTACTTATTTTAAATGATCCTACGTTACACCCTAGACTTAATTAATAACCTAATTAACCCAAAACCTCAGAAAGCGTACCCCCACGGAGCAGGCAGAAAGGGGAGCCGCTGATTGGGAAATATGCCTAGCGTGTTGGGGTGAGAGCCTGAAAGCAGGTGGTCCTTCTGCTCAACTCAGTCGCTCGAGGTGCCGAGTGCTTAATACTGGGCGAGAGTAATGGGCGTCGGGGACCTCGTACTTCCAAAGTAAAGTGTGTCGCTGCCTCACTCGCATGTTTACGTCTGTCGCTTAGCGTACGCGCGCAAGGAAAACAACTACCAGCCGTAGCATTTTCACATGAAGAGACTATTCTTATGGCATTATGCATAATGGTCGAGTACAAGCACACGTAGTTAGAAATATTTTTAAATTCAGTACAAAAGATGAAGCGGGAACGATTCAGAATTTGTATATTTTCTTCTTAAAATAATGACAGGTTATTCTAGTTGTTGGTACTATAATTGCGTTGTTGGTGTTGCTACGGTTGGCATTATTAACATGTTATGTTGTAGGCCTACATAAATATACACACGATCCTACATGTCAGTGATTTTAGGGATTGCCGCTAGTATCGATTTCCCTTTGCCTTTATCTTTAGAATAAGTTTTTTTTTTTTTAGTTTATGAATTGTAATTAAACAAATCTAAATGACAAATATTACTTCTGGATGCTACTAGCAATATATATTTTTTAAAAAACCTTTTTCTAAGTCTATTTTTTGTTGTATTCAGTGCTGGTATCTAAGGGACCGCAGAAATAAAAGGCGCTGGTAGCCTTAACGTACAGTATGAGAATCCGTGAGAGCAGCGCTATAGAGCTGTCGCTTCGGGCAACAGGTCACGGATAAATTAATGACATTATTCAGCCGCCTCCGTATTTTACCTCCATCTTCCGTTCTCCCAGAATTAGGCGCATACGTTTTCCTAATCCTTCCACTGTAGAACACACAATTTTGTGTAGACATAGTAATGGGATGAGACGTAACAACTTTTTTAAAGGATACGTAATATTCTCACAATAAAAGGTCCATAAATAATTTACATAATTGACATAATTAAATTTGTCCATTAATTTACATATTTCCTTAGTAAATGTTTTAAAATTAAAGTGCTTCCCATACAATGATTTCCAATTGAATACAAACGGGTCAGCCAGATTTCAATTGCATTTCCAGATGGAATCTCATTAAACAAGCTGTACAATATTCGAATATTCACGCATCTTGCTTTATGTAGCAATAGTCAATTTAAAATACAGCGATCGGAGAGCTTGTTACATTTTTACAATCTTCAAAATATTTTACGTAGCCTACATTTCGCAACATCTTCGTTATCTCCAGCGCGTTCATTATCCGTGTTCAAGTCATCCCGTGAAATAAGTTCATAACCTATAGTACAAAAAAGTCCCGCTAAATTTTGTTCGGCTGGAAAAATAGACTGAACTCCCATTCAGTTTATAATATCGAATAATGCCAACCGTTCTGTACAGAAATTAGTGTAAATAAGCGTTTAATTTCAATGTAAAATGGGCTATTTTGCTGTCGATCTAAGTTACCCCACTTGCGCAAAAGCTAATAGAGAAAGAAGCCAATTCAACAAACAAAACACAAATATCGAATTAATTAATATATATATATATATATTATTGTCACTGATATATAATTTTAAACCTTTCTCACTTTTTAGAACCTGTTACTTGGAAAGTAAGCGCGGCGTGTTTCTTGGTGACGTTACCGTTTAATGGCATGTTGACATTGACTTAATGATGTTGAAAGTCGCCTCCCGATGGATTATCGTCACCTTCGTCATGAATGGCTCTCATCAGTGTCCGCACATCCTTTATGTGTGTCAATATTTGGACTCCTTGTCAAAGCCTGCAAATTAAACGAAAAATACACATTCATTCTTTAAACAGCTGAAGACCATCGGATTTAAATACTTTTGAATATCACTAGATTTTTAAGTAATCGAGATTTGCATTAAAACAAACATTACTTGTGATTGTTATTGTCGTCAGGTCGGCGATTACTAGTCATTCTGCTATGTGCATGTCTGTTAAACTTAGAAATACAGACCTACTTTTTGTCAAACGATTATATAATCTACATTATATCGCATTGAATTATTTAAACAGCACTTTTCCTTTTTGCCAAAAGCGTTTGCCTTTCCGAAATGAGTATGAACCGTCTTTTAACTTTTAACTGTGGCTGGAAATTGTGGCTAAGGACTGCCGTAGTGTTGGGAACTCCTGGGAACGTCGTCATGATTTATTGTCTTGGCGAGTTATTTTCGACCACTTTAAGGACACGGGAATACTTGCGTAATATTGTTACACATTGGTTTGATTTATGTTGGTATTTATTATTACAAAACGGCACAATTAACATCCATATACTCCCATTAGAATATACTAAATGCACACTTTCACACATAGAATGACTGAAAAGAATACACACTCAATTTTATATGACAACATTCTACTTCTAAAATAACGTTTGGAAACTACCCAAATGTTTTGAGTATTTCATTTAAACAAAATAAATCGGTAGTTATAACCTCATGGAAACGTGGCTTTATTTGTTTGCCCGCATAAATATCAGCTTCTAATAGGCTACGTGTTTACCTGTTATAGGCTACTGGTGCAACAAGAATAGCAACCGGAGTAATTAATCTGGAACAGAAGAAGCAGGCCTGCATGTTCTAAAAAAGTTGTTTTAGTTATTTATAATAATAACAAAAACAATAACAACAGTAATAATACTTATTATTATTATTATTCTACTTATTATTATTATCGATGTTGATGATGATACTACTACTACTAATAAGAATAATAATAGTGATCATCTTCGTATAGAATCGAATTTGTTTTAAAATTTAAGAAATATTGTAATTTAAGAAATACATAATGGACATTTCGCGTCAGTTTGATTTACAAATGCCTAGCTTCTCTTAGAAAAAAAATACGTGTTTAATTAAGTTAAGTTTAATTAACTTGAGAATAGAGGATGTGTCAGCGTGTCGCTCTCGGTGCGCCCGGTACAATGAGCGGCAAGCGAGCGCCTTTCATGCGTGTTTCAAGGGCACGGGACCAAACCCACTCAACTAAATATCATAGGAGTGAAGTTTCCAATCTTTGTGCTCTCGGTCTTTATTGCGTATAATCCTCCCACCCGCTGTCTGGACTTATTTAAATTCAGTTTCTCCCAGGAGCGAGGGTAAATGCATGCACAGAAAATTATGTTAGCGTGATTCATTTTGTTGAAAAAATAAAACACACAAATAAAATAAACATGTTTTTTTTTCTCTCATTTGTTAACCATAGCTGTTTGACAAAGCGTCCCCGTTTCATTTGTGTCCCTTGTTTGACATTAGGGTCGTTTATAAATCACTGCAGCTTGTTGTTTCACAAAGTAGACATATATTATACAGAAAACAAATCCAGACTTCTTAGTTTTAACACAATGTATAACTAAATTCATTTCAACATGTTATTTATTATTTACGTATCTGAGAAAACACGTTTTAAAGTGCGAAGCCGTTAAGAACTGTTTATTCATAGAAGTGTCTTCACAGTCGTTTCTGACTGCTTGGATCATTACAATAATGTAAATAAACGACGCATAATTCGCCATGAATTTGATGCGCAGTAAATAAACCGATAACCCAAAGGGCAAACTTGATTTCAGAAAAATGCAACTTAACACCAGGAAACACTGCGCGCTAGTTCTAAGAGGTATGCAGATGCTATTTAAATTAAACTCATTAGGGTCATGTCTGTGATGAGGGCCCCATTGGGGCCTTTATTAGGTAGTGCAGTGATGCCGCCCCCCCGTGCTCGCCTCTGACTACTTAGCAACCTGGGGTGCCGACAGATGTCTGCCTGTGTATGTGGTTGGGTGATGCCCATGTCTGATCTGAGAGCCCGTTTTACTGCAGCCTTTGAACGCGGCGCAGGTATCCGGAGCCATCCGCAGCGTCCAGAGGTGCTCAGTCACGTCATCTATCGCTGCCCTTTATTTATTTATTTGCCTGAGCAGCTTCACTACATTTCGCATTCCCTACATTTCTTTTGCGCACAACGTACTAAATTTACCAAACTTTACTAAATGAGAAATGAAAGCATTTATGAGGTGTCGGAAAGAAAGAAGAGCGGAGAGATGATCGCATGAAAGGGAGTCTCATTCTCCGCGCTGGCTCGGCTGTGGGGAAATCGCACTTCAGATGTGACGGAAAATCAGCTACCGATGGCTGCTGCCAGCAGGTGGCACCAGCACTACATTTGAGTAGCCCCACCCCAGGCGCGGTTAATGAGTGCGCGGTGCGCGGGCGGGGAGGCGGTGGAGGATGCAGTCATACGGTTCAGCGTGCTGTCATTTCGCCAGGTTTCAAGGCCAGTAACAACCAGATTTCGCTGACGAGTTTAAGCTTCAAAAAAGTGGAAAGGAGACCCCGTCTACGGATTAACACACTATATATGTGTGCATCTTTTTTTAAAGTGTAGAGCATGGGGCTTCCCTGAAGCCGCTTGTGGAGAATTGTAGAATATTGTAATGTTCAGTGAACATTCTTAACAAAGGTGAAATTTCCTGAAAAAAGTATCTTTTCACCCCGATCCTTGTAATCTCCATGCTCCACGCTGAGGACATCTCAAACAGTCTGACGTCAATTCTGTGTTGACAGACATACAGCACAGCACCGAAACATGAGCTTTCTTTGTTTAATTTTGCATTTCACTTAACCTTCGGTTCATTTGCGTACTAAATTTAGTTGGCCGGTACTTCCTGTGAAGGAGATCGCTAATCTGACCGCACTCGCCATATACCTACTATGAATTGTTTTAATATGAAGGCAAAATGACAGCGCTGAGTTGTTCATCATGCTGTCTCCTCTGTGAGGGCCTCGCTTCAGTTCCCGGGCCACGGCGGATGCTGCAGGTAATTGCAAAGATGAATCACACAATTGCATTTTTAATTTCCATAAGGTGGCCTCGGTCCAGATCTCTGCAGGTCAGTTGGAAAGGACTAGGAGATGGCCTTGGACGTCACTGGGTGATTGGAGTATAATTTAAAAACATGATACATGATGATAATTAGCATCTCTGCATCAGAAGGTAGCGTGGGTCACCCCCCTACCGCAAGCAAGCCGGAATCAAAGCTACGGGTTTCTTATTCTGCAGTATAAAGAGGCAGTTCGGATCACACACAGGTCATGTGACTTCTCAAAGCTCTAGGTGGACGACTTCTTTTGAGTTTGCTCCAGCATTATTGGCTGGCTAGTGTTACTCATTCTCCCGCGTGGTTTTATACACGTGGCACCGGACGGTTAATGACACGATATCCAAGCTCTATGTCCACGTTCTACGACCTCTCTGATTGGCTGGCGACGTCCTCCATCATCACCACCACTGTTGACCCGATTGGTTTGAATTCGACGGACATTTAAAGCGTTTGAGCCTCGGTGGGCTTGGCTTCCGAGGGCCACACCCGGACCGGCGGCCCCCCGGCGCCCGGCTTTTCCGTAACGGCGTTCCCGATAGACGCACTTTCATTTTTTCGGACCTCGTTCGCATAATCCCGGCGGATGGCCCTCTGGGACGCCGTCGGGGGAAGGAGCCACTGCGAGACCCCTTGCTGAACCTCGGAAGGATTTAGACGATAACAGAAAAGGGGGATTTTCAGTCAAACGACGCAGATGTGCACGGCTCATATTGTCGCAAGCGGGGTGCAATAGGCGTGGTTACTGAGAGGGGGGTCGGCGAAGGCTCAGCTCAGCCTACACAAATAAGGGGGATGATGGAAGAGGGAAGAAAATAAAAGCAAATAAGAGAAACGTAATAATGTGACCCCCCCCACCCCCCCCACAAAAATGCCCATAAATAAAAAAAGCAAGCCCCCACCCAACAATAAAACAACCAACAGGCATTAAACCAGCTCCCAATACACGTACAC
>JABFDZ020000001.1:16433012-16445389 GCA_019775955.2 Pollimyrus isidori
TTATGCTGAACTGGTTGGTAAAAACAAAATCCTGGTCTGGATTTGTAGCTTGTGAACCTGAAATGCCCAACACTGTTTAAAGGACGTAAAACTTCACTCCATTGCCGTCCAAAGTTGCTGAGCGGAAGTCTCAGCAGGAGCGTCTACATTCCTAATCGACTTTTCGTTTATAGATCAGACTGGCTAGAACTCTGGCCCAGCAAAACACGGGGAATATTTTCGCATTATGCCTGAACACAATTGTGCCCATTTAATAAAGATCGATTATGAGAAATGCTGCCGTTTGCTTTACACTGTAAATCCCGGTCGATATCAGTCTAACGCAGCAGCTAACGTGCCCCGCGAAGGTCCCAGTCGCGTGGACGGATTTCTGAGATCGGGGCTGTTTTTACCGCTGACGCGCTCATAAACGGAGCTGGGGATGTGGTGAACAGCCAAAGCGGCAGCATCCAGCCTCAGCACCCAACGGGTCAGACCTGAGCACACTGGGCTTTATCAGCGACGGCCACAAGCTGCGGGGCCACCGTACACTAGCCAGGGCAGAGGGAGCCGTTTTCCTGGGAAAAAGTAATAAAGGTGACGACTCCTTTTTTAACCTGGAGCTGAATCAGTCAACGCAAATAAATATGTTTGACCCTGAGAGGCGTGCAAAGTCAGACGACCTCCAATCTCCCCGAGTCAGACTCACAATAGCACTAGCAGATTTATAGCGAGTGCTCATTTTTCAGTTAAGGGTCTCGTTTTAATAAATCTATACATAAGGGAGTACATTTATCTTTAAGGCAAAGAGGCAAAGCACAAGCTGTGCAATGCTGGGTAGTCTTTAGCTACCGATCCGACAGCGCCTTCACATTTCCCATTAAGATGGCGGAGGACCTCGTCACGTCACCCAAGGGGCGCAATCTCCCTGAGAAGAGGACCGGAAACCCCTTACATGACATCTGCTCAAAACACTCCACGTGACACAGCACCGCAGAAGCAGGATCAACTCGGGAGCCTTTTTGAAACCTCCGAAACACTTCAACATTTTCAGTTTTACATTCCCACGACACAGGAATAGATGCCTGATGATGACCTTGCCTTAATTGGGCCGCGTCCTCCCCTTTGATTGGCGCGAGCATGAAACTCAGAGCATCAACTCAGCATCATAGCATGGTCACCTGCATCTAAGCGTCACAGATATCGCCATGACTAACGTGCAAGGACAGAAATGTTCATCTGATAGCTTCAGTGATTATCATCAAAGGCATAGACCTTCACTGCAGGTGCATTGTGGTCTCAGTCATGTTGCACTCTGCGCTAATAAGTTTGCTAGAATTGCACACCTTGTGCTGACCGTTGTAAAGCTTTGTAATTTGGTTCCTTTTTTTTCAATAGATTTATCTGCTTTTGATTAATTTCCTCTGTGTTATATTTGTGTTTAATATTATTTACATTTCAGAACGAAAAAGGAATTGTATTTGATTAAGGGTTGTTTCCTTTAAGTATTTTGTCTATATTTTAACTGCTCCATATATGTATGTTACAGGTCATTTCCTGTATGCCGGAGGGAGAGTATTAAGCAGCACTGGAGTTTTTGGACTGCATAAGGAGTTAAAGGAAGGATTTAGCAAGGATTTTCAGTACCAACCTTCCCTCTTAGCTTACAAGCAGGCAAAAGTAGTATGTTGCACGTTGAGTTTTATGGTTGTATGTATCTTATTTTTAGCGAATATGTAATTGATGTATTTTCTTTGCATTTGTCCTGCATCTCTAGTTCTACAGTGTTCACAGTGGTGCTTAGGTGTTGTAAATAAGCGTCTGTGCTCAAGACACTTGGAACTTCACCTTGAGTCAGTGAAGCTGCACACACAGTACAGAAGTCGGCGAGCGGCCGAGACAGACAGGAAATGCAGACACTTATCGTGGGAAAGGCCACAGTCGGAACGGTAACATTAGAGTAAAGGTGCAAGCAGGCAAGGGACGGCTAAGCAAGCAAGAACCTTAATTTTTGGGTCTTGGAAGTAGCACAAGCGCTTGTAAACTGCAGCCGAAGTTTCAGTTGTGCTGTATCTTATTTTTGCTTAAAGACAAATGTGAATATTTACGTTGTCGGTAACTAGCAAAGCAAACATAAATGCCGTATTTCTGAATTAGCCAATTTACGATTTCTGCATGCAACATTTAATCATTTATATAACTTTATACTAGTGTGTCATTTATATTAACATTGTTCTAAGGTCATGTTTAACATTTTCCACTGTTTGACCTTTATATAGTTCACTGTGATTTTCAAGTATTTAATTCTGGCATTGTACTGTAGCTGTGTGTTTACGTAAGGGTTTACCGAAGGCTATTTAAGGTATATTTATGCATTCATTGAAAGCGATTAGTAACTTAAAGAAAGACACATTTCTCCTGAACTCATGTACTTAAGGTATTTGTCACGACAAATTAAACATGTCAGCCACTAAGGAGAAAATGCTGAAGTCCATTTATCAAGTAAGCCGTGCTGGACCTTCCACAGAAGATGTTGGCCAAGCAGAGCACCTCAACTCACCTCACCTCACAGCAGGTTGAAGTAGCTGCTAAAGACGGTCGACCCCAGGCAGGAACAGTTAACATACCGCAGACTCCAGATGCCTCTCCCCGAAAATGTAAAGGAGCCGCTAGATGCCAAATTGAATGATCTAAAAAGGGATTTTGAAGGGTTGTAGGGAAGGTGGAAGCATCACGTCAACGATTTGAAAAGATCCATTAAGAATAACGACGATGCGGGTTTAATTAATGAGGTTGTGAGCACGATTCATGACATGCAATCTGAGTTTGATAATATTTATGACAAAATCAGAGATATTACAAGTCCAGAACCTGAAATTCGAAGAAAAAAATAATACATGACATGCAATCATTAGGGTTGCCAATGAAAGGGCCTCGATGCTACTGTACCTCGATGGAGTCTCTAAAGTTGAAATCATATCCTGGCCTGATGCTGAGTCAGTGTTTGACACCACAGTGTCCAGTGTCATCACTGCACCTACCAGTAAGTCAAAGACTGGTTCTAAGGGGCCCAAGCAATCTTTCTACAAGTTACTACGGAAAAAACAGCAAGCTGTGGCAGAGGTGCAGCCACACAAGAGGTAATCAAAATAATGAAGGTGCAGCATCAGTATAAGGAGGACATTTTGAGGTGGAGGATCAAAGGTTAATGGCAGAGAGAGAAGTTGAAGAAAAGGGCAATAGAAGCGGAGAAAGGAAGAAAATGAGCTCAATTTATCTCAGAAAACGCCGCTAGAAAAAAGGAGAAAAGGAACGAAGTTGGACGGTTGAAGGAACCGAAAAGGCCCAATGTGGCACAAGCAAGGCTGGAAGTACATGCAGAAAGCATGGTGATGAGGAACAATGCCTACCTTCTCCTCCCTCTCAGCAAAGCCAAGAGGTTTATCCTGCTCCACCAAATTTACTAGTTTCTCTCCTTCAGACAGTTATGCCCACCCAAGTTTCTTCCCCGCAACAAAATAGATTGATACAAACCCCACCGCCAGCCACATACGCCACCTTTCATGAATCTCCTAATGGCCTCGTGAGAAAACTTGCCGAAGCAGTTACAGCCAATCACGTTCCAGAACGTTTTCCTCAGTAAGTTGAAGTCGAATTTGCGAACTGAATTCAGATTCAGCTAACAAACTGAGATTGAGTCTTTTAATGAGACAACTGCAGATTGAAGTAAACACAATTCATACTTAGATTCTAGGAGCACAAATATCAGCCTCAATGGCCACCACAAGTATGGTGGGTCTCTCTACTCAGCGCCTCACTGACTGCGTAGATTAGTTTGCACCCTTCCCATGTCAAGTCCAGTTAAGATGGAAAGTTCCTCTACCCTCGGCGAGAGCAAAAGCAACCTGTCAAATGCATCTATTACTGATACCCGATTGTTTTCCATATCATCTGCTAAGGCACAAATATTTGCTACAGGCTCTTCTGTCGCCATTACTCTCTAAATGTATTTTCAAATGAAATGCTCAGATTGAACATTGAAATGACAAATGCATGCTCTGAATGAATATTGAATTGCCAATTTCAAAATTAATTGCCATTTGAATTTTTGTGCTTTTAATCTTCCATAAGAAACTGCTTACCAAGCTGCTGGGACATACTTGATGAAAGATTTGGCAATCCATTTGTAATTAGCAAGTCATATTCAGGACAAAATACAATTATGGCATTAGCCCCAAAGACAGCAGTGATCTACGTGAATTTGTAGATTTTCTGAGCAGCGTTGAACCTGCCATGCCCTACTGTATGTTCAAGGTTTACAAGCTCCAGATGACTGTAATGAAAAACAAAGCATCGCATCCGAGTTGCCAGATTGATTGAGTTCACGTTGGAACAGGACAGTCACAAAGTTCCAGGATGAACACATGAGGTTCCCTGATTTGAAGTATTTTGTAGCATTTCTCAGCAAAGAAGCCCAAATTATTTGCAACCCCTATCACATCTTTGCAAGCAATGAAGTCATCGGATCACGAAAGGACTCAACTACACGGACCCGCAACTTTGGTGCCAAAATGCTTACCACTAATTCCTCCTAGAGGACAAATATTATGTGGATCTTTTGCAAGAAACTAGGCCACACTCTCCATCACTGTCGCCAGATTATGAGTAAGCCAGTTGAAGAAGGAGATAAATTTGTACAAATTGAGAAGTTGTGTTTTGGTTGTCTTAAGGGTGGTCATAACTCCAGAAGCAGCGCATCCATAAGTGTATGTGAAAAATAGGAAAAACATCACCTCACATGTCTACACCAGGATTGTGAGAAGAAGGATAAAGAACAAAGACTAAGAACAGATCAAGAACAACCAAAGACAAACTAAGAGTCTAGAGAAAGGGGATATGAACCAATAACAAAGCAAGAATCTAAGCAAGCAACCTCCAACATAGTTGTTCAAGAAAGGGGCAACACCCATACCTCACCAATTGTTCCAGTTTATATTTCAACAGGGACTGAACCAGACAAGGAAATTCTGGTGTACATGTTGCTTGATAGCCAGAGCAACACTGCATTCATCCTCAAGGACATATCAGAGATGCTGAATGCCAAGAAAGAATGTGCGAAGCTTAAAATTTCCACTATGACTTCAAAAACAAAGGTTGTGTCATGCAAAAAAATTAAAGGACTTCAAGTTAGAGGCATTAAATCTGAATCAAAAGTCAAGCTCCCAACCACTTAAACAAGAAATGACATACCTGTAAATAGATCTCACATACCCACAAGCGAAACAGCACAATCTTGGTCTCATCTAGAACATTTAGTGGATGAAACATCTCCTGAACTTGACTGTGAAGTAGGATTGTTAATTGGTTATAATTGTCCCCAAGCCGTACTTCACAGAGATGTCAACAACGGCAAAGAAGACCAGCCATTTGCACTGAAACCTGTGTTGGGTTGGAGCATCGTTGGTTGCAACAATTCCAGCAATGACTATGAAGATGAAATAGGTGTGAGTCATCGTATCATCTCAAAGCAAGTTCTGCTGAGCATCATGCCATCCGGCAAGCTCAAGTCCGCTTTGCCTTTAGAAACCAAGTAAAAGAAATAAAAAGAAATAAAAGAAATGTTTGCTCTGACTGATATAATTAAACTCATTGAGTCAGATTTTAATGAAAGGACTAGTGAGATTTAAATATCACAAGAAGATATTCAGACTTTAGCAAAGCTGAAGAAAGGGATCAAAGAAAGGCAAGATGGGAACTATGAAATGCCATTGCCCTTTAAGAAAGAGAGGCAAAATCTGCCAAACAGCAAGGGCTCATGCTGAACACTGATTAAAGTGTTTGAAGAAACATCTGATAAAGGATGAACAGTACTGCAAGGACTATGTGCCTTTCGTGAAAGATATTTTAGTACAAGGTGATGCTGAAAAGGTTCTAGAGATGGAGTTAAACAACCAGCTGGTATGGTATATCCCTCATCACGGGGTTTACCACCCCCAGAAGCCAGGCGAGATCCGTGTTGTCTTCGACTGCTCTGCAAGATTTAGGAATACATCACTGAATAAACATCTGCTGACTAGACCAGATCTCACAAATGGCTTTGTAGGGGTCTTCTGTTGTTTCTGGAAGGGGAGGGTGGCCATTATGTGTGATGTCGAGAGAATGTTTCACCAATTTTATGTTGCACCTCAAGATCAGGACTACCTCAGATTCCTGTGGTAGGAGGAAGGCAACATGGAAGCACCACCGTCAGTGTTCCGTATGAAGGTACACCTGTTTGGCGCTGCCTCAACCCCTGGGTGTGCAAATTTTGGCCTCGAGCATCTTGTTGCACAGGGTAAAGACAAATTTAGTCAAGCTACAATAAAGTTTATACAACGTCATTTTTATGTTGGCAATGGTTTTACTAATGTGGACTCTGAGGTGGAAGCTATCCAGCTTGTGAGAGAAGCGAGAGACACAAATTCATCACCAACAATAAAGATGTAAGTGGCACGATCCCAAGGGAGGAATGTGTAGAAGGTACAACTACCATGGATATGGCTCTAGGAGAACCCAGCATTAAAAGGGTGCTGTCTTCAGTATAGATACCAAGGTGGTATGTAACATTCACATTCACTGAAGTTCAACAGTATGAACTACATAATTTTTCTGATGCTGGTGTGTCTGAAGGTATGTTCATACCCCCAAGTTGTGACTAAGTCCAGAGAAGTTCACAGTGCTCTTGTTATGGAATTAAGTCTCTAAAGCAGGGGAAGGAAGTGTCTTTGAATAAATCTACCAAATTACACATTTTAAACCCATTTGTAGACGACCATGGTATCCTGAGGGTGGGAGGAGGATTAACACAAGCTGCACTCCATCTTCATGTTAAACACCCTGCCATCCTTCCAAAAGGACATCTTGTGTCTCAGTCGCTTATAAAACATTACCAAGCACCAAGGTTGTGGAATGACCATCGATGAAGCAAACTCCAATGGGATTTGGGTTCTAGGATGCAGCAATGAAGTATCGTCCCTCGTTTATAAATGCATTAGGTGCAGGAAGTTGAGAAGGGGTAATCAAGAACAAAAAATGGCTGACCGACCACCAGAAAGGATGAAAGTCACCCCTCCATTCACTTATAGTGGAATGGACTGCCTTGGGCCATTTTATGTTAAGGGTGGGAGAAGGGAGCTGAAGAGATATGGGCTACTATTCACCTGAATGTGCTCAAGTATTGGATGACCTTAGTACTGATGCCTTCATAAATGCGCCTCGCTGCTTTGTTGCTATTTGCGGCAATGTAAGTCAACTCCAAAGCGGGCAAGGCACCAATTTCGTAGGAAGGAAGGAATTCTTAAAATTGATGAGGGGAATGGAACCGGAACGTGCGAAGGAGTTAGGATACAACTTTGTTATGAACCCACCTGCTTCCAGTCATATGGGTGGCGTCTGGGAGAGACAGATCCGGACTGTACAGAGCCTCCTAACTGCAATCTTAGACCCGTCTGCCAGAAGACTGGACAGCTTCTCACTAAGAACATTCATGTATGAAGTGATGGCCATCGTGAACAGCCGACCATTATCAACAGAACTTAATGATCCAACAGGACCAGAGCCCTTAACATCAAATCACTTACCGGTGGTGAAATCCTAAATTATTGTACCACCACTTGGACAGCTCGTAAGGGAAGACCTTTATCTTCAGAAGACATGGAACAGAGTTCAGTTTCTAGAAAATTAATTCTGAGTTAGGTGGAGGAAAGAATGCCTTTTAAATTTGCAACAGAGAACTAAATGGAACAAGAATATTTAAGTATTTTTGTCTATATTTTAACTGCTCCATATATGTATGTTGCACATAAATTCCTGTATGCCGGCGGGAGAGTAATAAGTTGGCATAAGTGCCTCTAGAGTTTTTGGACTGCATAAGGAGTTAAAGGAAGCATTTAGCAAGGATTTTCAGTATCAACCTTCCATCTTTGCTTACAAGCAGGCAAAAGTAGTATGTTGTACGTTGAGTTTTATTGTTGCATTTGATCTTATTTTTAGCGAATATGTAATTGATGCATTTTCTTTGTATTTGTCCTGTTTCTCTAGTTCTGCGGCGTTTACGTCGGTGCTTAGGTGCTGTAAATAAACATCTGTGCTCAAGACACTTGAACTTCGCGTTCTGACTAAGAGCGGCATACACCTTATGTATTCAACATGAACATCGAAGAACATGCACCTGTCTGTGACTGTGAAGCCAGTGTGTCTCTTTCGATTTAGAAAGACTTCGCAGGACAATTGTTATTTGCCTCCCCGGCACTCGTGTTAGTTCTTAGACGTTTATTTTTCCAAGCTCCCCCAACAGTCGTCGCCATCCTGAGGCAGCCTTAGGGAACAGCAAAGGCTGATCGCAAAGCCATTTGTTATCCTCTCCTGCAGGAATCTGTCTACGCGCGGAACCCTTTGAATATATTAGCTTGTTATCTTCCGGGAAGGGATGATTTCATACGGTTGCATCAAGATAGTTTGGCGCAGGGAGGAATTAAGGCGCTGAAAAGTGCCCCGCGCGCTGTCAGCAAAGTCTGCAGCCGAGGCGGCGGAGAGAATCGATGGTGTTTTTCAACAGGCGGACAAAGTGGAGTGGACCAGTGGCCAGGACCAGAAATCTATACATTACAGCTGCATTTGTGGGTTTTTTTTTCCGGCCTATAAATAGGCCGACGTGTGGCGCTGCGGCTTACGACTCAGAAAGTCGCCGGTTCAAATCTCATTACTGGCAGAGTGATGCCACCATTGGGCCCCCGGGCGCGAGACATCAAGGACTGTCTGACCTTGTTCTCTGATCGTCACTCCTACATCACTTTGGCAAAAGCCTCAGCCAAATACAGAAATAACGCAATTAATTGTCACATGACTAACTGTAGAAGGATCATTTTTAAAAATATAACATTCAGGTGTAAAAGTTGAAGAGCTGGGACTAGTCCAATGACAAGCTAATCAGCTGAATTATGCAAATTGCCCCAGAGCTCTGTAATGGACCAATGAGGTAAGCCTGTTTGGTGCGGCTTGCAGCTGTTTACTCCTTTGCTTGTCCAATGATATCACCCGCGTTCTGGACAAGGGTGCGAATCGTATTTCCCGACCAGGCTGAGATACAGTTGGCTGAGAATAACTTTTCTACCAAGACCTTCAGCACAGAGTAAAATGGCATAATGATGTTTTTAGGGAAATTGATGGCGTGTGACTAAAGGTCCGGTGCCATGAAGGCCTACGTTCACTGTGTGGTATGCATATATGTGTGTGTGTGTGTACTGTATACAGACATATAGAGTTTTGTGTGCATGCATGTATTTTTTACATTTGATTTGAAAGGCGTAAATTAACAATTGCCAGCCATGCTTCAGCTTAGAGCAAAAAATACTCCTTGATGTGCAGCCTAGTGTTTGCAAAGCCATTAACTCCAAGCAGGCAGGACAGGAAGCCCAGGGTGTCTGCAATCCTGAAAATGTATTTGACGCCGTCTGTCGTCCCCTTCATCCTCCTCCCTGTTTCCCCCTGAGTGCTGCTCGCAGATCTTGAAAGGGTACTTTGGAAAAAAACTGAATTCCCAAAACTGTACCAGTAAGCAGGGCGCTTCTGTAATCCACAGCCGTTTGTGACTGATAAGGAATCGGACCGGTCCGCGGCACGAGTGACGGAACATGGACGGAAAGCCGTGCAGGGTCAAACCAAACCAAACCGCGTCATTGAATGTGTCACGTCGCTCCACACTTTGGACACGCAGGTGAGTGAAAAACCCACACAGCCCCACAGCACCGGGATCCCCGGCAGCTGACCCAGCCGTGCGGAATCAGTCACGCTAACCTTTTACTTACATACCAGACACTTTTATCCGTCCATTTTTTTTTGAGAGAGCAGGGAGTGCCTCTCAATGCCAAGAACACAACGATCGTCCTTGTGGCCTTCTGGGTTTTCGCTGTCCTCTATACTTCTGTTCTTGAGTATTTAACTGGTCATCGGCGATGGAAGACGCCGTGAAACAAGAACACAGGTATGGCCAAGGAGGCATACTGAGAAAAAGCATGTGGCTGACTGTCCCTGACTTGAGCACTTCTGTTCCTGTGCGTTGGCCTCGATAAGCGTAAAGAGTAAACAGAAATGCAGGGGCCTGTTTCAGGAAGCAGGGTTTCTTGCTTAGCTGGATAAGTTGTCAGATTTAAGGTAGTCTGGGCTAAATTAACTTTATCTTTATTCACTTATATTTACGCCAGACTACCTTAAATCCAACAAGTTATCCAGCTAAGCAAGAAACCCTGCTTTGTGGAACTGGCCCCAGACGCGTTACAAACACTGTAATTGGGCTGGTCAATATGTCTGAAAAATGATATTGTGATATTTTAGGTCACTGTATTGATTATTAAAAAAATCCCCTATAAAACTTTTTTTAAAAGTGAGGACAGAAAGTCGGAAGGAATTGTGGTTTTATTTATTCACATCAATGTTTACTATCTGGAAAACATGAAAAGTGCATTTCTTCTGAACATAACAATATCCCCAAAAAAAAGATCTTAATTCTTAGGAAAATTGCATAATTACAAAATATCCAAGTGCTTGAAATGTAATAGATTGGATTGTTCAATTAGATGGTTCAGTTAAATGCTTATATTCAAAATAGGACATTACATCTATAATCAACTATAATAAAAAAAATACAAATTGACTAAATCTCAGTGCTTGAAATGTTAAAAATATATTTAAAGTATTTAATAACTTGGTTATTCAAAAGTTAAATAGCACTGCATAATAAGACTTGTGTGCCGTGAACAAAATTACGTACATACTGTGATCAAAACTGATGTATTGAGAGGTTTTTTCTTTGCCAGATTTTTAAAATGTAAATATTTTTGTGATAATTCTTTTTAATTTGTATTTTGCTTTTTCAGGCACACATTTTTCTTTTTTGACGAGTCTTTGCAATATTTCTTTCCTTTCGCGCTGTATTTTTCTTTGCTTTTCATTACCTGGCCTCCTTTTGGATTTGTGGGGGTGTCTGTCACTGATCCATACCACCAGCATGTATCTTGCATGTTTGCACATACACAGCATATCTGATCATGGGTGCAGTACCTGTGCGTACACTGCGTTTTTCTGACACTGACCGATCAGTTCCTACTACTGCTATTTTATGGCTTTCCGTATTATCTACATTTACAATAAACTAATAGAATGATTATAACCATACATTATCAAACCATTTGTATGTAGAAATATATCGAATATAAGATAGAAATTTGATATATCGCGCAAGTAGCGCTCTATCGCACTTCATCTCGGAAGCAATGCTGAGTACTTTCCGCTCTGCATGTTCGTTTAATAGTTTTCAAATCCAATGAGTCCTGAAATCGTCGCACGTCGATCTGCCATTACGGCATGCTAACTCTAATTAAGGGCTGCAACAAATCGCTTCAAAATGTAAATGATTTACTCTACTCGACAACCTCGCGTAATAAGTCCTTGCTATTTTAATTGTGAGACGTAAATTCTTTATGCAAATAATGTCCCTTTGATGAATCTGTGCATCAGCAACTCAACGTTATTTACTCGTGTCGGTTCGATGGCCAAAATGAGTCTGAATCATATAATCCATTTTAATTGTGTCAGGGTTCATATCCCTGTAAAAAGAGAATCTCCTGCATGGCGCTCATATTCCACATGGCTTATACATAAATTTCAAATCATGTCGGTTAAACGGCCACGGGAGAAATAGGTAATGATTTCATGTCGGTAATGTGCTGTATGCTCACAGGCCAAACATAGTCATTCTGTGATTAAGCAAAAGACCTGAAGCAAAATGTACCAAGAAGGAAAGAAATGAAGTAAGAGAGGGAGAAAGGAGGGAGGAGCAGAGAGAGTGAAGAGCTGGCCTCCCAAGGAGGCTATGCGGGGAGCTGCGTGCGACACTGTGTGCAGGAGGCCCGGAGACCGCAAATGTGGCCTCGGGTTCGCAAGCAGAGACGGAAAGGAAAGGACGAAGGGTTCAAATTAAATTGAAGGCTTAAAAACCCAGAAGAACAGGGAACAGACTGTGGGCCTTCATTAGTGCCACGGTTCCCGTGCGGGGTCAAACCAAATCACATTATTTGTCACATCACCGGACATTTTATAAGTACAGGTAAGTGAAACACTTGTGTGCACAGCCTTACAGCAGCAGCAACGAAGAAGTTCAAATAAAACAATAAAATAATGGTGTAGATAGGAAGTATGCAAGCGATGGTAATATAGATTCCCATGATGCAATGCTTCCGGGCGGCACGGTGGCTGCGTGGTTAGCACTGTCGCCTCACAGCGAGAAAGGTCCTGGGTTCGAGCCCCGGGTTCGGCACAGGTGCCTTTCTGTGTGGAGTTTGCATGTTCTCCCCGTGTTCGCG
>JABFDZ020000001.1:16555103-16574671 GCA_019775955.2 Pollimyrus isidori
CCTTTCCTGCGACGTGTTTCCTGCGACGTGTCTGTGCCGGCCTGAGCCGCCATGCAGCCCCTCGCTTTTATCCCGGGCTCCGGTTACAGCTGGCTTCCGGCTCCCGGGCCCGGGGGGGTGACGCCACCACGTATGACGGTCCGTGTAATGTTGCTGCGATGCCGGCGTGAACCGTCAACGCATCTCCGCCGCCTTTGAATCAAGGGGCCCTTTCGGAAGCGTCCAGAAGACGGCTTGCTCTCGGTCGCAGGAGTGGATGTGAGCGCCCGACGGCCGTTTCTGGTCCTGGGGGTGTCCCTGGCTGCTTCGCGCCTCCTCGGATCGGGACCTAATCCTTCAAAGGGCCGGCGCCGGGCTATTCACATGGAAATGGAGCATGTAATCGGGTGCCTCCGCTGGGCTTTGCCGGGGCCGTTTTCACAGTCGCCGTCCTGTTTGGCTCCCGACCCGCCCGTAACCGTAGCCCCCTTCCCATTGAGGGGCCCCAGTATCTCCGCGCGGGGGTCACCGGATATCCTGCACTCACCCCGAGTGCGGCCCACAGCTGGCCCCCGGGCCCCCCAGGGACACCGCACGCCGCTCTTTGTAGCGCTGTCGCTAACGCCGGCTCTCCCGTGCTCCGTAGGCTGCCTCGGATGACCCCCCCGCGGCCCCGCGGCCCCAGGCGCCCTTGACATGGCAGCTGTGGAAAGCCCTGGACTACAGGTATCCTTCAGAAACTGCCCATAAACGGGGGCCCTGCCCACGGAAGGCGGCGGCTAAGGTGACGTGTCCCGGGTTAAGTGACAGCTCACGCCTGTCAGGATGGGATCACATCCCCCTGCCCTCAGAGAGACCGATCACTGTGCCTTCCTCAGTAACATAAGCCAGGTGTAATTTAACTGAAACTGTTCATTTTGTGTTCCTCGAAACCATCCTGTTTGCCTTTCTAAGGAATACTCCTCCAGTTTACCTTACTGTCGAAACCCTAGTCATTGTTTATATTTCTCAATGTAAAGTTTCCGGAGACATGAAAAATACTCACTCCCAGAATACCCTGTATGGTACTGTACATATTATTACTGTACATACTATAGTGTACAAAAGTCTCAGGCAGTCAAAGAAAATGGTGTTTAAATTATCTAAATATTGGTGTAAAGATATGTTGTGCCTGTCGAAGTGTGTCAGGTCACGCTTTCAAAACCTCTTCAAAAACCACCCTGTATTTGCAGCAACTGACCAAGACACCACTGTGTTTTTTTACTCAATCGCTGCCCCACCTTGTTTGGCTGATCAGTATCTCGTCAAGCTCTTTAAATATTTAAGTTAATTAATTAAATGAGCCGGCGCTGTGATTGGACCTTCATGCATTCGTAGTAACCAGAGAAATGCCCCCTTGTCCTCATGTGGCAGTGACCTAAAACTGGGCCACAGGGCACCTCCGACGAATCCTTCATCACCATCCAGGCAGAGCTCCAAGAGCACCCCCCACCCCCCCCCCAAAAAAAGCAGCAGTTTGTCTCTGCGCCATTAAGAATATTTCAGCGACAGCATGTATCTGGTGACTAACTAGAAAGCTAGTTCACAAAAAAATGTCTGGTATTGTAAAGAGCTGTAAGGTCTCAGAATGCAACCAGAGGTATTTGTTCGGATTCCTCTCACTCGCTCTTTTGTGCCCCTAATCAGATGGCACACCAGCCGTCCACCCAGGCTGGCAAGGACGGGCAGGACGGCTCTGCCCAAGAGAAGCACTTCGTCAGAGCTTCCGTGCCGGGTTCAACATCTCTGACGTTCAGTCGTGGCTTTATAGACACTGCAATAAATTTCCCGCGTACAATAGCAAGCACAGGCTGGGAATCAACGTGCGACGGAGGGTTAAAACAATATGAGAAGCAGCACCAGCCATTAGCCAATCAGGCGAAGGGTCCGGCATCGAGGGCGGACCTTTCATCCCGATAAAGCCTCCTTTAGTTGTCTGGAACTCATTAAGACCTTTGTGTCCTTACACGCTCCCTGGAAATCTGCATTCCTTCTCTCCACTCTCCCTTGTTGTCATAGTTTAGTCACAGGCTGGGCCTCTTGCACCTTTCAGCCACTCTCTCATTCCGCCCATGGTGGGGCCACTATTCACATAGGCGATCGCCTGCACAGCATGATGGGAAGGGCACCGTTTTGTCGACCCCGCCCAATCCTGTTCTAGCAAGCAGAGAAATGTTGCAATAGGAAGGCCTGAGTTTTATGAGTAATGGCAAAGCCGGCACAGGCTTACCATTTGTTTTTTAGTCGAGGGTCTTTTGGTTACTATTGGTGATTTTGTGCTGTCTGAGTGCGTGTTTTTCTCACTTTTACCTAGATATGTCTTACATTGGCCTAAAGAGTCCCAGCTTTATCTGGTAAATTATGTCAACGGGCGCAGAGTCTATAGCACTCTGCCAGCTATATTGTCCAACATACCCCAGAATAACGGGGAAAACCACATATTACTGAAGAGAAACACGTCACTATCAGCCTTTATGCTTTGAAGCCTGTTCATCGAAAGCCGTATTGGAAGCAATGACAGGACGAAAACAGACTAGCTATTTAAATATGTGAGCTTCTGAATGACATAATCGTATGACATGGGGGGGAAATCCATTGTGTTACATAAGGGTCTTGTTGTTTGGGATGGTGTAGAGAGCATTGAGTCACTGCAAGATCCCATGTGGCACTTCCTGCAGATCCACGGCACAAAGACACACTCTCTCCATCGCAGGCTTCACTAAAGTCCCCGTCACTCACATTACTCCTCTGTCCATAAACAGTATATTAAATCTATAAGTACTCTGTTCCTTTTGTAGTATATTTTAATGCCCCTGACTTAATCAGTAACTCCTTAATTTGACACGGACAAAGCGTATGAGCTGAGAGCACGAGCGACGCGTGTGAGACCCAGGGGTAGTGGCCGATCACGATGACACGATGACCCGGGAGGGCGGAATGGCAGGAAAACGAAAGTCAGTGAAAGTGGATAAATTGCTTTCTAACAGACAGGTTAGGGGAGGCTTGGGCAGAGCGGAGTCGTTCTGCGGGTCAGCAGTAGATCAAATGTTAGCAGCGCTCAGCTATTAAATATCCAGAGCGGCAAAGGACTGCTCTCCTGTGCAATACTTCTGTGTCCTTCGCCAAGGCAGAATCCCAGAGTGTCTTTCCTGTGAAATTCAAGAGCCGCGTTTAAAACCGCACTTAAAGCGGACCTCATTCCTTGTAGCGCTTAAGCACGCTAACTGGCATTTTCCAATTACAGTTCCATGTTTTTACACAGTGCCCCCATTTGCGTTGTTACATATTACCTTGGATAGGCTGACCCTTGACGTGATGAGTAAGTCAGTTTCCTTACAGTCGCCTCTGGGATGCTTTCCCAGGACAATGAGTGTTGCTTCCTGCGCTGGTTCACATTCCCGTCCCTCGTTGATGTTTTTGATGACGGCGGCCAAGGAGATCACAGGGCACATTTCCATGAGAGATTACAACATAATCTCAGGTCACATGATCGCCTCTTCCGCAGAACCTGAACTGTACATGATTCACACAGCTGCTGTTCTTGGACCTTGCAGCTTCCGCTAGCCAGTAAACAGGCAAGTCAGACTGTCCTTACACCAGGCAAGTCAGGCTGTCCTTACACCAGGCAAGTCCCAGATAAAATTCTAATTATATGCGTGTTTGCTGTTTTAACTGTTAAGGCCCTCAACTCGGAGGAAAATGGTGAAGGACATTAAAAAAAAGAGCAGATCTGTAGATTTAGCCCATAAACACGATGAAAACAGTCAAGGTAATATTGCAGTGTTCAGCAGAAACAGCTGGTGACAGTGGAATTTTTGCTCAATTCCTGCTGGTGCTCCATTTAAGGCAGAGATAGGGCTGTAATACCGGGTTTGGGGTTAGTATGATACCCTGTTAGGGGTTAGTATTATGATACCCTGTTTGGGGTTAGGGTTATGATACCCTGCTTGGGGTTTGGGTTATGATACCCTGTTTGGGGTTAGGGTTATTGTACCCTGTTTGGGGTTAGTATTATGATACCCTGTTTGGGGTTAGGGTTATGATACCCTGTTTGGGGTTAGTATTATGATACCCTGTTTGAGGTTAGGGTTATGATACCCTGCTTGGGGTTAGGGTTATGATACCCTGTTTGGGGTTTGGGTTATGATACCCTGTTTGGGGTTAGGGTTATGATACCCTGTTTGGGGTTAGGGTTATTGTACCCTGTTTGGGGTTTGGGTTATGATACCCTTTTTGGTGTTTGGGTTATGATACCCTGTTTGGGGTTAGGGTTATGATACCCTGTTTGGGGTTAGGGTTATTGTACCCTGTTTGGGGTTTGGGTTATTGTACCCTGTTTGGGGTTAGGGTTATTGTACCCTGTTTGGGGTTAGGGTTATTGTACCCAGTTTGGGGTTAGGGTTATTGTACCCAGTTTGGGGTTAGCTCTCTATGACACACAGGCATGCATAGGTGAGCGCGAGCTTGGCAGTGAAGGGTGGCCACCTGCAGCAGCGCCCACGGAGCTGGGGATTAAGGACTTCGCTCATGTGCCCACAGCTGTGACTATTCTGTCGAGGCCAGGCTGAAACCAGCACCTTTCTAAACAGACACAGGCGTAGTCTGCTGAGCCACGCACTGCCCCTGGTTTAGGGGTCGCATTGAGGTTATGATTTCTGCTCTTTGACGATGTCCCTATGTCAAGGGTCTCCAACTCCGGTCCTGGTTTTCTATCCTACCTGGCCTCTAATGAGCCACGTCTGTCTTTGGTTAAATACCAGGAGCAGCTGTGGCTCATTAGAAGCCAGGTGTAGGATAGACAACCTACTGGGGAGTAGCTCTCCAGGACTGGAGACCCCTGGCCTACGCGCTACATGGCGACTGAGCTGCGGCATCGTCTGCGCCCCGACGCACCTTAACCGCAGCACAGATACCTGCGGCCGGCGCTGACACACGAGGGGCCGCCGCTGACCACGACGCTGCCCCTGTGCTGTGGACCCCTGGCCAGGCTGCTGACCAGCCCGCACGCATACGAGGTATTCACTTACCCCCCCGGGGCCCAGCCCATGCCGGGGAGCAGGGGAGGGATCATGTTTCACACGCACCCACCCGATGTTCATACCTGCGAACCTTGACAGAACCGGGAGCAACTGGGGGATGCGGATGACAGCGGCTCGGGGAAGATGGAGAGAGCGGGGGGAGGACAGGAGTCTCCCGGAGAGGCGGAGGCTTCCACCGTGCAGCAGGACGACCTTCTGGAAGGAGACCTGGGCCTCGGGACACACGCCACCCCCGTCTGGACGGACTAACGCCCACATCTGAGCGCGCACTCCCAGGGGAGGGCAACCAAGGACGCTTTGGACTCACCAGTGTGCCATTTATCACATCTAACCCACTGTGAAGCTGATAACTGACATCAGACTGCAGACCCACCCACAGTGGTCTGTAAAGCCCCCCCCCCGTACCAACAGCTACATCACCCCTCCCTTAAGCATAGATCTGTTCCTTAAAAGGGCCCCACCATTCATTTCATGCATTTGTGTCACTGTCCCTTTAAATGGCAGCGGAATTGAATCAACATGTGATCCCGCTGCTCCACGTCGGTTTCAAAAATGTGTGGGGTGGGGGTCATTTTCATAGTGCCTTTAACATGAGGTTGTGTCATACACGTCCTCTGAGGGACGCTCTTTGTGTCGTCCAAACTTTTCCACGTTGTCTTACATAAGAACAGAAGAAATTTACAAACGAGAGGGGCCATTTGGGAAGACATGTAAACGGTCATACTGTAACGATTCTTATCCACCAGTGAAAAGTAGCACATGAAATATCAAGATTGTACCACAATCAACGTACTTAAACTATGACAGATACACATGTTTCCTTATGTAATGAATAATGATGAAGAAATTCTTGGTTGCCCCAGCCTTGAGTTCTTGTCAGCATGGACAGAGGGCAAGGTCACCTGCAGCTACAGCCAGCAGTCAGTCAAGCTGGGGTCAAGCTGTTTTACACATTAATACTAAACCATCACTACTCCTTCACATCTATGCTGCAATAACATCACATCGGATGGGTAACACTTTACTCAAGGGGGCACAAATAATGTATTAATTAATGTATTACATAATGTATTAACCAGAAGCTAAGTGCTAGTAATGTAGACCTACTGATCTCATATTCAATCGTTGCATCAATCAGGACATTCAAGTACTTAATAAATTTGTTCATGATTTGTACTTGAATAGAAACTGAGTTAATAAGTTACTTTTGACCCCAAAAGTAAAGTGTTACGCATATAATGACATTGCAAAGTGCATGTCATGCACAAATATTTGAGTATCAAAAGAAAAATATGGCAAATTTTCCCTGTTAGTTCTCTCTAAATTCCCCATGACCTATACTGCAGGTTGCACCGCTATATACACGAATAGGCCTACATATTTTAACCTATTTAAGATGACAGCAGACATATTTCTATTGAAATTGCTGATTGGTGTGGAAAAAAATGCACATTGCTTGCGTTTTAAAACATGTCGATAGCCTAATTCTTTACGTTGCCTCTGAGCATGCCATTTAATACATCTTGTTTATGAGCGAAAAAATAAGAAAGACCCTCGGTGACAGGAGCCAAATCTAAATGATAAACTGCGGTTTGGCAATAAACAGCAAACACACTGAAACAGGCAGTTAATGCTCAACGTTTTAATTCGCGATTGTCTCTCAGGAACAAAGTGTCACTAGCTTATCAAACAAAGTAACTTTCCACCCACAGGAACGGTTCTGAAACCCAATAACTGATTAAAAACGGAGACGAAATGAGAGTTCCCGTAAGTTCAAATGCCCGCTTTATGGACGAAATAACCAAAAACTAAAATTAGCCTCAAACTTCTCAAACCCCGTCACGTGTATCAACAGTCACATGTTTATAACCTGAAAATATAGCCTGCATTCAATCGAAGAAAGAGCATCTTAACCCCCCCCCCCCTTCCTCAAAAAAGTGCCAGTCGAGACAGGCTGTCAGAGCTTGGGAGCCGTCAGCAGGGACTTGCTGAGGTCCCGGGCGTCCCCCACCGTCCTGACTAGCTCGTAGCCCAGCACCTCCATGGAATGCTTGCAGTACTCCTCCACCTGCCGGATCTGCTGCAGGCTCAGCACGGTCCTCCAGGCGCTGGCTGCCTGCGTGGCGTTCCTGGACGACACTATGAAGGGCAAGGACGAGGATCCTGTGCCGCCGGTCATGTTCATGGCGAAGGCCTCGATGTCGCGGTTCGCGGTCAGGTTCACGAACCCGTAGACGCTGCGCAGAATTTTGATGGGATTCTCCACCAAATCCTCGTAACGGACCACCATGTACTTCCCTTTAAGCCAGCTGGGAGGTTTCAGAGCGGTCCGCAAATTATGGAAACTCCTGTCGCAGATCACTTCCATCGCCCCGATGGAGTGAAAGTCGGGGCCGTCTTTTTTGGACGCCCTGTGCATGGGGTCCACGAGAGGCACCCGGTGCAGCTTAGAGTCTCTACTTCGCACCACCTGCAGGTTCTCGCGTATCAAGCCGTGCCTTGATTTGATCCTTGAATTGGCCACAGCCCTCGGGTCCCTCACGAGGTGGATCACCTTGAGGTCCAATGAAGGATCCTTCATCAGCGGCGCTAAGATGCCGATGTCCAAAATGCGCACTCCCTTAATGACCACCGTGCGGTACTTGAGGCACTCGGCTTCCAGCATTCGCAGGCTTTGGGACGGACACTTCCGACACACCTTCTCGTCCACCATGCCCACTTTGTCTTTCCTGTA
Source organism: Pollimyrus isidori (assembly GCA_019775955.2). Lineage (NCBI taxonomy): Eukaryota > Metazoa > Chordata > Actinopteri > Osteoglossiformes > Mormyridae > Pollimyrus > Pollimyrus isidori. Next base: position 16,562,895 of record JABFDZ020000001.1, read on the forward strand.
AGCGGGGCAAAATGGGTATGAGCAGGTGACTTTATTCAGGGTGGCCCCAAAAAGCCCCAGAGAGGTAATATTTTTGGCCCCCGGCGTGTTATAGAGCTGGAAAACGGAGAGGTCGCAGCGGTACAGTGAGCTGAGCATGTCCCTAGCCGCCCCCTGGAGTGAAACCGCGTCTCCCGGGTAGAGCTTCTGCCAGATGTGCCACATGGGCTCGTATAAGAAAAACACCGCGGGGTTTTGGTTAAAGAGCTCCCCGAAGAACGAGGATCCCGAGCGCCAGGTGGTGAACACGTAGACAAGCTGCCTTCTCCTGTCCACCTCCTTTCCAGAAAGGAATCGGTCCTGGGGTGCGCCTTCCCGGGGCACACTCGTGTTCGCGGCGGCCGCAGCGCCGCACTGCTGCGGCTCCTTGGTCCACTTGTAGCTGGCCAGGTTGAGCATGGTCAGAAAGAGCAGCAGTATATACGCCAGGAAAAGGATGGTTCTCTTCCTGCGCAGCACCTTCATCACGACGCCGGGCGGGCCGATCACTTTCGGCTGCTTTCCGTAGGCTGTGAACTTTCCCGCGGAGCTACCATCCTTCTCCCAGGATGCACTTAAGGCAAGTTGTACATACGGTTTGCTCCCCTTCTAAAAGATCGGCGTAACCGGTGGTGCCACCTCAGCGTGAGGATGCGACGGATTTAAACGGCGACTGGAGCCGCTGCTGTACAAAGTTGCGCCGAAGGAATATACGTGGATTTAGGATGATAAAGGAACCGGGGGTGGCTGCATCCCTGCTGCGCAGACAGAGATTGACTGTGATAGAAATGCATCAGTGAAGCGCATGGACGATCTCTTCATGTATATCCTGTGCACACATTTCGGAACACTTAAGATCGCGTGCAGCTCCACAGCAAATCAGTCTGACTATCAGCGAATCACGACAAAAAGTGAATACGACCCAGTCATTGCGTGCGCCGACCTACAGCAATGTCTTGAATAGATGCGCGTCCTTTAAATGCCACCAGCATTTCATAAGCAAATATCAGACAGTTCCGATAAAATACCTCAAACCACTGTAAACTAGCTCATTGAAACTGGACCGATTCAATCAGCGTCCAAGGCAAAGGTCCCTCCCCTCTGCTGTCGCCATTGGTGGATGCTGCGTGGTTGGCGTTCCAGACCGCATCCCTATTGGCTGTAGATCGTAGTGATCGTGTGGCGTAGCCGCCCAGTACAGTTAGCCTGGAGTAACGCAGAGAGGGAATCGAGAGTGTGCCAGCAGTTTTCTCTTGCACCTCTTTTTTTTTCCCCGTGCATCCATCCATTCATCTAAGCGATTCTAACCACTTGTCTTGGTCAGTGATGCTTATTGTTATCCCACTAAGTAAAGTAAAAACCCACTTTGTTCCCATTAAGCATATATAGTTTGTATAGAAATTGCGTAGAAATTTGAAAATATCACATTTGATAATTTTTTACTAAAAGGGTGAATATATGACCTTGAACATAACAGGTGATGGCCCTGAGGGGCATAGGAACTTACCCTGGTAACACTGCTTGGTGAACAGCCTTGGTGAGAGTCCCTTCAACAGAAACCCAGAAAAGAATCTTAGTCTTTGTTACATAACAGTGAGATGCATAAAGTTTCAGTATGACTAAATTGTACTGTTTTATTAATTAAAAATCATCAAGTTATCATTTCCCAGTTTATGTGGGAACGTCTGGCAGCTCTGAGTCGAAATCATACTGCCTGATCCTCAGTCACCGAATTACTCAAACGATCCGTGAAGCTGGATTATACAATGCGGCCCCATTGTTCTAAAGCCTCATGCTGGATTCGCCGTTTCCTGTCAACTTCAAACGACACCGAGTCAGACCCGAGTCACAGTCAGTGCCTCTCTTCACTGGACAGTGTAATGCCTCTTGAAAAAGTGCATTTGTCCTCAGCCCTCAATAATAAGAAAAAACACCCCCATTTCAGAATCCAGTGGAAAAGATCTGTCCATCCTTCTCTTCCCCAAGCGTCTGGAGTGTGTAATATCTGCTTTGCGCAACGTATTGTTTACCCTGCGTGGTGTGTTGTGCGTTTCCGCATGATTTAATATCTGTTCTACGCAACATGTTTTCTTTTCTGTGTGATGAAATGTTTGCTCTGCATAGCATCCTGTGTATCCTATATCATAACATCTGTTTACCTTTTGGTTTACTGACTGTCGGTCCTGTGTAGTGTGCTTTCCGTTCGCCGATGGTACCGTCTATCCTGTGTGTCGTACAGAATCAGTATCATGTCAGTGGCAGTTATTTCGGTTGACCTCAGCAGCCATCAGGGGCCCCTGCCCAGCAAGTGATGAGGGAGGCCTGACTTCTGTCTAATGTTTTGTTCTGGTCTGACACACTCCAGGGTCACTTAATTAGGAAGAATTGAGATACTCTCTCCAAGGCTCGAGCTGTTCTGCCTTTCAGAATTCCCCAAGGAACTTCAACTCAAACCTCACTACTTCATCTGTTTCCTTAGACTACCAGTATGATGTCTTGATTTCGTAGCAAAGAGACGATGAATTTTTAAAGTAATAGAGGTCTGAAGCCAGGAATTTAATTGTGCACAATTTTGTAGACTGGTATAAAGGAATACATGCATAACTTATTTTTAGGACATAGTTAATAACAAATTTGACCAATTTCGATTTTCTATTGGAAGCCAAGGAACACGTTTTGTTCCCAGATATATACAAAACATTTTTTAAAATAAAAGCAATTAAGTAGTATTATTTGTATGACCATGTAACTTTAAGCGGAGCGCCATCTGTCGGCTACGAAGTGAGCACGTTTTATTCATTCTAAACCTTCTTCACAATATAATAGACAAAAGCATTGATCCAGTGAATGCGGGCGTAATTCATAGGATGAGAGGATAACTAGACTGCCCTGACGCGGCAGGCCTGCAAACCGTTCGGTACACGTCAGAACTGGTGCTGAAAACAAAAGGAGTCATTCCCAGTATTGTTGCCTATGTTTATGCATTGCGAAAAAATCACAATACCGAGTAGGAAAACATCACCTCCCATTTATTTTAATGAGACCTCAGAAGTAAAAATAATCGTCACCCGCCAAACGGGTCCTAACTTTCCATATAAGTAGTTTCATTGTTGCTTTACCGTCCCTTTATCGTCTTGCATGGAGGGGCTGTGAGTGGCGGATACCCCACGCCACCTACTGGAGGGAAGCATTACTGCAAGAGGACTTCACAGTCCCTTTGGCTGCGTTGGGACATTACAAATGCGCGATCATTCAAAGTAAATTATTATTATTATTATTATTATTATTATTTATTATTATTATTATTATTGAGTAGGCAGTGGGGGTGGCATGGTGGTGCAGTGGTTAGCACACCTCACACCTCTGGGACCCAGGTTTGAGTCTCCGCCTGGGTCACATGTGTGTGGAGTTTGCATGTTCTCCCCGTGTCGTCGTGGGGTTTCCTCCGGTTTCTCCCCACAGTCCAAAAACGTGCTGAGGCTGATTGGAGTTGCCAAATTGCCCGTAGGTGTGCATGTGTGAGTGACTGGTGTGTGAGTGTGCCCTGCGATGGGCTGGCCCCCCATCTAGCGTTGTTCCCTGCCTCGTGCCCATTGCTTCCGGGATAGGCTCTGGACCCCCCGCGACCCAGTAAGGATAAGCAGTTTGGAAAATGGATGGATGGATGGAGTAGGCAGTGAGTTTGTGAGAGTTGGTGCTGAATCGGTGCAGGTGAAAATGTTAACAGTGGTCGCCTGTGTAACAGAGCGAGATAAGAGCTATGTAACTGGCTACACGATCTGTTCCCATTGGGGGCTTTTCTCCTGAAGGGGTGATTCTTGTTTGGATCTGAGCCATGGAGACTTTTAACATGGTTCCAAAGGCTTGATCATTCCATTGAAATACCCTGTGATCTTAGATGAGGCTCATTCCGTCTGCGTGAAACAAAAATCAACCAGAAGCAGAAAACAAAATGGGTCACGAGATCAATACCCTAATAGACTGGAAATGGAAACAGGAGCTTTTTCAGTTATTATCATAAAATAATATAAAATAATAATGATAATTATCTAATATATAGCCCATTTTCTACTTCTTTATGTTATACTGTTATGTGGTCAAAACTCTCCTCATCTCTCTCTCTCTCTCTCTCTCTCTCTCTCTCTTTCATTCTCACACACACCCACACAAACACAATCACCCATATTAGTCATTTCTGTGTCCTGACAGATTCACACCCTTTCTTAAGTTATGGAATGAAGGTATGTCACCGACTGGTGATGTCAGAGGAGTCGGATCGAAGTGCATGACAACCACAATCCACCTAGAGAAGATGCTTCAGAAGAATACTCTGTTGACAGTAGGCTGCCAGGTCTCCATAGCAACAGTCTGCAATTTCCAAGCGAAATAAGATGCCGAAGTCAAATAAATAGATAAAAACCAAAAGCATGCCTGGTTTTGAATTTCTGTTTCAATAAAGAAGATCTTTGAGAAATTAGTATAAGGTGCTTTAAATGTAGCCTACATACACGTATGTCATACTTTAAAAAATGCACAATGAATCATATTGCGAAATAACTACAATACTTACACTGCCATATTTTAAAATATAATATTCAAAAGGAATCTGTGTTGAAGTCTGCACCAGATGAACTGCATAAAAAGATTAAAACATAACACTTGCAAGGTCTATATGTATTCATTTAAAAATAGTCAAAGCAGTTTAGGCATACATTGTCGTTGTTTTTTTTTTGATAAATGTATAACTTTGAAAAGAGAAATTGTGTAAACGGTCAATTGGTCATTGACTTAAGCGCATCTTAAAACGACGTTTTCCAGTATAGGAGAACCTATTTAAAAATGAAGATAATGACAGACGGCTCATCAAGGTGAGAAAGGTGTATTGCTCATCGCGGGCGGCTGGCAATGTGATGCTTTTAAAAATTTCAGATGCGTTACGTAAGAGGCTCCATGGCCGAGTTCCAGCATCGGCGCAGGTGTATGTGGTGCGCATGCGCAGCACGACGTGTCTCCATCATCAGGACCAGATTGCGACGAGCGTCTGGCGCCAGGATGGCACTGAGCGGAGCGCCCTGAACGCGCGGAAACCTCCCCGTATTTATACCCGCACTGCTTCATTCGAGGAGAGCCAGTCTCCTTTATCATCTCCATTTTTGAAACTGAGGTTTAAACACGGATCGGCACATGCGACGCAAAGGGCATTGTCCGGGATAATAACAATCCGGCAGTCCAACACCGGGAATATAATCAGGGATCTGTCCTGCAAACCGCACCGGGGCTCTCCGCTCGCTTATGTGGGATGCACATCAATGTGTTACCGTACTCGCTGTCCGTGGTAATGGCTGCTCTGTACCAGGGGACGGACGCGTCCTCGCCAGATAAGTATCTAGCGCTCAAAGACGTAAGGGAAGTGAAGGAGGAGACGACGCTGGACGAGAAGCTCTTCCTGCTGGCCTGCGAGAAAGGTGGGGAGGGGCGTCCCCAGCGCAAATGGGCATCCCCGAATCCTCGCGCGCGGAAAGCGAGGCGCAGATTCCCATTGCTTCGCTATGGGGGTTGTTATGGATCTGCATCGCACCGTGTGTAATGCGGTCATCACTAATATCTGCCTGCTTTTTAATTTAAACTGTAATAACGATTTATATTCGACGTTTACTGAGTTCGGTTGTTAAATAATTTTAAATAATCTGGAAGAGTGTTTATTTGAAGAGAAAGTGGTGTGGTGTAGGCCTATGTGTCAGAGAGTGCGGCATATTCTTTGAAAAGTAGATTGTCATATCAACTAACACACTGTGTTTTGCTGCTAAACGGATTTCTTAGATATGAAATGGTTTAAAGTAGGATTCATCGGGTGAGGTTAAAACAGGCTTATGTATTTTCGGTATAGCACTAAATTTACATTGTATCTTCCTAAACTCCACTGATGTGGAAGAGGGCTTGTACTGGAATTTGTTTTTCATAATAACGGAGATTTATACTTCTGCAATGTTTAACGCAATATGCTGGAAATGCTGTGTGCACTTTAACTTGTACTGGGAGCACTGGTTTCAATAATTTGTACCCTAAGTATGTCAGCTGGGTGGCTCTGTGTCTTGACAGGTGTATGTTGTTCTCTGGTTGCCCTTTTCCGACAACGCGTGCGTCTTTTTGTTACTCAAGGTGACTACTACATGGTGAAGAAGCTCCTGGAGGAGAAGTCACGCGGGGAGCTGAACATAAACTGCGTGGACGTGCTCGGCCGGGACGCGGTCACCATCGCTATCGAGAACGAGAACCTGGACATCCTGCAGCTGCTGCTGGAACACGGCTGCCAGGTACGACCAGCAGGGGGCGATGCTGAGCCGCACCGCCGTGGGTGAACCGCACCGCCGTGGGTGAACCGCACCGCCGTGGGTGAACCGCACCACCGTGAGTGCCGTGGCAACGTTGTGCACACCAGCAGGGGGCGATGCTGAACCGCGCCGCCGTGGGTGCCGTGGCAACGTTGCGCACACCAGCAGGGGGCGATGCTGAACCGCACCGCCGTGGGTGCCGTGGCAACATTGCGCACACCAGCAGGGGGCGATGCTGAACCGCGCCGCCGTGGCAACATTGCGTACACCTGCAGCTATGGGAACGCTGCCGCTCACGCGGCTACAGATACTGTAGCTTACGCGCCGCACAAAAGTGGTACAACGTGGCAGATCTGTGAAGACACTCTAGGGGTCAATTATTACATCACTTCCTGGATGTGCCTGAAGGCTGGCCAGCAGCTCTGCAGGCGGAAGAAGCATCTAACTGAAACATCAGGTCATCTTCTGCAGGTCAGGGCTCTTCCTGGCTGTGAGCCTCTCTGATGGCATCTGAACGAACGGGTTGAACTACCACTTAAGTAAAGATCCATCTAAATAATCTTCTAAGAGGAAAACCTTGGCAAAACTTTGTCTTGGCTGCAGTCTTGTGCGGTTAACCGAGTGTAAAAACTGGTGATGTCGGCTCCTCGGCCCATTTGATGCTGATCTGAGCTGATGATTAATGCTATCTCTCTCCCCTGCCCCTACTGACCCCCCCCGGCCAGGCCAATGACGCCCTCCTGGTTGCTATCGACTCCGAGGTGGTGGGTGCTGTGGATATCCTGCTGAACCATCGGCCGCGTAGATCTTCGAAGCCCTCCATGGCGGTCAGTCCCCAGCCCTGTCAGGCTCGCCGCTTAACAGTGACCTCATTATATCGCCTTTTTGGGAGCTAAACCGCAGACGTTATCTAATCAGTCACTATCGGTCACCAGTGCTAAGTAAACGTTGGACGAACTCGTTTTAAGCCAGTGTTCGATGAGCCGTCGTGTGAATTGCACCTCATATAATTCCGAAAGTATGATATCTGTCTTTAAGGAGCCAGGGGCGTGTGTCCTGTACATATTGAATGCAGACAATGCGCAGGTATTAGCTGCTACTTGCAAGGTAAACTCATGTCGGTTAAAGGACTATAATCAACCATTAATTATTTACGGGTTGGAAGTAATTTGCTGGTGAAGTAAAACAAATATCCCATTTTCAGAAGCAATTTAGCGAAATGTTACTCTAACGCAGGGGTCTCCAACTCCGGTCCTGGAGAGCCACTATCCAGTAGGTTTTCTATCCTACTTGGTTTCTGATGAGCCACTGCTGCTCCTGGTATTTACCTGAGAACAGCTGTGGCTCATGGAAGGGCCTCGGTCAGATGGACCTATCAGAGCGGAGCTGCTGATCAGGTGGGGAGACTGTGGGCGGGGCCCCTGACTTCTGCCCTGCCTCCCCACGCAGAAACTGATGCAGCGCATTCAGAACCCGGAGTACTCCACCACCATGGACGTGGTGCCCGTCATCCTGGCGGCTCACAGGAACAACTACGAGATACTGACCATGCTGCTGAAGCAGGACATCTCCCTGCCGCGGCCCCACGCCGTGGGCTGCGAGTGCACGCTCTGCAACGCCAAGAACAAGAAGGACAGCCTGCGCCACTCCAGGCACGTGGCGGGGGGTTGGCGGGGCCGCGGTCATGTGACAGAGTCACGTTCCTGAGCTCAGGGTCATGGGAAACAGGGTGTCCTCCTGCTGGCCCCCACACGACACCCTTTTGCTCCATAGCTTGTCGTGGGGGGGGGGGAGGGGGGTTGCATTGGCCCATCTTAATTACGTAACCCCCCCCCCCACCACCACCGATATCTCACCCCACAGGTTCCGTCTGGATATCTACCGTTGCCTCTCCAGTCCGTCTCTGATCATGCTAACGGAAGAAGATCCCATCCTCAGGGCTTTCGAGCTGAGCACCGACCTCAGGGAGCTCAGCCTGGTGGAGGTGGAGTTCAGGTGAAGCCCTTCTCTCACACGCCGCCCCCCCACCACCACGAAGAGACCCTCAGGCGCTCCTCGTTCGCAGGCTGTATGATCACAGGTTCAAGGGAGTGGGGGAGGTGGGGGCTGCATTTTACAGATGTTTGGGTTTTGAAGTGAACTGAGACCCTGGACAGTTGCTGTGTGGTGTCAATTTCAGCCCTTGGTTCTCAACCCTTTTTCTGCAGCGGGTCGCACTGTGTCCAAGTTCAAGACTCTTGGGTCGCATATTATTTACATATGACGTCATCAACGCTCAATAACCAGATATTATGCATCTAAAGTTATTACAATTAGGAAATTATAATGAAAATATTGTTCAAAGTTAGTTTAATACATTTATTTGTTTAATACATCTTTTTAATCAATTGTAAAACCATTTATTATTATTTTATTTTACGTGGTCAACATCGTGGGACGCATTTGTGGCCGCAGGTTGAGAACCACTGCTCTAGAGAATAACGCAGAACCCAGATTCTGGTTCCGGGTCGGCCGGGCACAGGCCGCGTCAGACTTTTGTGCTTAACATGAGCCAGTGTGTTATGGAACGGGGGGGGTGTTCCCCGACCTCGGACCCCAGCAGCGCTGACCCGGAAAGCCGCTACCCGCTTTGTTCCCGATGCAGGAACGACTATGAGGAGCTGGCCAAGCAGTGCAAGATGTTTGCCAAGGACCTCCTGGCCCAGGCGAGAAACTCGCGAGAGCTGGAGGTCATCCTGAACCACACGTCCAGCGAGGAGCACGTGGACAAGCGGGGCCTCCTGGAAGATCGCATGAACCTCAGTCGCCTCAAGCTGGCAATCAAGTACAACCAGAAGGAGGTAGGCGGGGCAGAACCACAGGCTGAGCGAGAAGAACGGCTTTAAGTGTTAAATGATAAGTCGTGATTTTTAAAAATGTAACACGTTTTTCTACCAAGTACAATAAGCTGAACTGAAACCGGCCAATCAGAATCGGATTCCACTGACCCCTGAGGTGCTTCCAGGAAATGATGTAATAACTGACCAATGGAGCTGACCCCATTTTCACAGCCCATCAGACGGTGAAGCCAGGGAACACAACACCTTTTTCTCACCGTGCTTCACACAATTTTTAAAATTCTACACGGTTACATAACTGGTGAACTCCAGCAGGAAAATGGCCCACATTTTCCGTGATAAATAATGTTAGCATGTTGTGGAGAGAGTTGGGCGGCGAATATACCTTAGACCCCCAGTGTCTTTTCTTTCTTTCTTTCTTTCTTTCTTTCTTTCTTTCTTTCTTTCTTTCAATCACATTCCCCTGCTTCACGCATCACAGGTATTATTCCTGCCTCCTGAAAGGCGCTATATAAAAATTGAATTGAATTGAAATCCCCGTGTCTGAGTCTCCACCCTTCGTTGGTCTCCCAGTTTGTGGCCCAGTCTAACTGCCAGCAGTTCCTGAACACGGTGTGGTTCGGCGAGACGGCCAGCTATCGCCGGAAGCACACCTTCCTGAAGATCTCGACGGTGCTGAGCGTGGTGCTGCTCTGGCCCATCCTCTCCGTCTGCTACCTGCTCTTCCCTCGCTCCCGGGTCGGCTGCATCATCCACACGCCCTTCGTCAAGTTCATCATCCACAGCGCCTCCTACTTCACCTTCCTCCTGCTGCTGAACCTCTACTCGCTGGTCTACAACGAGGGCAAGAAGAACACGATGGGGCCGGCGCTGGAGATGATCGACTACCTGCTCATCCTCTGGATCGTGGGTGAGATGGACCCCCCACCCCTCGTGCCTCATTGCTGACAGTGACACCAGAGGCACTACTACAGATTTTGGCCCACATAGAAGCATATCACATTGGGCCCCCAACCTAAACCAGTCTAGCTGTGTTCCAAATTTGTAGGGCCCCTGTCACATCCGAACCTCTCCCCCCACTTTACGACACCCCTGGGTGACACTGTTACATGCCAAATCTTTACTGCTTCACTCTGGTCTTCTGAAGCTTCTGAAAACTGTAAGATCTTAACAGCAGCAGGAGGTGGTAACTGCTCTGTCACCCTGTGTCCCCCGTCCAATGCGATGTCACCCCCTGTCCCCCGTCCCGTGCGATGTCACCCCCTGTCCCCCATCCAATACGATGTCACCCTCTGTCCCCTGTCCCGTGCGATGTCACCCCCTGTCCCCCGTCCTATGCGATGTCACCCCTTGTCCCCCGTCCCATGCGATGTCACCCCCTGTCCCCTGTCAGGAATGGTGTGGTCGGACGTGAAGCGCCTCTGGTACGAAGGTCTCGAGGACTTCCTGGAGGAGTCACGCAACCAGCTGAGCTTCGTCATGAACTCGCTCTACTTGGCCACCTTCGCTCTCAAGGTGGTGGCCCACAGCAAGGTGACCCCCCCCCCGTCCCCACACTGTGACCCCCCCAGCGGTCACTGCCTTATGCATCATACCGAGCCCTCTGATTACAGAAGTTTTTTGGCAGCATTACTGGTCATCCACTGGTCTCCAGCTCCATACAGAGTAACGTCTAACACAGAGCTGTTCCAGAATGATCTTCGTGTCATGCGTCGCTGCCCCCTTTAATGCGTGCTGTCACATGACCGTTGAGCACACAGGCATGTCCTCACAGTACCCGACACCTGACTCTGCCTGCAGTTTAAGAACGCGGAGGACACGGAGAGGAAGAACTGGGACGCGTTCCACCCCATCCTGGTGGCTGAGGGGCTTTTCGCATTCGCCAACGTGCTCAGCTACTTGCGCCTTTTCTTCATGTACACGACCAGCTCCATCCTGGGCCCCTTACAGGTACTGCAAACACCGGCTTCCTGCCCAGACCCTTGTCCCCCCACCTCACCGGTGGGATGATTCCCCCCTTTATCGAGTCGCCAAGCCCGAACCCCAGATCCAACCCCAGACTACAGGGCGGAGAACCTTTAACTCGGCGGCGTCGATGTCAGTATGCAGGCTGTTTCCAGTACATTCTAGGCAGAAACACAAATCTCCCATCCGGTGTTAAGAACCTCTGGAGAGGATCCGGAGCATAAACAAGCCTGTCTCGTATTTCTCTGATTTAGTCTTCAGCAGCTTCCACGGTGTAGCGCCCTTGCCGAGTGTAAACAGCAGCTGGCGATCTGCTTCTCTTAAAGGTAATAGCCCTCTAATGGCAGCCTGTTTACGCTCCAGCCTGGATGATGTCCCAGTGCAGGGAGTGTGACTGTAACAGTCACAGATTACGGCTCGATAAAGTGAATAAGTAGCGAGGAGAGGCTGCTCCCTGCAACAGCTGTAAGTCTCACGGTAGCGCTGGCCGCTCACGCGTTATTATTCCGTATTTGTAACAGATGCTGCGTTCGGAGGCACGGGGGTCACGATCAGTGTTGGGCATTTCAGGTTCACAAGCTACAAATCCAGACCAGGATTTTGTTTTTACCAACCAGTTCAGCAT
>JABFDZ020000001.1:16636659-16654589 GCA_019775955.2 Pollimyrus isidori
GGAGCTGTAGTTTATGGGTTAGTGTTTGCTGGGAGCTGTAGTTTATGGGTTAGTGTTTGCTGGGAGCTGTAGTTTATGGGTTAGTGTTTGCTGGGAGCTGTAGTTTATAGATCTATTCATATTCTAATGTGATCGGAATGCAGTTAGAGTTTTCTAGTTCCAACACTTCCCTAAAGCGACTAACACTTGGTTCTGCTATGCCGTTTGAGTCCCTGGGGTCACTGTGTAATAGAGCAGGGACCCTTAGACTTGAGGCTCTTTCCTACAGCTTTTAGCTTAGCATTCCCTGGTGCTGCTTTCTTGTAGGTTAGCTTAGCGTGCCCTAGTACTGCTCCCTTGTAGGTTATCTTAGCATGCCCAGGTGGTGCTCCCTTATAGGTTAGCTTAGCGTGCCCTAGTGCTGCTCCCTTGTAGGTTAGCTTAGCGTGCCCTAGTACTGCTCCCTTGTAGGTTATCTTAGCATGCCCAGGTGGTGCTCCCTTATAGGTTAACTTTGCAGGAATCAGTATTATTCCCTTGTAGGTTAGCTTAACATATCTCAGTGTCATTCTGTTGCAAGTTAGCTTAGCATTTCCCAGTGCCATTTCCTTCATAGATTAACATAGCATGGTCCAGTCACATGACACGCTGCACCTAATTGCTCTGTTGCAGCTGCGGGTCAACCAGGACGAGCCTGTGGAGGAAGACCCAGAGAGGGGAGCAGGCCGTGGTGGCGTGGTGGGGCTTCTGGGCCCAGGTCTGGCTAGCAGGGACCAGATGAGAGCCAATGTGGTGAATGAGATCATGAGCACGGAGAGGGACTACATCAAGCATCTGAAGGACATCTGTGAGGTCTGGCATGTTGCACACTGCTGAAGAGTCTTACAAAACCTCAGGCGCCATTGAAGCCCTCGAGAGAATCAGTTTTGTGCCAGCTACCTAATTAATTGAGCTATTCTTAAATGAATATAAATCAAAAGTCATACATGAATCCTTAGATCTTCACAAGCTATCAAAACAGAACAGGCAGGTAATCTTTTTCATGCTAGACCGTAATGGTGGCCTCTCGTGGTTGAGGAATGGATTTGCTGGTGTCTGAGGATGTGCTCCCAGACATGAACAAGCCCTCACCCCGCCCCTGCAGGGCTACATCAAGCAGTGCCGCAAGAGGACGGACATGTTCACGGAAGAGGAACTCCATGCCATCTTCGGCAATATCGAGGAGATCTACAGGTTCCAGAAGGTGTTTCTCCAGGGCCTGGAGAAGAAGTTCTGCAAGGAGCAGCCACACCTGAGTGAGATTGGCTGCTGCTTCTTAGAGCGCGTAAGCAGGGCCATCCTAGTGGTTTATGGGACACCACTCAAACTAGCGTAGTGACCGTTTGTGGCCAACAGGCCCTCCAATTCTCGGGGGCTGCCATACAAATGCATGATTCGAGTGGTGGTGAATACCACTGTGGTGCTTAAGGGACGGTGGAATGGGGATGGGACCTGTGTTCAATTCTGCCAGGGTTCCATGTGTGTGAAATTTACATGTCCTCCCCATATCATCAGGAGGTTTCCCCCTGTCCTCAGTTCAAAGACACGCTGAGGCTTATGGGAATTACTAAATTGCCCATAGGTGTGCATGTGTGAGTGGCTGGCATGTGATGGGTTAACACTCTATTCTGGGTTCCCCACCTTGCACCCACAGACTCCCGCACCCCCCACAACCCTGAATAGCATGAGCAGTTTCTGACGATGGATATACTTAATCATATGAGGACAGGTGTCAATACACAGTGCATGCAGTGTGTCCACACAGTCACAAAGAGAGTGACACCAACAGTCATTTTAAGTGACGCCGAATCAGGGACGTCACTTTTCTCAATATTTACTTCATATCCCCATTTACACTCAACTCCTGAGCTGGCAAGTTCTCCAGTGGTAGAATATTTTTCTGACTATGTACATTACAACTTGATTGTGACACTAAGCTGCACTAAATTTGAGGCATTTTCTATTCATCTGAGGAATTAATTAGCCATTTGAAATCATCTGATGAGACTAGAAAACATTCACATTTATCACTGTTCTGATCCCAACTTTGTGTTAATTAAATCAGTTCTTAGCAAGTCACTCTTGATGACTTATAAACGAAACATGTTAATGTTACTGCTCAAGTCCACAAATTGCTGCTGCAACAGAGTGAGGTTGTGGTTTGAGAACTTGGAGATTAGAAGGTGTAAAACTGGATTAGAGCTGTCATTTTAGTTGGGAGTAATGCGGACTGTAAGCCCTGTGGTATGACATGAATCTTCTGTCTCTCTTCTTCCTGCTAGCAAATGGATTTCCAGATCTACTCAGAATATTGCAACAACCACCCCAACGCCTGTCTCCAGCTGGCCAACCTCATGAAGGTCAACAAATATATATTCTTCTTCGAGGCTTGCCGTCTACTCCAGAAGATGATCGATATCTCGCTGGACGGCTTCCTGCTCACGCCAGTGCAGAAGATCTGCAAGTACCCACTGCAGCTGGCAGAGCTACTGAAGTATACCAAGCCCCAGCACAGGTACCAAGCCAGGTTACCAAGTGGGGCATGGAGGGGGGTGGGTAGCTCCATGAAGTACCTAGGGTGGCTCTCTACGCTGGGTTTATTTCCTCTAGAAGATCCTGGGCATTCAGTATGGGTCCAGTATGTTGTTGGTGTTACAGCTGGGAAAAACCTCAATGTCGACAACAGGTGGGATGACCTGTTGGTACCCTGATGAAGTAACTTTAACCTAACATAATTATACCCCCCGTGACACTCACAGCCTTGATTCACTTGTCATTAGTTGATGTCATCTCCTTGTAGTCAAGGAGGGAATATGTTTGGATCGATGCACTATGTACCTTTAGCACAATTGGTTGAAATTCATAGCTTTCTCGGATGAAAAGTGTGTACTGGAAGCTGTTGTATATGAGCAGCAGCTGTCTAATAAAGCCATCATCAGCAAGGTGGAGGTAGTGTACACCTCTGTGAGGTTCTTCTCTGGAGATGGATGGAGGTGTAGTGATTCATTTGGCTGTCCTCACTTTCCAGGGACTATAAGGATGTAGAAGCTGCCCTCAGTGCTATGAAGAATGTAGCCAGGCTGATCAATGAGCGGAAGCGACGTCTAGAGAACATAGACAAGATTGCCCAGTGGCAGAGCTCCATTGAGGACTGGGAGGTGAGCAAGCTCTCCAAAGGGTCACCACACCGGGAATCTTCATGGCGGAGATCTTACTGCGCGCGGCCCTCAGCCCTAACGAACGAGCCCATCTGTCTGTCCCCCAGGGCGAAGACGTACTCGGCAGAAGCACTGAGCTGATCTTCTCAGGCGAGCTGACCAGGATCTCCAGGCTGCAGGCCAAGAACCAGCTGCGCATGTTCTTCCTGTTTGACCATCAGATGATTTATTGCAAGAAGGTGAGTGCATGCTGAAAGTTTGAGGAACGTCATCCATGGCGGCGTGTCGTGTGCTGACGCCGCCATAGGGCCTGTTTTCGGTGGCAACCAACATCAACATTAAGGTCAACATTAAGGTTCATCTGTGTGTCTTATTTCCTTAAGCTTTCCCCCGTCGCTTGCTCCTCCAGGACCTCCTCCGTCGTGACATCCTCTACTACAAGGGCCGGGTGGACATGGACCACGTGGAGATGCTGGACGTGGAGGACGGCAGGGACAGGGAGTTCGGCGTGAGCGTGAGGAACGCGCTGAGGCTGCGGCCCACGGCCACCGGCGCCGGCAGGGAGGAGGCGCTGTTGTGCGCCAAGAAGCCCGAGCAGAAGCAGCGCTGGCTGCGCGCCTTCCTGGATGAGCGATCGCAGGTGCAGCACGACCTGGAGACTGGTGAGGCTCCCCCTGGTGGCGGGGAAATGCCGGTGCCGTTTCTCACCTCATTAAATAGGATAGGGCAGGGTTCTTCAAATCACGGTCCTCGAGGTCCGAGCCCTGCTGGTTTCCCAGCCTTCCTTTACCTGTGAGCCAGATGTGAAAACTCTGACCAATCAGAATCAGTGATTATTAAACTACCTACCTGGGAGAACTGAAAACATGGCCTGGATTTGGAATCGAGGTCCAGATTTGAAGAACCCTGGGGTAGGGGATACTTTTAGCTGTAATGAGAATCCATCCATCTTTAAATTACTCATTGTGGTTGGAAAGGCTAAGAGCCAATCCCAGGCAGCACAGGGTATAAAGCAGTGATACTCCTTTGGACGGGATGCCAGTCTTTCATAAGTTCATGGAGAATATAGCCCCTGCTCTCCATGTTAAAACATCACTATCAATCACTTGTTGATTTGTCTTAGGCTGGTATATTTGTAAGTTCTACTGCAGACCAAATGCAGTCTGCGGAGAGGGTTACGGCCACCATTAGGGTTACGAGATGTCATGGCGGTGAACGGCAGGCCTAGACGTCTGTGATTAGTCGCTTGTGTAACCGGCCCGGTTTGCAAAGCCAAAGACGGCCGCCGATTCTGAATCGGGTGCCTGTGAGGAGGAGCAGCGTGCCCGGTTCAAACCACCCTCCCGCTCCCCGGAAACGCCGAGTGCCGCCAGACTGCCGCCGTGGTCGGGGGGGGAACGTCACGCTCAGGACTCATGCCTCTAATGCGACGTTGCAGGTTTCAGCATCACAGACGGGCAGAGGAAGCAGGCCATGCTGAACGCGCGCAAGAGCCACGCAACGGGGAAGACCAAAGGTACAGGGTCAGGGACCCCCCGTGTGTCACTGCTGAAATGCACCGTTTATTACCCAGCAGAAGGTCAAGGTCAAGGTCAAGTTTATTTACATAGCACATTTACAGCAGTTTGTGCTGCCCAAAGTGCTGTACACGCAGAGAATATTTATAAAAAACCACATGATCCACACAATAAAAATGCTAGATACAATACAATCAAGATACTGCAGTTAAAACTAGAAGCAGTTAAGATAAAGTAAAAATAGAATAAAATAAATAAAAACATCCAAGTCAACCTGTGATAAAAGCCAGTCCATAAAAGTGTGTTTTTAATAATGATTTAAAATGCTCCAAAGTTTAGAACATGTATGCAGCTCTGTAGAGCAGCGCACTGACCTGGTCTTCTCCTCCCTGCCCTCCCCATAGCGCTGTCCCGCTCCTACTATGACTTCCTGTCCCGACAGAGGCCCCCCG
Source organism: Pollimyrus isidori (assembly GCA_019775955.2). NCBI lineage: Eukaryota > Metazoa > Chordata > Actinopteri > Osteoglossiformes > Mormyridae > Pollimyrus > Pollimyrus isidori. Next base: position 16,641,805 of record JABFDZ020000001.1, read on the forward strand.
GCCTGGCCCCCGCACCCCCGCCGCACCCCGCCCTTCCGCCACAGCAGGTCTTCATGCTGGCCGAGCCCAAACGCAAGGCCTCCACCTTCTGGCAGAACATTGGCCGGCTGACACCGTTCAGGAAGTGATAGAGAGGAGAAGGTTATGACATCCTGGTCGGTGATGCTGTGCCTCAACAATACGGGACGATGTTCCTCTGAGAAGCACTTTATGAGTTGGATACAATCGGGAGAATGGATTGCAGACTCTCGCTGAGATTTCTGGGAAGCTGCTTCTGCTTCTCTTAGATCTGGGATCGGAGGTGCTGCCCCTTGTGGCTTCCCCTGCAACTGCACCTGTTGTTACTACTGCGCCACACAATCCACGTCAGTGCTGCGTGGGAACTTTAATGAAGAGAATATTTATTTTTCATTGTTTCGGTTACTTGCTTTTTTTTCCCCTTAACTTTGCAGTGCCGGATAAATGAACCTTTGTATTTATTTTTCCTTTGTTTGAAGATGAAGAGGAGCCTCACTCCAAGCAGAATGTTGTTGTTTTTTTGTTTTTTTTTCTACGCGGACATTTCTGCAGATTCTACTGTCTATCGTCACGTCACAGTATTGCCACGGGAAATTTTTCGTGTCTGGTCGTAAACATCTGGTTTCGAGTGAGCATCTTGTCTGTGTTAGCAAACAGAAGCTGACAGACCCCAAAGATTTTGTGGAATTCCATCCGTCTGTCGTGACAGGGACAGCCCTTAACCCCACGTCTCTGTACGCACACTGTCCTGTGACGCGTGTTGAAGCCACTCCTTACCTCCGTGGCCCGTCTCAGTCACTCTTCACTCTGGAGCGCTGTGTGGAGAATTAACAGGAAGCATATGTAAGAGCTACAGAGATTCTCCAATGGAGGATTATGACCCCTACAGATCACATTTTGCTCTGCCTGCCCGTTATTGATTTACTATCAGAAATCAGGTGTTATATCTGCAGGAGCCATCAGCCTGCTTTGAAGGCCACTTATTCCGTCAATCGTTTCGCTTTTCTTCATATCTGTATGTCGGAACAATTCCGTACAAGGCGACCAGACGTCCAGTAGTCCAGAAAAATACTGCGGTGTATTTAAAGCCATAAAGGTCCGTTTGCTGCAGTAATGGGCGTGTAATTCCAGCATAAACCAGTCTGCACTGTCCAATCACTGCACTTGCAGTCACATGATCTGTCTATGTGTCATTGGGTAAGCTTGACTGGCTCATAAAAGTCCTTTGCTACTTAAAGGAAACACGGCACGTTATGAAAAGGGCAGAACGCGACAGGACAAACTCTGTCAGCTCAGTTTGTCCGAAAGGTCAAATTGGGGGCCACTAAGGACCCGCCTGTAAGCTCCTGACCAAGACGGGCCCCTCACTGACCCAATCACAGCTCAGGCATTCTCCACCCACGGTGATGCTGATTGGACACATCGAGCACCGTTTGGCTTTCCTGCTACCCTCTCCGCCCCCTACGGAAAACCCTACTTCCAACCCCCAGCAAGTAAACATGGTTTGTTTTCCGTTTCTTCGCGAATAAAGGAAGGCTGTGTGCTTCGAAACAGCAAGGGCTGCTTCTGTGTGGAGTGAACTTTCAAGACGGGAAGCATTTCCAAGGATATTTACCGCTTATGTTTGTTTTGACGCGGTGTTATTTGGCTCTGAGAAACAAACAGATTTTTCTCTAAAAAGGCCTACATATCTGAAGGACCAGTTTGCGTCTTTTGAAAGGTATTGATAGAATTGTATAGATAATTGATTAGTTTTAATGTGGCTCCATCTAACTGGGTCCTTCTCGATGCGTTTTCCATCTGCAGGCATGTGCATAGACGAGCTTTGGGGTCCTGAACTTGCATGAAAATGCATCATCGTGACCCAAGGAGGCAGTTTCACCTCCACCTAGATGGATCAGAGGGACCCGCCTCATGTCACTTGTGACAGTGTTACATCACAGAGCTCTGTAAGAGACAGTAGTGACCACATGGGGAATGTCAGAAACAGGAAAAGCATGGGGTTCAGTGTAAATGTATAGAGTGATCCAACCCTTCTCTGAAAAACAAAGCTCTGCACCTGAAGAAAATGTTAGTAATCTCTCAATTTGGGTACGCATTGCGCTTGTGAACTGTAAGTGTAGTTTATTTAAGTACAGAGAAGAGGTTTTTGTCTGTTTTACGTGTTTGTCTGTTTACAGATGCACTCAAATCATGTGGAAATAATCATTAAACTGTATTTGTCCACACCTAAGCTGCTCAGTTGTGTCCTACTGGTTACTTCCAGATTAACCAAAATCATATCTCAGCTTTGCCTCCCCCTATTGGCCGTTCAGGGAACAACATGTCAGTATGATTTTTAGGCGTGTTGGCCCAGATTGACATATGGAAGGTCGTACTCTTTTTTTATTTTTATTTGGAGACCTCTTTCGTCCCACAGATTTTTAATACGTAGTCTGACATAATAATAAACAAAAACTGACAATACTCATAATTGCATTTATTGGCTTGGTCATCACTCAAACAAAAAAAGCTATGTATAAAAAAGTTCTCAAAACAGATATTGCATATTAAGCAACATGAATAACAAGAAAATTAAAACATATTTCTGGCTTGACCTTGAGATTCTGAAAGTATACAAGCCAACAGAAAAACATTTTCTCAGTATTCCAAAAATAGCTGTCAAGGTTACATTGGTACTGCGCCTATACTAACCAGTACCGTGTTCAAATGACGGTAAGAATCATAAAATACAGGATTGGACCAACTGAGGAAACAAAGACTATGAGAGCAATGAAAATTCATTTTGGAAAGATCTCAGCCCAGCTGTGTCCCAGCCCTTCCCCACAGATTTAGACACGCTCACACACACACACACACACACACACACACACACACTCACTCAAGCACCAGGGGCACGGTGTGTACGGTACCGACCAGACAAAACACCATGGAGAAGAAGGAATTCCCATCACGCATTCCTGCAGCGACCCCTAGTGAAAGAGAGTCACACCAGACAGAGAACAAAAGGATCCTTGCATTGTTCTACACAAACTGTGCTGATATTTGTAAACTTAATATACATATAACTCTGAAAGAAACGTTTAAGTCACATTAATGCGTCACTTTAGGGGGAAAAAAACTGCAGGTTTCTTGAAGAAATGCGCCAGTCTGCCCTAGATGGTTTGACGCCATCGCCGCAGGTCGAATTTAACAGGCTTTTCTCCCCACAATTCATGCACTGAGCTCACTTCGAATTCCACATACAAAATTAATTTAAACTTCACTTACAGAGTAACAGGTTTAAAAATCCGACACTGTCCACAACACAGAGATGTGCTTGCTGGCACGAAAGGGGGGGGGGGCAGGAGGGGGCAGCGTTTCCATGGAGACGCCGAGTCTTTCAGGTGCTCGTTCTTCCCGCCGAGGGCGAGGTCCGCCATCGGGATGAGTGAGGGCCCGACGTGAAGGACCTCGGGGTTTCAGTACCGACCGTACAACACTGGACTGAAACGAAACACGGTTCTGCCAGCTTCAACCTGGGAGAGAGACAGACCAGAGCTTTCATTGATTCTTAAGACATACAATAAGCGGTGGGGTGATTAACCAGGGGAGGGGGCAGAACTAATGAACCACTACTGAACAGTTTAGCAGGGATACACCAACTGCGTTTTCCTTGGCCGATCTGAGTGCCAATGTTTTTAAGCTTTTTCTGTCGTTGCTGATCCTGGCCGAATAACAATTAGAAGGCCAAACTTTTTTTAAAACACTTCTATAAGGAACGTGGACGAAGACAATGCGCTTGCACATATATGCATGGGCAGACAGTCTTCTGCATGCCATGGCCCTAACGCTTAAGGTGGATACAAAGATCAGCTGGCCATACAAAAAAAAAAAACGGCAACTTTGCAAAGTTTGAAAATGACAGTAGATCGGTCCGTGTCCAATTTCTCAAATACAAGCCATTCACACATGAAGCAGAACCTCTTCTGGAACTAGTTCCTCCTCATCAAGCAGAACCTTTTCTGGAACCAGTTCCTCCTCATCAACCGCGCTGCACACTGCACATCTGACAGCGTCGCCAGCCCATCAACAGACCGGGATGTTTAACATGTGACACAAATACAATCGATTAAGTTTCCGTTCAAGGTCTAGCCACTAAACTGAGATGGACTGAGACAGATAATTGACAATGAGAGTAATGAGTAATGGGATATGCAGACGGCTCTGAGATGATATGCAGACGGCTCTGAGATGATATGCAGGCTGAAATTACTTTGTTTCACATCAATCTGTTTTTGTTGTAGTACCGTTGCACCCTTGAACACATGGGCATTGTGTGGGCATTGCACGGGCATTGCGCGGGCATTGCCAGTTTGTTCCACCTGGAGCACGAAAGGACCTTAAAGTCACTCCATCCATTGGTCGTATGTGGACACATTTTCCAGCAAATATCATACAAATGAGACCAACAGTTAAAATTATTACTTTATACCTGGAATATGATGTAGATTCAATTATTAGACATTAGAGCAATAAGATGAAACATATGGCCGCATCTGTTTGCATAAATATCAGCCATGGGATAACATTTTAGGATGGAAAATAACCAACACACATCGATATATATAAATGCATATAAATGCATATATGTATATAAACGGTGTCTAGACCCTTGCTGTTGAGGTATTTCAATTCATTTTAGGGGTCTCACACTACATTTGATTTTTTTTGGTAGTAATTTTCATCAATACTCTGCTAAAAGTTAGCTGTGGATAATGAATTGTTATAAACTTATAACTGCACAATACAGTCGGCACAGCGATCCATAGTGCCTCAGGCAGCAAAAAAATAACGCAAAATTTGCTGCCTGTCGAAGCGTTACAGCTGTTGTTTTAGCTATGCTGCAGTACATGAAAAATTTATATAGTACGGGAAATTAAAACGGGTACACCAGATGAACCAGCATACTACCCAGTGACATTCTTAAGACTGCAAAATGCAAGTTTGCAAGGGGATAACACACGACTGTCAGTATAAAAATATACAATGATGTGTAAACACACTAATTGGTGGATGGTTATATCACTGGAGCAGGAGCTGTGCCTGTTTCTGCAGCCAAAATCTGCAGAGCACTGCATTGACATCTCCAACATGGCAGCCAAATCACTGCACTGGCAGTCACATGATCTGCCTGTGTGTCATTGGGTAAACTTGACTGGCTCAAAAAATTGGCCATATTTAGACTGATAGGCGCCGACCAACAATCGGCCAATCAGGGCGAAAATCAGCCATTTCTGGTCACAAGCTGACCAATCGGTGCATCACTAGTTTTTAGCATATGGGACAGATGTCATGGAAAGACCAGTAAGTCACTGTGAGACAGGAGGTACGTGGTTATGTTACTTTATCATCCTATAAAATGTACACATGTTCTATCGCAGCATTTGCTGGCTCTGATTACTCTCTCTGAAAGCCCTACATCGCTCAACATTTTTAACTAAAGGGAAAAAAAACGTTTAGAGACAGAATCTTTAGCCGTCACTCACACTGCCAGCTGTTCACCATCGGAGGGGGGACATAGCTGTAAGCGGGGGTCCCAGCTGCCCGGTAGGGAGGGACGGTCACGGCATGGGGGGCCACGGCGGCGGGAGAGTGAGCGGTCAGCAGAGCGCCTTCAGCGGGGAACAGAATGGAGGACACGTTCTTCTGGAGATGAAGCCGGCCACGAGGAACATAAAAACGGCGGGTGGGTGGAATCGGGGGGCTTACCGGCTGACATGGCCATCGTGGCCCCCGCCACCATACCCACAGCCACGCCGCTGGTGCGCGGAGCGGAGATGGGAGGGGCATAGACGGCGGCGGGAATCCCGTTGGGCTGTACCACCGTGGTGTGGTGGATGACGTGAGGGGGGGTGGCGGCGTACAGCGGCTGGGTGAGGTACGCTCCCTAGTGACAGGAAGAGAGGCGTGACCCCCCCCTCCTCGCAGGAGCACCCCGTGATCAAAGCCCGTGAAGTAGAGGACTAGGTCACAGCCCCGAAGGTCCGTGCTGGGCATGCGCTGGGGGCACTTACTTGGGCGTAGGGGTTCTGGTGAGGGTAGGGGTTCCTCAGGGGGTACACCGCCGTCTGATAGGAGTTGGGAGTCGAGGAGTAAGCCGGGACCGCTCCGGCCGACGGGGAGCAGGACATTTTGTACGGCACCCCGGAGGTGAAACCTGAAATGGGCGTTACCGTGGTTACATGGGGGCCGAGAGAGGGAGAGAGATTGGGCGGGCGAGCGAGTCAGTGAGAGCGGAGAGATTGACCGAGCGAGTGAGTGAGAGAGAGAGAGAGAGAGAAAGAAGCTGACCCAGCTGACTGAGACCGAGCGTCCGACTTCAGTAACTCAGAATTACTTTCACGAAGGATTTTAAATTCTGCTCTGCTCCCATCCCTCATTATGAAAGGCAGTCCATGAATGACAGAACAGCAGGAAACCACACATGAATTATTTATCATTACTCACGCAGACAGCAGCCTGCAGAGCACATGCGGCAGGGAGGCTGCAGATTATCAGAGACGACTTCGCGGGCACACTGGGCACGTCATACTTTTTACACCGATCTCACTAAACGGGCACTTGGCGTACGTGAGGAGCAAAGCTGACCCGAGTTCAGCGGGATGGAGAACCTTAAGGGTGTTTACGAAACACTGAAGCCATCACTTGTGGGAAACCAGCTGCTAGAGTGAACAGATTTTACAGTTTTGGAAAAATTGTAAGGCGTTCTCCATGGCTAGAAAACCAAAGTGTGTGTGTGTGTGAGAGAGAGAGAGAGAGAGAGAGTGTGTGTGTGTGTGTGTGTTCTTACCAGCTGGGAAGGCTGAGCTCCCCCCAGGGTAGATGCCTGGAGAATAAGTGGGGGGGGCCGCATAACCAACAGGAAACCCTGCTGTGGACAGACAGATGGAGAGGAAAGAAACTTCATTATAGCGCCAGCACGTGGAGACCGCTGTTAATTACAACTCCCAACAGGCTGTTCCGATTACCTGGGTATCCGATTCCCTTGGGATTGGTGAACTGAGCCCCTGCTGATGCAGGGCTGTAAACAGGGTTCATAATGCAGACGCTGTCACTGGGAACATGAAGGACAGCACATAAATATGCAGAAGGTGACATTGCTGCTCCGTGGACACAGACATCCGCTACAACGTTCAGAGGTATCATACTGTAAAGTTCATAGGTCTGTCTGAAAATCACAGTCTTTCTGTCCTGTAATTCATGCCGTATTTCGTCATACAAAGAGTTTAATTCCAAATTTTTATATAACAATAATACGCGCATTAATAACAGCTATATAGCTACAGTTAGATGGGAAATGATACATAATCATAAGGGAAGCTTGCAAAAGCAGCTTTCAGATAAATCCATCTGAAAGCGTAGTTTCGCGGGAGACAAATAAAAGCCAATTATTTAAAGAGCTATTTTAAAACGTGCCCACTGCTTGATCCAGCTGTGTCCATCCGTAAAGGCAGGGAAACGACCCCATTCTCCAGACCCCACATGCGAAGCGTCCTGGTCTGCAAGGTGAGCAGTAAATGCAGCCCATGTGCATTCTACCCGCCCCTGTCACGAGCTCTCGGGCGGCATGCAGAAGAACGCGCGTTAAGCCGGACCGCATTTCTGCGCCGCCCGTTCAACAAAGCAGGTGTCAAATGCGTGCATGATCATATGGTTCAATAGGGCTTCCCTTTCTGTCCATCAGCCTGTTACCCGCATATGAGCTCCACCTGCGGTGTTACCCTGGTACCTTAACCATAAACCTCTGTTCGGACGCGTGTGGGACGCGCACGGCGGTTTGGGAGCCACGGATCCCAAAATGCATCCACAAATCCTAATAGCCCCGGACCCCAACATGCATCCCCGAATCCCTGCAAGCATTCCTTCGATACTCGCACCCTTAGGACTGCCCAACAAAGCGTGCCATGGAGAGCAGCATACAAAAACCTGCCTTTACTTACACGATCCGTCCTCCTTTATCAGCTGTTGTTTATTAATGATTTTGTTAATCTTCCTTTTTCTCGTCTTTCCTCCTCTATCCCAGCCCGCTGCACACCAAACCAGCCCAGTTTTACGACGTCACTTCCGGTCTGTCTCCACGCGTTCCTGCATTCACTGCATGCAGGGTCTCGCGCCTAAGGATTTCTTTTATTTAAGATGGGGTATAACAACAAAGAAATATATCCCACATGTCCCTGTCCGTTGATAGGTGGCACTTATTAATGAGAAAGTCGCGAATTCTATTTCTGCAATCGGTTTTTAATGTTTGATCTCAGAGTTAAAAACCATTAAAATGTTTACTTTCTTAAACTGGTTAAGCCTGTCTGCCCTAAGTGCCCTTTACCTGTACAGCTTTTCAAAACCTGTTAGTCCTGCAGTACATGACTTAGCACTTACTCTCCCCTACATTGGTTCATCTTTTGACTTCTTCTGTCGGTGAAGGTTGCCGTGTCTTTCATATCTAAATGTATGTGGGATGTCAGGGACCCAATTTATTTTTTTTAATGTAATTATAGTTTAACGGTCACTGTGTGACGTTTCCTATACATGCGGCAGCAGTTTAGGGTCGTTTAATATCGATTCGTTCAATCATTCGTTCAATCGATCGCTTATAATTCATTTCAAAAGATACAGAAACACCAAATGGGAACTTTAAAGCTAGAATTACGGACTATTAGAAGTATGCACTTATCTGTTTGACCAGTTTTTAAAAGAACTACAGTAACATCAAAACTAATTTTGAAATTTCTCAGTTCTGACAGATATAAATATTATAATATATAATTTAAATAAATGTTATTTGTAGTCCGGTTTCCGGTGGATCTCAGTATACATTATTGCCAACCTTTAGACCGTTAAACTAGAATCTTCTGTTCTTTGCCAATGTGAATCTGAAACCGACTATATCCAAGTTGATTTCGCTCTATTTCATCACATTGTCTTCCCTCCCATACTCTAATAAAATCCCATAATCTACCTGAGTATATGTATAATTCACCAACAACTTGCACCTGTCCTACTGCATTCGAAGGAGACAAACCTGACCACATTTCTCACACATGTAGAAGTGAAGCTTATATCATCAGGCCTGAAAAGAGAAACAAATAGATTGATGCAGGCCACAGAAACAACTGGAAATCAGGTCCCGAAACATAGATGTGCAGTTGTCATTTCTTCTCTGATAGTTTGGATTTTATGGTGAAACCCTGCTTTAGGTTATATACTTTACTGACTATTCATCAGTTAAATACTTACCATCATTCATTTATATACTGTGTAACTGTAACATTTTTGTTATCATTTATTGATAAACCTTCCATGATGATGATGCTTGTGTTCCAGAAATATAGTGGGTTATATGTGTTAGCTTGCCATGACAAGCCCAGTTTTCCCTATAAGGGGCTTATTCCACAAAGCAAGTTTAGACAATTAGCCAGATAACTTTAAAAGACCCTATATAATATGCTGTCAGGAAACCCAATTCCTAGATAATGTCCATGTTCCACTGGTCCTTCGAAAAGTTGTATGGATCCCTGTTGAGTCCAACTGCCTTTAATTTGAGTAGATGATTGTTTGTTTAGCAGATTCCTTGTGAGTCAGCCATGATTCAGCTTGTTTTGCCGCTCTGTGTTCAGGCAGGAAAGTGATGTCAATGCATACCTTAATTATTTGGAAAGAAAACCGTCACATGCAATAAAGAAAATATTCCATCCTGTACTTGCAGCCTCGTTCAGTGGCTTGGGAAAGAGCAGACCAGTGACCTCTGTGGGACCAGGTGGAGGAAGGAAGGCAAGAGACATATAGAAAGAAAGTCCTGCAGGGAGCTGGCAGATGATCCACTTTCTCAGGCGGGGGGACCTGCAGCCAACATCAATAGGAGATCAGCACCTAAGCTCCTGAGATCAGGGTTGGAGTGGAGTTCAGGGGTGGATCTGGGCAGGTGGCTCCATTTCCCAGAGGAAATCTGCTGCTGAAACGGTGCTGTGGACCACGTCCGAAAGATCAGCACTGTTGGTTGAGCTGACAGCTCCATGGGAGGAGGGGGTGGAGCCAGCCCACAAACAGAAGAGGGCAAAATACGTGAACCTGGAAACAAAGTGCAGGGAAAGTGGATGGTGTGCGAGGTTCTATTTTAGCTCTATTCTGAGTTAAGTTTTTATGAAACATTCAGAAAACTACTAAATCTAGACAAGCAACACATACTTGGAGGCATTGTTGTGGTCTTGTAAAGCTTCATTTTTACCTGAAGTAGCAATTAACCTATACAAATCACTGCTCAAATATTTAACTTCACAACTAACATTTCAATCTGCCTCTAATTTACGAAAACGAACTATGGGAATTTAGGTTCAATGTTTTTAACGCAAAGAAAACTGATCAAGATATGTAAACGCTGACGAAGCTCCCCACCCCACTGACCTTTAATGTTTTGGCCTTGTAAATAATGTCACTTGGAGCTTTTTGAATAAATATTTTTATTCAGTATAACATTATTTATTTTTTCTTGACGCGTTAGGTACAAACTGGCAAATGCTGTAACATTTCAAGGCCGAACTTGGTTCAAACGTAATTTTAGAGGTGATATAAGCTTTTTCAAATAAACGCTTTGTGTACTCGTAACAATTTTTTCCCGGGTAGCAAATAGCGAAGTGCAGAATTTCCATAATTCTGTTTTAAATGTTTATTTTACGTCATACTTCAGTTTATGCATCAAAGTATATGCTCAAAACCTAATATTCCATGGAAACGAAAATACAAGTGAACAATGGCACATCAAAACTGGCAATGTTTAACAGAAACACGGTTAATACACAATACAAAATAAGGCATACGTGTGTACATTGCCCGGTTGTAATTGCGAGGAATTGATTTAATAAGTTTAGGAAGTTGCTACAGCCGTAGTGACAGCTGTAATGGGATCCAGTTCTTTGCTTTTGATCACTGGTCGCTTCTGATTAAATCTCAGCGCCATATTCACGTAAATAAATACAGCTGGGGTATTTAAATAGAATATCAACCAGTAAATGGCAAGCCCAACCTTTTTTAATGCCCCGTCCCGGAAAAAAATACAGCCAGGCTATTTAAATAGAGCATCAGCCGGTCAATGGCGATCCCACCCCCGCTATTGCAAACAGGGGCAGGCTTTCATCAGGTCCTGATAGGAATGTATATGTTAGCTGTATTATCATCGGCCGATAATTAATTAACGGGCACTTTTAGGTTATGTATATTTTTATACGTATTGATATAAATTTATAGTAGTCTACAAGTATCTACTCAGTTGAGTTAAGTCGGTGGAGTGGTGAAGATGCTATAATGACCAGCCAGGACCTGGGGCTGCGCCGCGTCGTTTCTTATCCGCTCCCCAGTGTATGGAGGTGGGTCTGCGTTGTCGTCCGTCCGCAGTACAGTGCTTTCGACCCGGCCGTTAACGGGCTACCGACCGGTGGATACTGTTCACTTATTATTTACCCACTGTAATCCAGCGGCCAGCTGTTTTCATCCAGCCGCCGCCTTTTCTCTCTGCTATGTCGGGAGCGGCCGGCGGCGGGGCGCCCTCTTGCGGCGGTGCGGCCGGACCCTGCGCGCCCGGAGCCGTCGGTGGCGGCGTGGGCATCGCTGGGCGCCTTCCCAGCCGCGTCCTGGAGCACATCTTCTCCTACCTGGAACTGCCGGAGCTTATCCGTTGCTCGTTGGTGTGCTGGCATTGGAACCGCTGCCTGTCGGACGAGAATAGCGAAGTGTGGCGGACCCTGTGCGGACGCACCTTGACCGAGGAGGCGCTGCGCTCCGATATCCTCTGCAACATCCCCACCTACAAGGGCAAGGTACCGGCGCCTTCATCACCGGCGCCACGCTGCTTGAAGCCTGTGCTTGGGCTCCGTACTGCTCTGGCTGGCCGCCGTGCGATGCATAACATTGCCCTAGAAGTCTGCAGTTATTGTGGTTTTGCAGGGTTAGGATAGGGGTCATTGTGGGTTCGCATGGCTGCAGCGCCAGAAAATTACATCATGTTTACGGTGGGCCGGCGTCTCTGTGATGCTCAACACAGATCGATGACCGTGGCGCCTTTTCTAAAGGAAATACGGACTGGTGTGTGATTCTACCAGAATCGCGTACAGAAATCTTCCCAGCAAACAACCTAACTTTTTATGGACGCAGCTAAGAGAATCTGACCCAGTATTGTTCACAATGCAAAGTGACTCGGTTTTGAAGGCAACGGTTCTACTTTTGTGTTGTGATGTGTGTGCCAGGCACACGTCGGGCCCAGAAATGAGACAATGAATCATTCATGAAACCCTGAAGTGCACCCGGGAACAGCTAAGTGTAGATACTGTAGTTACATTATATTTATTCCACTTTGCAAATTCTCTTTTCTGTTTGGGTTTGTCTATTGTCCTGCTTGAGGGCACCCACATTGCAAGTTTGTCAGGATCACAAAAGCATTTTTGCTATTGATGGTCACACCTTTTGCAACCATCTTGGGGAGAATTAATATCCTTTTCTCTGTCTCTTCAGGTCCGAACACGGTGTACATTTTGCCTGCAGCTTAGTAGTATAACACTGGCTAATTGTGTGACCCCCGAACTGTATGGATCCAATTAGAATCGATTGCTGTGAATGTGTTATTTACAGTGGTGTGCATTAGTGGGCGCCCCCTGTTAACTAACAGTGTTGGGTATTTCAGGTTCACAAGCTACAAATCCAGACCAGGATTTTGTTTTTACCAACCAGTTCAGCATAAG
>JABFDZ020000001.1:16668493-16681077 GCA_019775955.2 Pollimyrus isidori
CCCCCCCCCCCCCCCCCCCCCCCCCCCCCCCCCCCCCCCCCCCCCCCCCCCCCCCCCCCCCCCCCCCCCCACCGAGACACCACAATAACGTTTTTAGTCTTACTGATTTCTCAGTTTATGGCAATGCGCCTGTGTAAAATATGCATTTTTTTGCAAACTACAGCCTGGCTCCACTGCTTCTCATCGACGAACGGCTTCTTTACTTGCTTTTGGGTCTTTATGGGCTGCTTGGAGTCCCCGTAGTCCAAACTGTCCTAGCGGTGCTCTTCACCCCACTTAATGTTCCCATTCCTTCTGAAGGTCACTTGAGGTCATCCTCTGATTTATGAGGCACTGCCTGATATGCTGACGGTCATCTTCTGCCCTTTACCTGGCTGGTTTTTGGTTATTACCAGTGTCCTTTGCTTCACCTGGTTTTGCCTTCTGCCAGCAGAATTGAGATTAAAACAAAATTTCAGAATGCAAATTGTGTGGTTTCAATTTTTTCCCCAGAGTTGAGATGTCTTAGGAACATCTGGGGATAGGAGAGGCGATATGACAAAAATATATCATAGTTCTTTTCAGGCAGTATCACAATTCTTTTTCATGGGGGGTTTAAAGAGTATTTTAATTTACTCTACAGTATCCGTGTCGGCATGCTTTTACTGGTTTATCTGTGTGTCAAAATGGATTTGGCTGACAGGTGAACTTTTAGAGGCATGTGTGAGCCATAGAACTGCCATTGGTAGTATTGTGATGCAGTGCACATTCTGACAATTTCTCTATGAAGAGAGATTGCGATGACATGTTAAGTGGTCTAATATTGTCAAACTGCTTATCTGCGTGTATTAAGACGCATTCACATGTAGCCACGTCACACAAGTAGAATAGAATTAAAGAAAACTGTTGAATGTCCACCGGTTACTGTAATAATTTTGGGAAGTTCGACACCATTATTCAAGGTTCGGCGGAGTGTCCCAATCTCCACCTAGCAGGCCTACGCATGAGGTGATTGAGGTATGGATGGATTCTGATAGCGTCTGGACTAATCATCCGGAGTTCCAAATACGTCGTCCACGGTTCACCCATAATATTAGTGCCGAGGTCGAACTGCACAAGCACATTTTCATTGGCCACTTGTATAACTTGTTTCTCACGAATACCTTTTCTCATAGAGAGAGTTAGGACAGCCGTCTCGTCTTTGTCCGGGGAAAGGGACGCTTATCTTGTGTCGCCCAAGGGAAAAGGGAAAGTGTCAGTCAAAATTAATTGTAACCGCAAGCAGCCTCCCCCAGACAGGAAGTGGACAACGAAGAACTCATCGGCCGAAGGGAGGGGCGACCCTGGCCAGCTGGCCCCCTGCCCGCACGCGTACTGCTCCCGATTTAGTATGGAGGAAGGCGGGAGAACCCGGTACTGAGCGGAGCTCAGCCGCGGGAGTGAACTGGCATCGCTCACACTTCTCGGGACTGACGTGTTGGTCCCCCGCCAGGACTGAGAGGGGCTCCCCAGTCCGCGTATGAAGGTGATGATGCCACGTCCGAGCGTGAATAGCTTTGCAGCTGCTGTGCATTTTAATCGCTAGAGGGACTATTTACCTGTGTTTAATTTTGTAATAATTTAAGGAACTACTTATTATTGGTTATAATATTTCAATTTCGTCTCACATTATATCTCATAATTTGTATCGTTTTTAATGAAATATTTCTGAGGGATCCTAAGTGTGCCCGTATGCTCCTTCAAAGCCCCATATCCCCCTCTCATACCTCAAAATGACCCAGGCTGAGGAAGTGTACTGTGACCTACTCGGCGTGCTACCCAGTGGTACGCAGGCAATGATTAGAATGACTGCCACTTCGTCCCATTTTAATGTAAAGTGACGTTTCAAACCGCTTACCATGATCCGTCTTCATGAACACAGCACATTATAACAGGTTGGAACGTTCTTTAATACTCTGAAATGCACATGATCTCTACATGTCTAACAAATGACAAGCAGCAGACAGGTAGCACCTTCCACACCCCGGCCGAGCCCCCGATACGCGTCTCTAAGGCACTATTGACGTCAGGCTGCTTTAAACACCGGGAAGACGAAAGCCGCCCCCCTCATAGGCACCGTGGGCAGCAGACCTTCTGCTTTTAAGGCGGCTGGTCATAATCGCTAAGGCTGTGGGGCGCAGGGCAGCGGGTGTGGGACCAGCGGCGCTCTCGCTCCGCTATGGTCACATGACGTATCAGGAGAGCATCGAGTCCACCGCGGTAAAACACCACTTTAAACTGACAGACACCCTGAATGTAGCGCGATTTGATCAGAGCGGTCGCCTCGAGGACCAGGTGTGCATGAAAGCATATATAGTACTGTGTAAGAGATAAATCGATTTACAACATTTCAGTCAATGTTCAAGTGCTTTTCTTTTCTTGTTTTTTTTTTTTGCAGATATTTTAAAAAGTTTAAAAACGATGCAAAAGTCGCCGCCCACGAGAGGAGTCGGAAGGAACACTTGGCAAACTGGAAGAAGGCGTTTAGACATCACGGGCGGAGAATGGCCACTGAGTTAGTCGGACGACATGTAAACAGAGGATTAAAACTAATTAAATGTTCGGGAAACGATCCGGCAGATAATGGCCGTCCCCAATACGGAAGCCGTCTGGCCTGGCAGCAGAAGCGGCCTAAGACACTGAGGCGAAGCTGAAGAGGCCATTTGGCTAAACCCCACTTGAATATCCAGTATAAATATCACCTCACAGCCAAACAGGCCCCTCCCCCCAATGCCCACAAAGTCACACCAGGGGCTCAGTTGAGCAGCTCAAGATAGGTGATGGGCACCCTCCCCTTCTGGTTTCCTCGCTCCCCCATCAGCCAGTCAGAGTCCATCCCCGGGACACTCCGCACAGCGATGACCTGGGGGCAGAAAGGCACCTGTCGGCTCCGCCCATAACCACACCCCCCCCCAAGCCACACCCCCAGAGCAGGGGACTCCGCCTACCTCATCAGCCAGCAGGGAGAGCTCGCTACTGCCCGCCGCGTCGTAGTCGTAGAGCACGCGTGCCCGGCGGGTGCCGCTGAAGCTGGGCGAGCCCAGGGCAGCCGCGGGGGCAGGTGGGGGCAATGAGGCCTGCACGGTGGGCACGCAGATGCTGGGGGACGTGGCGCTGCTGCAGCCACCGCCGCCTCCGGCTGCCTGGGGAGCGCTGGAGGCGGAGGTGAAGGTGGTGGGGAAGCTGCGGGCCGGGGGAGAAGGGAGGCTCCCGTTAGCAGCCTGCGCCTGCCCCTGCTCTGCGGAGCTGCCTCCCCGCCGCGCTCCTTACCTGCCCAGCTGCTTCTGAAGGTCCACCATGTACTGGTAGCACTGGGCGTAGTACGTGGTCTGGGCTTCCACAAAGTCATTTAAGCAGCGCAGGTGGTGCGCCTGGGGGCAGAGAGGGGGCGTCAGGAGGCAGACTGCCAGCGCACTGCTCCCCCTAGATAACGCAGCGTGTATCTACCACGCCAGGGGGTGCGGTCTTATCCGAAAGGGCCGGTGTGTATGCGGGTTTTTGGGATAACCTGTAGGTCAGCTGTTCAAACCCAGCTGTGAGGACCCTTCAGCCAATCAGTCCTCTAATTACTGACCTAAACAGGGAGTTGCAGCGAAAACCCGCCACACACAGGCGGCCCTTTGTGGGTAAGATTTCCCATCCCCTTACTACACTCTC
This sequence comes from Pollimyrus isidori, assembly GCA_019775955.2. Taxonomy (NCBI): domain Eukaryota; kingdom Metazoa; phylum Chordata; class Actinopteri; order Osteoglossiformes; family Mormyridae; genus Pollimyrus; species Pollimyrus isidori. The sequence continues at coordinate 16,672,169 of JABFDZ020000001.1, forward strand.
AGAGTGAGGGAGGGCAGCTTTGCCAAATCAAGAAGTAAACACAGCTGAAAGCCTTCTCTCTTCTTATCCCCACACCTGCCGGAGGCCACGCCCATTTTCACAGTCCCGCCCACAGTCCCAAGATCCCCAGTCCCACCTACAATCACGTTACTTCCATCTCCTAACAGTCCCACACACATATTCGAGACCCTTCCCAATTTCCCCCAGCCTGAACTCACAATCCCTATGCCATACCCGCACCTCCCCCCACCACCCCACCCCCAATCTCTGCACGGCCAAAGGGCATCTGAAAACCTGCTTCCCCTGAGCGGTGCCCTGGGGGGGGGGGCGACTCACATGGGTGCTGCTGACCCCCTCCAGCAGGAGTCGGGTGATCTCTGCCTGCCGGTCGAACTCGCTCTGCGTCATGCGCAGCTCCTGCTCCGCCTGTGGGGGTTAAACGCTGTCACCTCGGCTGCCGGGACCCCCCCTCGAGGCCCGATAAGCAGCTGTGACCCACCCCCCCTCATCCATGGTGCCCCTCCTGCTCACACTCACCTTGGCGGCTTCGTCCGCGCACATCTGGCAAGCATTCAAATATTAAAGAAAAGTTACATAGTGACCGATATAGTGATCGAAGACCAGCAGAGCACGGCAAACGTGATTAGAGTGTAGCGAGACACAATCGGGACCTGATTGGCTGCCCTGTCAGAGCTACACACTTGGTCACATGACAGCACACAGTGAGCATGACAGGGCTCAGACAGGAAACAGACGGAGGCCAGTAAAGCGCCTTCACACCCAGGGTATCGGGGCTCCACACGTACGAATCAGGGCTGACAGAGACACTAGAGGCGGGCGCCGGCTAGGGCGATCCGAAGAAGTGGCGGAGGAGGAAAGGGAGGAGCAGGCACCTACATCACGCAAAGGGGGAACTCAGAATACAAGCCAAATTTACCACCTGCCGACACCTCCTGGTGGGGGCACTACTGCGAGGCCCACAGACATCTGGAAAACGTTTAAGAGGGTCAAATATGTCGGTCAAGCAGACAGAAACAAACAATCCTGCCAATAATGTTCACACATTTATTCAAAGGAGGGGCCTCTCTCATGCGGAATCGGCTTCGAACCAACGTCCTTTCGGTTCCTGATCCCGAGTTTCCCATGAAGCCCTGCTATTAAACACCGAAGCCAGGCCGTAAATCAACAGCGATGCCCTCTGGACACTATAAGCGATCTGGCAGCCGTCCACATGGCGTCGAGTAAATGTGAAAGTGCTCGTTTGGTCAGACACAGAAACGGCCGGCGGGGGGCTGAGAGTCACAGGGTGGAAGCGCAGGGCGTCTGCCGGCCAAACGGGCCGGCGCCGAAACAGCAAAAGGGATTAAAACACACATAAGACGAAGGCCCGTTTCGCCCCCCCTGACTGAGCATCTCTCCTACTGCACGTTTTGTAACGTTTTACCCCTGATGCTGGCTGCGGCCCGTTCCTGGTCGCTCACTGGCTGCACTCGCACTCAGACAGCTGTATACTTGTGATGTTCTCTCCGCTTCGCTTGTACACATTAAATAAACATGACAGAATGACATGATGCCAGGTACGTACCGCGGCTCTGGCGTCCGCCATCCTGGCCTTCTTCAGCCGAGTTTTCGCCGCGTCCAAGTCGAGGCGCTTGTTCGCAAGCAGTTTGCGCTCTTTCTGGACGAAGACAGAGTGGCGCTTTAAGAACACGCAGAACAAAAAGCTACCGATGATGTCAAAGTGTCGATCCACCAGTAAACACTGAACAAGAGCGGACAGTTAATACTGCAGCAGGGAAATGATCCAGACCTGAGACACTAAGGGTTAAATGGCTGGTGGGACACTTATGTGGCCTTGAAGGGCAAAACGCTGATAGGGCAGCTCCCTGTGGGGGTACAAGCCCTATTATGCTCATTCAAAGCAGACGCCAAGGGCAACCCTGCAATAATCTCAGAACTGTACTGTGAAAATCCCAATATAAAGAGCAGTGACGTCTTCAGTTATTTCTCAAGTGTTCAAGTGAATTTTGAAAATGTGCTTTAATTTACAGTTTAAGAGTGTATACAGAACAACTTCCTCGTACTTAATTAAACCCTTCTTCTCAATTGTCAACGCGATGTCACTTGGGTGGGACTGTTGGCCTTCAACTTACTAGAATTGTCTTGAAATCTCCTTCCAAGAAGTTCTTGAACGGCGTGAGGAAGTTGATGGCCGAGCTCTGGATGAACTCGCGCTCCGCGCTGCCGATGTGCTTCTGCGTCTCTCCGCATTTAATAAGCGCATTTCCTGCACAAAAGAAGGCCGGGGCTTAATCAGCAGCTTCTGCCTGTTCCTCTGCGCGCTTGGTGATCAGGGGGAACCTCGTACCAAACAGGATTAAGAGCTTCACCGGCTGAATTACTTGCCGACACCAGAGTGGCATAAGGACTGCTCGAGGACTGGAGCATGTGACACCCGAATGGGATGGAGGAACAGAGACTTTACTTGGGGATAGGAGTTGAGCAATAGCCAGCAAGTTCCACATCACTGCCGGGAACACCCAAATAATCAGAACGCATGCTGAATCACAGACCGAGTACAACAAAGTGATCAGTCTTGTACTGTAAAAGGGAGCGAGGAGGTGTCACTCAGACTTCAATCAGACGTAATTGAGATACTTTTGTTCCCTGTACCTGACGCCACCATTTCATATAGCAAGAGCTGGAAGCCATTCTGAGCAAGAAACCTGCTGTCAGCTGCCACACCAAGGTCCTCCGCCTGAGGCCAGCATCAGTGATGAGCTGGTGCACCGTTTCTCCTCGGTCAAACCAAACACTCCTTCCGCATACCATAATAACGGCGGTTCTAACGCAAACACTAAACCGTACCGGTTCCCCGTTTCCCACTAAATTGTTGGTTCTAAGGCAAACATCAAGTCACTGTCTCACGAGCTCTCTGGCATCCACACCTGGGAAGCCCACGCATAAAGCTGGCCAATCGGAAGCATCCATTTGATGGGCAGCACACGCATAAAGCTGACCAATCAGAAGCATCCACTGGTTGGGCAGCCCACGCATAAAGCTGACCAATCGGAAGCATCCATTTGTTGGGCAGCTGTTTCATTTAAATGCTAATCTTGTTTTTACTTGCAACCTACCAACCTGACATTGCAAAAACAAAACTGCAAAAATCGTTTACTACTGTTGTTCCAAACAAGAATAACTTCTAAAGCACAGTGGGCAACTTCATGCCCGATATACATGTATGTTTGCATGTTTAGAGAAGTGATACCCAACCCTAATGCTGTCATTTTCCACCCACAGACTAACAGCGCAACATTCAGCCAGGAAAGAGACATTAATTATATCTTTGTGTCTCCACTGCACTCCAGGGCAAGCTTACCATAAGCGGTGCCTGGCCCAAACTCGCTACCAGAGTCTTCCATAGTCTGGCCCAGTTGCTCGTGGTTGTTCATTCGAGATGGGGCTTTCTTTTCCAGCTTCTCGTACAGAAATTCCTCTATTCTTACATCTGCGAATTGAGCCAAGAAAATGTGATTAGTGCAGAATTTGAGCCTTGAGACATCCTATCTGTTGTTTATTATGTGACTCACTAGATGAAAGATACAAGTGTGGTTGGTAACTTTTTTGAGCATTAATTAGATTTCCTCCTAAGAAGAGTGCTGTGACAAGACAGTAACTCGGGAAACGTGTTTCCTGTGTAGGTATAAGCACTCTATTATAGAGAAGACTCAACTGTGAGAAAATCACACTGCTCCTCAATGTTTTTCCAAAGTTAGATAACACAGTCAATGTTTTGGGTAGAGTGGTAAAGTAAATATCTCCTACTTCTTGTGCCATTTTGAACAAGTGCAGGATGACAGAATTATAAACAAGTCCAGGTAGGAGGGTTCTGGGTGTATAAATACATCAGGCAAGCAGCTTCTGACATTCAACTTCAAGAGCGAATCACATTTATATTTATAGTGGATAACGTGTAAACAAACAAGTAGAAATGGGCTCCTAGTTTAAAAGTTTTTAGCTGTCATACAAAACCCAGGTTCCGTCTTACTTGGGTTTGGCTGCAGCAGGACCTCTGTCTGCTTCATGATCTTCTCTGTCCAATGCTTGGTGCATTCTGCTCGGGTGAGGAGGTTCTCCAGATGGGCGTCTAATTCTGTTTTCTCAGCCTGTCCAAGCTTTTCCTCAGTGTACTAATGCAGAGAGGACAAAAGCCATGTAAGAGTGTGAATGAAACGTCCAACATGCCCCCCCCCCTTCTGTGACCAAGAGCCCCAGCTGGTCTTTAATAAGGTGTGAAACACCAATGTGTAGCTGGCCGGTCAGTGACAGCGTGCATAGCGTTTTATCACGGTAATGTTGGCATGAATGGTGGAGCTACTCTACTGACAGGGGCCAAGATGACACTGCTCATCAGTAGCAAGAAAAGTTTACTAAAAACTAAGGACAGGTCGAGTCTTCAAGTTAACACAACGCGTGAATTCGTCATTTTACGTTACACCAACTCAAGTAAAATATCAACAACGAACTGGGGCCTGTATCAGGAAGCCGGGCAACTTGTTGGATTCAAGGTAGACTTAGGTTAATATGATTGACCGAAGATCATGTTCCTTTAAAGTGGGGTACCACAAATCGAAGAAGTTATCCGACTAAACAAGAAGTGCGGACAGGCCCCTGGTGTCCAGTTCGCTTTCCGTTAGCTGTGTTAGCCGCTAACGCATTTCATATACCTTTTACGGCTCCTTATCGGTCACAGTCAGCTTCAACACATTTCGTTCGTAAAAATCCCATTTCTGCTTAGAGCACTAACGTATCCATGCTACTTGCGCACAGTCAGTTGTCAGGAATGAAATAAAGAGTTTAAAACCAACGCCCCAAAAAAGGCCCCGCTTCCTCAGCGAATCCCGTGACGCTAGCGGGCTAGCGCTAACTCTCCTGCTAACGCCAGGCTAGCTGCTATCGGTTACCCAGCCGCCGATAACGTTAGCCTAGCTGCTAATGTCAATCCAACTGCTGCTAGCCTACCTGCTAGCGGTAGCACAGACGCCGTTGACCTATCCGCTAACTGTAGCCTTACTGTCAATCCAGCTGCTGTTAGCCTAGCTCATATTTCAAACGAAACCAAGGTAAGAAGTGTAACCGGGTGGCGACAAAGTCCGGATCACATGCGAGGTCCAAATCTTCAGCAGTCCCGGTCCATTCCAATTGTACTCTGATAAAAACAGGGAGAATCGGTTTATTACCTGCACAGCCCGACTGAAGAAAGTACCAGCGTCCGCCGCCAGCCTTTTGACGTTGAAATCCATGTCGGCTCCTACAAACTCAGCTGGGGACTGACTCCCTGCTTATCCGGCACCGTCGGAGGGGGCCGAAACGCGGTTTCCTGCGCCCTGACCGCGCTTCCTGGTTTGGACCCGGACGGTGTCCCTCCCACCGCGGCAAGGTAGAGCTCGGCACTGCGGCTGGAAACGGCTCCAAACACCCCTTGCTGGGGTCCGCCCCTTACAGGATACTCTATTGAGGAAAGACATTAATATAATGAAAGTACTTGGCACCCTTTTTTCTATTAGTTTAACCCTGTTTTCAAGAGTGATATTCATCTACATGCCGAATTTACTCTGGTTGAATGAATATTAATTCGGCCTAATGTGTTAAAATATCTTTCTGTCTGCTCACAAAAGGGGAACACTAAAACGGTTATTATTATTATTATTATTACATAATAATAATAATAATAATAATAATAATAATAATTGTGATTAATCGCACTACATGCATTGGGACCATAAAAAATACTTTAAGATCACGAAAGACATTTTTGAATGCTTAGTGGGATTACCTAATATTAATACTACAAAACAGGCGCATTGCTATCCCGTAAATTCACTGATGTACACTAGGTGGCAGGATATACCCGTCTTTAGATTTCATTATTACTGAGCAAACGTAGCGACGGCGGTAATTCGTTTCCGAGCAGAAATGCAGAACGTGCAAATGCTGAAAATATTTAAATGGAATTATAAAGCGAAATCTAATTGCGATGCTGATGTATCTGATGAGTCCCACCACCAGAATAAACGGCGTTTCACTAACATCACATATCGCAACTATGCCTGATGCGTACCGCGCGAATGATTATGATATTGATATCAAATGCAATTAAACTGGATAAAAGGGTGTGTGTATTATGTTTAATAAAAGTCCAAGCGTTTATTTTACTAAATGTAATTTCTGCAGTCATGCAGACTTGCGATTACTTCTGTAACATTACGGCACATGAACAAGAAAACCAGTTAGAAAACACCCCCTCCCCCTCAAGAGAGTGAAAGAATTAAATGTGATCTGCGGCACATTTCTCCAGATGTTACAGGAAGTGAGTGCTGCCTTCTTGTGCCAAGTCAGACGCTGCGTTTCTTTTTTACATGAATGAAAAAAGAGAGGAATCAGTTGCCTTGTCAACGCTGGCGGCTTGCTTCCGCCCGGTGCCACTGGAACCCCCGCTGATGCCCACCGCCATACCCGGACTTTGCGCTGGGTGTGGACCCAACAGTCACTTGCTGAGTCAGCGCAGCTGCTCCACAGTACAGCTCGTAAAGTTTCTGACAGTCCCATAACACTTCTGCAAAATCGCTCTCCAGAACAGCGCAGCTGGGGGATGTTTTTCGATGTAACACATTGAAAGGACACTTCGTTCGCTGCTCTGCGTAAATATAAACTATGTTATGCGCACAAGTTAAACTGCGTGTTTCAGTGCATTTGCCAACTAACCTGTTCTGTCTTTACCAGAAGCTCTAGCACAAGCCGTTCCTTGCAGCGGTATTATCAGTTCGTGAGGTCCTTCGATCTCGCTGCGTCCTTGGCTGATTTACAATCGTATTTGTCATTTACCATAATATTATCAGGCTGGCTATTTCTAAGACCACACTATGGATTTTGGTAAATTGAAATTCTAAGACTTGGCTGCATAAATGTTTAAGTAATAGGTATATGACCTGGCACGAATTCTGACTTAATTTGGACCAGAAGCCTTTGTATTCTGGCATCATCTCTGCTGACGGTCCCTCGTCTGTGTCCCCAGCCGTCTGTCGTAAGCTAAAGGACACTGGGTCCCTAGCCTCAGACGGAAGCTTGGTCAGAATGGTATCAGCCCAGTGGAGGAGACATCCTGCCTTCACATGTCAGGAGAGGTTCTGCGGTGCAGTAGAATTGATGAATGACATCATTAGTGACGGACTGCAGTTCCAGATGCCTTCATTCATTGGGAATGCTTCCTGGCGTACAGCAGTCATTTTAATGAATGAATGATACTGCTAATTGACACCAACTGGTGCCATGGAGATGAGGCCCTGGGGGGTGGGGGTTAGGGAGAAGGGGGGTGGTGGTGGCTACATTTTCTGAGTATTGTTTGGGCTTTGGGACAGAGTTTTATGGTTGTAAAAGAACAAGAGGGGGCATGTTGTCAGGACATGAATCCTCGAAACACGGTTACGGAATGACAGATTGCTTTCATCCGCACTAATGAGTCAGAATGAGCAGAATTCACCACCTAGATAAGTTAATGAACCAGCCAAGTCTACCTCCTGAATGCTGAGCTAGCCAGCCACATTAGACCTCTAAGGGGTCACTGTGTAGCATCCTGTCCTGTTGTGCGTGTCCTGTGCATTCCTGGAACCCTCTGACAGCACTGATATCATCATTTGTGTTTACATTTTATAACCATGTCGAAGGTATTACAGTCGTTCATCTTAGAATTGGATGTGAGTAACAACATGTACAAACATACAAAAATGCTGCATTATGGGTAAAGGGTGATCGGGCGGAGGGGTCACCATGATATTCAAGGGACATTCATGCAATTAGTTTGTACTGCCTCTCCATATCAGCCTTTTCTGTTGTCTGTAAGTCCTCTGTAAAGCTCAAACCTGGGCATCCACAGTGTCACATTCGCCGCGTGACTTTGGACTCGAGTCCAGTGTCCCTAGAGTAAAAGCTCATTTGCAATAAAAACACATGAAATAGGAAGTAGCGTTAGCGGACCAGGACCTGTCACAGCATACTTTTAACCGCGTTGGTGTGTAACGATGCATGCAGATTTCCATGAACGATCATGTGAAATGTGTTTCAGAATTCCGACGCGAGTGACTCAGGATTAATACACTGAAGAGGAACGATTGCAAGACATAGTTCCCGTAATACTATAAATCTGTTCGTCACAGAACCGGTGCATGCCGAGATAAACTCTGATAGTGTGTCTTCTTTAAAATGAACGGGAGTTTATATTGCAATGAACCAATCCACCTGAACTCGGTAAAGGCAAACTACAGGGTTATGACGTAAAGTTGAACCCGTAGATCAGTGGCCCTCCAGGGGCCAGCACAGGGCCCTCCATAGCTGTGTAATGACTAGTGAATACGGTTCTGTCCACGTATGCAAGGTCTATCAAACACAGCAATTATCCTGCTGCAGAATGTGGTGTTTGTATCCAAGCTGTTTACGTTGTACATCTGCAAATGAAAAATCTACTAAAAGGGGATTGACTCTAAAAGACATAATGAGAGAGGAAGTGCTTTTCTACAGATTGCTGTTGAATGACGAAGGTCCACGAGAGGACCTACCCTTTATTCCCCAAATATTCACCATCTAACAGCATGGCCAGACTTCTGTGACTTTTCATTGGAAACCTACAGAGTGGAACAACTACACATGTCAGTATTTCTCTCATCTCGGTGCTGGTGCTCCGACTGGCTGTTGTAACTCATCTCGGTGCTGGTGCTCCGTCTGGCTGTTGTAACTCATCTCGGTGCTGGTGCTCCGTCTGGCTGTTGTATCTCGTCTCGGTGCTGGTGCTCCGTCTGGCTGTTGTATCTCGCCTCGGTGCTGGTGCTCCGTCTGGCTGTTGTATCTCGTCT
>JABFDZ020000001.1:16815683-16829372 GCA_019775955.2 Pollimyrus isidori
CCCCCCCCCCCCCCCCCCCCCCCCCCCCCCCCCCCCCCCCCCCCCCCCCCCCCCCCCCCCCCCCCCCCCCACTCTCTCACCCTGCACTCCGCCGGAGGCGCTGCTCCTGCCACCAGCCAGACGCTCCATGGCGATGCAGGACAAAATCATACATTATTAAAAACACTTTTGCTAAAAGGCTACCATATTATTCAGCTTTCGCAGCAATGTGTCACCCTGCTGGAAATGGCCATGTCAGCTCCTCGCTGAACGGTACCTGGTGCAGAAAAAACTCCCCTCTGCGAGAAACACGCGAGTCTAACATGCTGTTGCCTATACCCCAAAAACAATCATTTCGAGGACAAAGTCATTTGAGGTAATGCAATCAAAAAGGATGGGTAATTCTGAAATAACTCTCAGTTTGCCTGACAGAGCGGCAGAAATGCAGGGAGCCCTGCAGACAGTAACACGCAGCCGCTATACTCTGTCTGTCACATTTAAAGCGACGGTTTATAATTACGACCCTTTACACCGGGAGCCGCTCGTTCCGATCGCCGTCATCACCATAATCAACATCAACACCTCCGTCATCGTTGCCATGATTTGCTGGAGTCACGTCGGCGAGTGGGGTAACGTGACGCTCACATGAGATTTTTAAGCCTAAATATACCCAGAGATTAATTGGAAGATCTCAGATAAGCATCTCAAATGTGAATGTTTTCCTCAAACTCACGTTTAAGTACTAGCAGCCTGGTCTTATATTCAATAAAGTCTTTCTTTTAAATGTGTACATAAATCGAACCCAGTTAAAGCATTGAATATCCACATTTACATGCAAACTTTAGACACGCACCGCACCAACAGTCACACAATCTTACAATAATTAAGAGTTTCAAGAAGTATGTATTTAAAGCCACATTAGTTGCAGAAAAAAATGTACTGCTGGTTATGGAATAACAGCGAGCTATAGCCTAACGGACCGTTATACACTGAATGAAACTATTTAAACTGATACTTTTCCCCTTTGAATCTAATGCACGTTTTGCGAAACATACGTATCAAGAAAGCAAAGTTTCCTACTAAATGCAATAAAAATCAAAACGCATCACTGCATTTTCTAAGAGACAGTACATCACAGTACATTCGCAATATTATACGTATTATGACTCGGTTGAATTTAATCCCGTGAATGTCAAATGTTACATTTACACAGAATAAAGGTGTACAGAAAACGCGCACGGTGCATTGGGGTGAATCTGCTGGCCGGCCACCCGGGGGCGCCGCAAATCCCACAATCAGGCGTAACCGCTCAAACATCCAAACAGCCTAATGTTGATGTTGTTTAGCATACGACAAAGAAAAGCGCATTGCTGTTATATCGTCTATGATTCATTGTTTAGACATTACAGACAATATATAATTCACTTCATTAAAAGTAGAGCATAAGCGTTGCGAGAAAGTTGTTCCATTTATGGAAACACTGACTTTGTAAACCCAAACCGAAGCTTTGCCGTAAAACTACAAATGCCTATTTTCACCCTCATTTTAAACGCATTAGGACCGTGGTCAATTGTTTTCTGATATGGATCAACGTATAAAAATGCAATATGGATAAAATTATGGTATTTTTTAGAGAAGGCGTACTTACAGCATTAAACCTCTCATCTGAATCCCCCGTTAGAGATGTCCAGTCTGTGCAAGTGTTCAACAAGTTCAACAATGCGCCTCGATCCTCTTTAAGGTTCCCGACTTAATCTCAATGTGATGAGTTCGTGGTAAAGCGGCAGCAAAAAAGTTGATGATGCGGGAAGTGAACGAGCTGACTAAATGGGGAGACCGGGGGGCGGGGGGGGTCAATCCATGTTAAAATGCTGCGCCGCTTTCATGTACCTCAGAACGGAGCGCACAGAGTCCCCGGAATGCGGGGTCAGCGCGACTGTCACCCAGGAGTGACAGCTGTGACAGGACACCGAAATCCGCTCCTGATCAATCCAAACTCCCACTGACAGCTCTGCAGAGTCTCCCCCACACCCCGAAAGGCGCTTGCAAAACTTTAAATGAAGGTGCCCACACCTTTTCTCGAACAATATATCCAGAAGAGGGGAATGGAGCCGTGGGAGCGCAAAGGCGGCGCGCGGCGTGCAGGGATCTTTGCGCCCCTTTCAGGCACTCAGGAGGGACATGAATCGCGCCAATTAACGGCGAGGCCGCTGCTATCCTCTATCGCCGGCTGCACACGCCTTCCTGCATGCATTCCCTTACTCAGAATTCAGCCAAGCTGCTCCTCATCTGATGCAACGCAAAGCGCATAGAAATCCTCCCGCAAGAGCTGAATCCTTCAGAGCGTCGTCTCTGCCCGCGCCGGCCGGCTCTCTGCGGGACTTAAACTTATGGTTTTAGAGAAACATAAGTAAAGCGGGGCTCCTTGTTTCCCCATCTAACAATGTAAGACATGAGAAGTAGACAGTATTTCCAGCGCAAGGTGACAGAGAGACTGCGAGCCGCCTGCCGCCTAAGTCCGCATGGTCCTAAAGGCAACGCCAGGTTTGTCCGCTTGTATCAGGGTACCTGGTGTACTTATTACGCACAACGACACCCAGATCAGATATTCCATGCTAAACGCATGTCAGCGTCAGCCTAAAGCATTTAATATGAACGCGTTTCCCACATCCGTGCTTCTGAAGACAGCGGAACTCCGGGGCGGGCGATATAAGCGATATTTAAACTAACAAATGCGTTGCAGTCTTCGTTTGAGGCAAGGTAACTTATGACATTTTGTGGTTACGTTAAAAGCACATTTACTTTAACGCTATAAAAAAAATTCAGCGTATCTTGTATTGTGTTTATATTTATGCGTTTAGGTGAGCCAGATGTTTTTATTCGGCACCTCCAACCCGAATCACTTAATGGCCATAATTAACAGTTTTGCTGAGGGAGGCGCAAAGGAGGAGATAATGAATAAAAATTAATAACTTTATGCACAATACAAGAGAACAAACACGCGAAAAAGGCCGCTCAGACATTATGCCTGGCACCAGAGGACAAGACGCCGACACTGAAACGCCACCTAAAAATCACTGGAACAATTGAGCGTGAAGGGTAATAAATGCTATGAAAACAGTCAATTAAATAAATATTTATTTAAACATTATTATTTTTGTAAAATATTATTTATCTGCAGTATTTGAAGCCTACTAATAATTACAAGCCAGCGAGGCAGTTTGGAGACGCTTTGAACAATGACGGCGCATATTAACCGCGACGGCCTTCGGGGAGGTGGGGCTGTGGGTCACAGATATATTAAACTCCCATCATCCTCTCCCGATAAATCTACTTTTGATGAAAGGATCTGCAGAGTGAATAACGCCTTACATTTCCTCGGTTTTAAGGGATTTTCACATTTCCATCTGTAGATCATTTTAAAGAAAAGTGCAGTTTTTATTTATTGTCTTTTTAATCACAGGCAGCAGTGACAAATAAAATTAAATAAATGAAAGAAAAACATAATAGTAATAAACAAGAAACCAGAATTAGAGTGCAAATTGACCTGTCAGAAGACGTTTCCCTTTCGTTTGTGGTTAATATACAAAAACAGATATTTGAAATAATATATTTTTAAGAAAAGGCAGAGTAACCTATGAAGAGATAAAAGTAGAATAGGAGACATGTCGGTAGCAAATAAATGATGAGATTTAATGCTACTGTTAAACTAAAATTCTTTTTGGTATATTAATTAATAGTACTCACCAGTTATGGAAACACTGCATGGGTAATTAAAATATCTTATCCAAGAAATATTATATACTAAACGAATATATTCGTCTATATAATGTATTTTGATGAGGATAGCGACTGAACTTGATGAGAGCGCGTTCTCTTTTGGAACACAGAGTTCGTAAAGTTCATACTGATAGTAGGCAGTAGCATTAAGAATCAAAAGGACACGTACTTTTCATTAGCACGCTAACTGTAAAGCAGACACGGAACCACTGACCCATGCACAAATGTCAGAAATGGGGGAAATAGATATCCGAAAACAACAGATAATCCTTAAAGTGGCGTATTATATGCCTACGTATTATACCCTGAAATCAACGTGGCTATGCCGTGCATAGAAAGCAGCACTTTAATGAAAAGGCGCACAGTCATTTCATTTTATATTCCATATCTGATGGTTTGCAACGCAAGAAATGCACTTTTCTTCTTTTCATCTGGCAAAACACGTTAATCCTCTGCACGCCATACAGCACCAGTGCATCCAATCCTAGTGAGGACAACAACTAATAAGAACCCACAACAGAATAGGTCTTTAGCATATATTTAATGAAGTCTGCACACCGGTAAAAAGTGAGCATTCTTGTTTATCAGTCTGACTTTATGGCCCGGGTCTCCTCCACCCCCCCATATTTATAACTCAGCCAGTATTATGCCTGTACACCGCGTGTAATCAGCCGCAACTTTTAAAACACATGCCTGAAAAAAGTGCTCACCTTCCCTCGACAGCCTGCCCGCATTAAACCGCGATGGTTTCCTGCATGCCTTTCTGTCACACCTCAATGGGGACATTGTCATGGATGCGGCTTTCGGAGGCTGTCCGGAGTGGTGGCGCTCCGCGGCGTAGAGTAACACGGCCGCCCCGGGGGATGCGCAGCTCGGCTCGACTCGGCTCCCCCTCAGGTGGCTGTGCCCGCGCTATCCCCACAGATAAACAGATGACCATGCAAGGATCCGTTTCCGAAAAACGCTTGCTATCATTTGTTACTGCAATTAACTGGAGTATTTGTAGATAAGAGTGACTAGTATATTTGTATTAATATCGATAGCCTATTTATTGCATGCGATGATTGCTCTAATGATATATATATATATAGACTAGCTGTGGGAATTACAATGTATCTGGAAATAATCAGATAACTGTTCTACACAAAACTACACAAAATGTGGATGAATTACCCTAATAAAGCATTTCATGCGGGAAACGCTTAATCAGTTGGTGCAGAATGATACTCAAAGAAACGAAATGGCAAAAGCATTTTTGAAGAGGGAGTATACTCGATTACAGAACAACTAATAATACAATTCGCCTTGAAGACAAAACGACAAACACACATTTTAATGTAATTAGGCGTAGTTTTCATTGTTTTAATTTAAATAGTTTTCAGCGTCTTTAGATTATTTCTGACAATGGCAGCATAGTTTCAGCACCCGGACAGCTCCCAAACTTTTAAAAAATGATGGGATAGCGTTTCAACACGGTGTGGCTGGTGACGCCCCACTGGATTTTTGTTTTTTTTGCATGAAGTGAGACGTGTACACCAATGCGATAATTACTCACATTCTGGACGCAAATCCGAGTCTTTATTTTAACTGTGCACCATGTTTTAATCACTCAGAATCTAGTTTTCACCATTTAAAGGGCACCGAAACAAAACATGTTTTCAGCTTTTAATTATTTTGCTAATTATTTAGTCAACAGTAAGCACGTAAATAAAATTCTCACGAGAAGCTGTTGTAATATGTGTAAATCACAGCGCATAACATTGGGCCTAAAATTACAGGGGTAAACTTGCAAATGGCCGGGCGAAATATGTCTCTACGTAACGCCCATCAACCCCAATTAATGTGTATCGATGTGTGCTTTCATTGAACGTCTTCCGTATGGTGTAGGACCTGTAACTTCCAGGTCATTGCATAATGTTCTATCTGATTTGAAGAAATTTTAGGACTATTTTCCCCTAGGGATGGTGAAATGCGCCATATCCGTCAACTGTAATGTAGGGGCATATTGGAAACTCACTCCAATTCTCATGACCATAACCATATCATATAACATGCAAACACAGGTAATCGTAAAAGAAGCATGCCCATAACAGTGTCATCTGGTTAACCCCACGGTGTTGCCTTATATCACTCTTTTTTATTTATTAACAAAAATGCTGGACAAGCAAGTATAGAATACAGATGGATGGATGGATGGATGGATGGACAGAAATATGGGCAATGACTAGGAGACAGACAAATAGAAAACACTGAGCTTTAAATGTTTAACTATTTTGAACGCACTCCCATCGAGATAAAACAGCCGTAAATGACACTTTTCGTGAATGTTGGTATTCTCACCTTGTTTCGGTTTATTAAATGCTGGAGTGTCTCCTGCCCCTGACAGAAACACTCTGTATTACTTTACCCTTTTTATGAGGCAGCATCAAGCCTGCAGGCCCATGGAGGTTTTATTTGTGGTACAGGATGTCTCTCCTAGCTGCAGAAAAGCACAGCGTGCAGGACAGCGCTGGGATAAACTAGGGTCAACGTCGCTGTTGTCCATAGTGAAGCTAATTCCGGATTGCACAAGCGCCAGGAGTTAAATATTTCAATTAAATAAAAGGAAGCATCGTACACAGTATATACTCACGCGAATGCATTTTCATATGGGTCAGAAATACCATGAATCTAATTGGGATTGGGAAGAATGTGACGGTTCCACACTCTGTGGTTCTGCAACGGTTTCATTATTTACTGCGACTTTTAATCAATATTTACAAGAGAAGGTTCTCCCTTCACTAACCCTGTGTGCCTGTCCTGCCCCTGCAATTTCCACTAGTGGGAAGAGGGTCAATCATACACTATGTGCCACAAACCTGCTATTTTCCTTCTGGTTCTAACTCAAGAACATGATCAGCTCTGAATCGAAAATGATCATCGCAAGATGGTGGGAGACCAAAGTAAACAACAGAATCCACCGACTCATCTTCCGAGTATAATTTTTTAGAATGCATTTTGTTTTTTAAATTTGGATTCTTTATTTATCTTCACATGACACACTTGAGGGGCACGGATTGCCCTCTAAACGTGGGGAACAAAACCTCAGTCACTTAAGATGATTTTGGGGAAACGATGAAGTGCTTTCACTTCTGTAAAAGTAACATTTCAGTGAAATAACATCACATTATTAGCAAGAGGGCCGCATGTATCCCAGTTCATGGAGCTCAGCCAGGTGCCCCTGCTGGCTGCTTTAAGTACATTTCATGTAAAACAGCAATAACAATTTGGTTGCTTGTTTGTTTTACTGTATAATTATTTTATATTTTCTGCATTCAGGCATGTGCAAAAGTAAATCTTTGATGCTATTATTGCCTTCTGACTGCTGTACATTGTATTACAGAGACACAGAGTTAACTTTCCCGGGTAAACCACCTCATTCGGCCGATTTATTTTTCCTCTTAGTCTTTCATTTATTTTCCTCTGTTACCTCCGCACAACATGAGCCTCTGACTTTTAAATCCTCTTCTTCCACGTGGCGCTGCCTTACACCCGCAGCAGAACTCCTCCATTCTGAAATATCATTAAAAAATGACATCCGGCGATAATGAAAAAGTGTGTTATTGGGAAGGGATTGGAGCTGGATTTGCACTTTACTCAGGCGGTTCTGGCGGCCCTGGCTCGACGACGATCTCCGCTTGAGTTCACGTCGTACTTGTTCTGCGAATGATTAGGAACGGAGTCTCGGCGCCAGATGACGCCCGGCCATCTTTGCTCGTCCTCCACCGACCCCACCTCTCCTCACCTCTGTGCCGAGTTCAGGAATATGGCCGTATACCTGTTTTCACTGTGCAAATGAACAATAAAGCAGCTGCGCATCCTGCAGGAGCTGTAAACGTGAAAATGTGAAGGGAGCGTGAGATGGATGTCATAACACAGGGCATGAGGAACAAGAGGCTTCACTGGAAAAGCACAGCGTGTCCCTGCTGTAAAGTACCTGCATCTCCCATAATCCATGAAATAGCATCAGCAGCCCGCGCTGTTAGCCGTTAGCAATGACGGTGTCTGTCCGCCGAGGTCAGGGAATCGGCTCTCTAAATTAAGTCCTGTCAATAACGGTTTGCCAGTTGTCCCGTCATGTGCTTTCCGCAGAATAATTAGTTACTGTAACCGGCTGGAGTCGACTAATTACCTTTTTTGGGAGGAACCAACAGGGAACTGGCGTGTAACGGAGATACTTTGATGAGAGGACACAGATTTCCTTCAGGGGCTATGTTTACTTTCTGCATATCGCACGTTAAAATGTGAACTACTGGCTCGGATGCGCTTGCAGGAAACAGAGAAATGGTACCGGAGCCATTTCAACTGTTAAGGAAACATCATGCAGTTGCAAAACTTCAAACCGAGCCTTTTATCTAAACTTTCAATTGTGTTACTATATTAGCCACAAGCAAGACTTAACCAAACACAAGATTCTTTAAAGAAAAGCCCTTCTTTGAAAATGTTCCTCCTGAATTTTGAGTATGCCCTTCTTGTTGCTACTCTGTGAGGTTCTTCCTTGTTTTGAATCCATTCGGATAAACAACTGGCTTCCGTGTGAAGCCAAATGCATGGAGAAGGCTTGAAACATAGTGGGGGAGAGACTGGTGTTATTTTACCCCTAATGTATAAACTTTTCCTCCATGGGTTTTTAATTTGACACATTTGGCAATGTCCAGATGTAGATTACCAGTGGGTGTTTTTTTAGGACAATCCCTCCTCAGTGTTTGTAGTACAGGAACGCCTTCTTTATCCCTATTAAAAGTGCAAGTTTAGCATTAATCTTATTGTCACACCGATCCTTGCTACAAAATTAACTTTATATAAGACAGGACAGGGGCATGGCGATATTGATTCTTCCCATAATTACCATGCAATACAGCACAAATAATCACATTTCAAGGTTGCATTGTAATTTATATCCTTTTCAAAGGAATTAAAGAGTGACCAAAACCTCAATGACACCTAAACATTACGCAGGAGGGAATGAGTCAGCACTGGGTGTCCCTGTGTGAGGTCTACAACATTCCAGCAGCTCGCATTGCGCATCGCTAGACCGCCTCCATCCAGGCGGCAGGGGACATGACGTCCAACGTTGTGGTTATTTCCTGACGCACAGTCACCTGCCGGATTACGGTTAACGTAAATGAGTTCTCTCCGTTGTCGGCCGATCGCTAAGGTTGCCGGTTGCTGTTTTGCAGTGAGTAGCAGGAGTCTGTAGGTCAGGGAAATCAAAACGATCATGACTCATGACGGCCATGGCCTACATACCGTGCAAAGACGAATGATAACATTTCTGCCAAACCCTGAATGAAGGTGTGCGATTTCTGTAATCTGGGTTCAATGGATAATACACTATAGTTCACAATTTCACACTTAGACTGTTGTATTTCACTAGAAAAACGTATCAAAAATGTTACAGGGCTACTTTTTGTTATTAACGAATATTAACTAATTATGTATAACACTTACAATGATGCAACTGTCATATGGCAGTGTTCAAACATACTAAGGGCAAAATAACAGGTTAAATACAAATAATTTCAAGAAATTTGCAAGGAGAAAAAGTGTAGAAAAAAAGTAATTAAGGCAAATTTATTATTTGCATCCAACCCATTCTCAATATTCTCTTCTCCTTACCAGGATTATTACCGATCATTCGCGTCTGGCGTTAAAATAAACTGCTTCCTTTTAGACAGAATTTTTATAATTAAGGGATAAAGAAATTAACTTTCATATCTGCGTAAATTTATCCCACCTAAATGCTCTCCTGTGCTTTATTAATTTTTAATCGCCACAGAAGTTCTGCTCCACCTACAAGTAACAAACCCAAGTCAATAATAATAATAATAATAACAAACCCTTTCAATCAATTTTATTGGACATCCGAGTATCCATCAGGAATTGAAAAAGTCTTATTTTTCCTTTTAAGGTCTCCTATGCTAAATTCCACATGGATGCAGATATGTCTGGAACTTTCTTCTGAGGGGAACATGGTTATCTCCCCTTCTACTCTGGTGTCTTGCATCACCTCCACGGGCTCATCCAGGTACAGGACAGCCTGCTTCCAATGTGTCTCTGGTTTGAAGGGGGATGTGGAGAGCACTAGGGGTTTCTCCTCCCCCGGAAAAGTGACAGTGAACCAAACACAAAAGGCACTCACGGTGGAGGAGCCAAAGCAGGCACAGCTGAAGCTGCCCTGGACGCTCCTTAGCTGCTCCTCAGTGAGCGTGAGCAGGTCCAGCTCGGCAAAACGGCAGGGGTGGGACAGCACGTCCTCCACAGTGACCAGGCTCACAGCGATGTCATTGTTCATGATGCACTTCTGCGCGAAGCCAGTCATGCAGGACATGTCCACGCCGTAGCGATCCTTCACAGTACCCCAGAAACCTAGGCGCTCCTCCACCGCCAGGTCGTTAATGGGCGCTACGAATAGCTCGGCCTTGGAGGGGAGCAGCAGGCCGCCGGGCTTCAGCCACCTGTCCCGTGCGAGCAGTACGGAATTCAGCATGGACTCATGGAGCAGTGCGTAGCCCATCCACTCGCTGACGATGACGTCAACTTTCTCAGGCAGCTGCACCGCCTCAAGGGCGCCCCGAATCACCGTGACATGGTCCTCCATATGATTCAGCTTGACTACCTCCATGGCCTGCTCGGCGATCGAGCTGGCCTCCACCGCATATACCTTCCTGGCCCCGGCTTGTGCGCAGAAGATGCTGAGCACGCCAGTTCCCGCACCCACATCCAGCACCACTTTGCCCTGGATAGCATGGCCGTTCCGCGTAATTCCTAACCTGTAGGTGTCTGTGCGCACGCTGTCCGCGATCATCTCTTCGTGGATGGTTACGTCGGAGTAGCTGTCGAAATACAAGTCGTCCTGGACACTTTTGTCCAACTTTCTCTTCTTTGATAAACGAGACATTTCCATGCCTGCAAAACCTGTCCCGGGCCACGTCGCGTGTGCGTTCGCCAAACTTCCGGGATGATGCGATACCGTGGCATCATGGGAACGGTAGTTCTTGCAGCTTCCGATTACACTGGACCACAGCGTAAATTTGCGGTTTTTAAAACTACATTGTCAAAGAATCCAGCGAGCGCCTCGTATGCGGACTTTTCAATTTCCACGCAATCTCAGCAGTGTCGCTGTGTATGTGTGTAAACATGTGAAAAACGATCGACCCCAGGACAAATACAAGGAAATACAGTTTCATTTCCATTTTTATTTAAAGATTGTATTGCACATGAAAGATACAAAACCTGGTGTAACTAATTGTGAAATGCTGTTGATTAAACTGCGTTTGATTGAGTTGAATATGCGTTATGGTTGGATCCTACAAGTTCAACAACATGAGCAGAGCAGAAATGCATCAGGCTGCAGGTACCTTCAAAACTGTTGTCCAATACTGTTAAAGTACTCGTGGCTGTTTGGAAATTATCATGTGGTGTTCTCGTTTTTGAATAAATCTCGTTTAATTCAGTTTCCTGGGTACTGTGTCAGCGCTGATAAAGAACGTGGTTGGTGAAAGTTAAAGGCGAGAGCACGTTCTTCCTTCCTCCGTTTAATGCTTTGTAAAGGCTAACAATTGTCAAGTTCAGGATGTCTTGGAAAAGCGCGTGTTGGCTTTGGATATCGAGACATTTCTTTGAAATATTGCATAAATATTGAAAGTCCTTGGAATATTTCTGCCACCGCTTAGTTGACACTTTTATTGTGAGCTGTTGTTTAGCAGCTTTAGCTCATACATTTAGTCAGAGCACGGCCATTAATGTAGCTGCATAGTTTACTGCCAGCATGCAGGTTTAAAATCAAGTCCAAGGATACAGCAACTACATACGCGGTCTCCTTCAAACAGTCCCTAACTGTTAATTAATTTTTCCATGAAGATTTCCATTATCTGTCAAGAGCTTTGTAATTATTCATTTTCTGAGTAACGCTCAGGGTGCTCTTAAGCGTGGCGGCCAGCCAGGATTATTATTAAATGTTATTGCAATTCAAAGGCATATTAAGCAGCTTAAGCAACTTGTCTGTTGCGTTGAAATCAGTGGAGTGGCTCTAATGGCCGACATTTTCTCATGTCAGTTAGGGTTAAGGAGAGTGAATCTCTGCAAAGATTATATTATTTTAAACTGTTATAATAATTCTGTGGGGAATTATGTGTGACTCTACATGTGTGGACTGTTAGTTTTAAACTGCATGGTTTTCCGTACCCATTTTTTTGTTAGATTAATGGGACACATTTAGAAAATTGTACACATCTAATTCACTTCGGGTTCCTGGTGACGTATGGCGTATAGTCCAACATTTTTTGTGAATCCCGCGAGATGGGACCCAATTTCTGTATTAATCACAGGGTGGGACGGAAAAAAGTATTCGGGAGTACGCGGGTATCATTTTAATAGGCTACTTTTTATGTGGTAAGCAAATGTAAACCAATGCTGTTTCCCTTATTTTGACCACAGTGCTAGCTGTATCATTGACTTCCTTGTCTGCTAGTGGCTGGTTTGTTGCAGGCAGCCTGTATTACCTGATATAGGCTTTGATTTTGTGTGGCGCGGCTGGCGCCGTAATAAGAAAGTGGTCGGGGCTTGACAAGACAGTGTTACTACGAAAAATTAACAACAATATAATATTTCTTACAACGATGTAATATTATTGTATTACAACGATGTAATATTATTGTAATATAAAGTTTCTTAGAATCGAGAATTACGGTAATAAAACTATGTTCGCTGTATGTAATGTATGTAAAATAGTTATACCACAGGATGTAAAATAACAGTGTGTTATCTTATTGTATGTAGTATTGTGTCCAGTGTTGTGTATGTGAGCTACTGATGCCTAAATTTCTTACTGGATTAATAAATTCTGTCTGTCCTTTTGTGTGCATGTCTGTCTGTCTGTTGCATGCAATCCTTTTGAATTCATCACATTACACCATTTCCAGTCATTTATTTTGTAGAGCAGGTTGGTTGTATATGATGATCTTTGACTCGCTGTTGTTTTGTTTCCAAAACAGCAAGAGTTTAGGAGCTTTTCTGTGTAAAAATTATGAAAATTATGAAAAGTCCATCTTCCCACTGCTTCGCTGGTGCAGGGTCAGTGCTACAATGCTGTAGCCAGAGCCAGAATATAAACATGAATATGCCAAGGTGAATCGGAACGTTCGAGTTACCTGCCGGTTTGCATATAACCTTCTGCCTTGTCACCTCAAGGCTTAACCCCGGGAACAGGAGAAGGACATATCGCTTGGGCTTGGCCAGGAGATGCTTTTGAAAAGGCAAAAGTTCAGTTTTCTTCTTTTTAAGAGAATATGAGGCAGGCCACAATGACAGAGTCTTGCCACCATGCAGTGGCCGCTAGCTCCTTTGGATTGTGGGGGGGGGAGTGCAGCAGCCCAGAAACCCCCCATTAAAACATGGACATAACCCATAACCACCCCCCAGCAGGGCAGGCAGACCTCAAACCCGGGGAGCAGAGTAATGGCTGCGGAGGTTGTGGTGGTCTGGTGCTGGTGTGTTTAGTGGTCTGGTGCTGGTGTGTTCAGTGGTCTGGTGCTGATGTGTTCAGTGGTCTGGTGCTGATGTGTTCAGGGGTCTGGTGCTGGTGTGTTCAGTGGTCTGGTGATGGTGTGTTCAGTGGTCTGGTGCTGGTGTGTTCAAGGGTTTGGTGCTGGTGTGTTCAGTGGTCTGGTGCTGGTGTGTTCAGGGGTCTGGTGCTGATGTGTTCAGTGGTCTGGTGCTGGTGTGTTCAGGGGTCTGGTGCTGGTGTATTCAGGGGTCTGGTGCTGGTGTGTTCAGTGGTCTGGTGCTGGTGTGTTCAGTGGTCTGGTGCAGGTGTGTTCAGTGGTCTGGTGCTGATGTGTTCAGGGGTCTGGTGCTGGTGTGTTCAGTGGTCTGGTGATGGTGTGTTCA
>JABFDZ020000001.1:16922077-16932653 GCA_019775955.2 Pollimyrus isidori
ACCCACCGACCCCCCCCCCCACCCCCCCCCCCCACACTCCCGGCCCACCCCGGCCCCCCCCCCCCCCCGCCCCCGACCCCCCCCCCCCGCCCGCGCCCACAAACCGGGCAGCCATATGGTCAGCATCCTGATGAAATCCGGGGGGGTAATGCAGCGCACTGCCCCCTTTGGCTGGCTGGATATATGACACCCTCTAATGGTGTCACACAGCAGCCTGTACTCGGCCTCCAAGCGGTGGTAACGCTCCATCCCCCGCCGGGGGGATTGCTGACAGGTGTCTGCCCCGATCGCCCCCACTGGGGCTCTGTGAAGGTTACGCTACACTCTGCCTTTGCTTAGCGTTTCGTGATTAATGGAGCCGCCCGCGGTCATGTTCCCTGAGGGCCCACCAGAGGTCCGTTTCGCTAAGGCATCCCTGGTGGATCTGCTGCGGCTTCCTCAGCTGAAATGCGGACGTCCCTCCACAAGCTGCGTCAGGGAGAAGCTGCCTTTCCCGGTGCCCTGCACCTTGTTTGCTCCATAATTCTTCTGGGGACCCCTCATGGTATAAATAGCACTAATTCAGGCCCTGCGCTCTAATCGCCTTTCAAAGCGATCGCCTTCCACAACTCGCAGCCAGGAAGTCGCCCGGCTCTCTTCCCATCTAGCTGTCGGCGTTTCTTGGTATGAAATATGGCTCTTCCGTGAAACTTATGAGCATGATCGTGGTCTGCTCTGCTGTGCACCAGTCTCACCTGCATGTTCAGATTTGCTATAATTCCTATTCTAATGTGGGGGTCTCCTGGAGTGAGGTGAAAGCTGCCCTTAACTTTCAGCACTGCGCCTCGAACACACACACGGTTTTTCTGGGCCGGACTAGCAAAGAATGCGAAGATCAGCAAGGCCACTTTCCAAATGCATCATATCAGAAATGCACAGGTTGGGCCCCTGCCTGCCTGTGGCCCCTGACTCGCCAACCAAGCCAGCCCAGGTGGTGTGAGGCTTTCTGCACTCTGAATACTTGGCGTTTTATAGAAAAACACTCACCGTGTCTTGCCAAAGCGACGCATCCTCCCCAAGTCTCGAAAATGTTTGAAATAGACTCTCGCAGGCCAATCCCCTCGTGGAGAGCATGAGACGCCTCTGCCAACACTCAGGGTCATGAATCACATCTATCAACTCCTCCCGGTAAAAACGTTAATTTCAAAAACACAATATAAATATGATTTTCAGTTTATTGTCATGAGAATCACGGCCTTCAAGTGACTGACACAGTTTGTAATTACAAAAATGCTTTTTTTTAAAACGGTCCAATATACCTTACCTCAGACTTATATTTTATAGACTATTATGTCACTGGCAAAAATCATCAGCAGTAACCAAGTTATAAAATCCCTTCGGACTGAACAGACTGGCCAGAAGCACGACCCAGGCCTCCGGCAGGTTAATTGGGATCCCGAAATCCCCCTTAAGAGGCTGGGCGCAGTGATTGTGCCGTAATTATTTTTCTGTCAAGTAGAGCAGTTGGTCATAAGGCTGAAATATGAAATAACAGAGCGGGCGTGGAGGTGGCAGGAAAAGGTCTGCCAATGGAAGCCATGAGGACCTTGTTCACCATCTACTGACGTGATGAAGGGCTGCGCTTGGATTAAGGAAACGTTTACTGAATTTTCCATTAGGGGGCGCCACATCATGAAATTAGTATGTCACAGTATCTGGACATGCCGCACTGTAAATGTGGGATTAGGAAGGAGGCTTTGGTCTCGTCTGGGGGTTCAGCGCTATGGCTCACAGCAGTGGGTTGTTCAGGGAACAAAGCCAGGAGGAGGGGCTTCAGTATCCTACTAGCTCCGCCCACATATTCCCAGGTGACAGGGCCGACCCCCCGGGCACTGGGACGGGGAGCGTCTCACTGCTAACTGACACAGAGGGGGGATGAAGAGGCCCATAGCAGCCTACACATACTTGTAAAAGCTGACATTTATGATGTTTATTTATTCAAATCAGCAATAAAAAAAATTCCCTCCAACTGCCTTGCCCTTACAATCGCGGGAAGGTGGAAATTTCTGGAACGTGAGCCTGAGACGTCCATCACCATTTTACATTAAGCTGAGCAGAACGTGTATCCTGACAAGCGGGAAGAGCTTTTGAAAGGCAAGACAGAAGAGCTTGTTCGCTGTATGACAGCCCGCTTACAGAGAATATGTATTAAATGCGGATGGTCAGCTTCCCCCCCCACTGTGGGGCGGGTTTGGCGGGGGTGGGGGTCACTCTGCTCCACTCTGGCTCAGGTTTGCTTGCTGATGAGAAGGACCCTCATTAGTCTGGACGTCAACCACCCGAAACCAGTGATCAAACTGATGCCCATTCTCCCTCTAAGCCGCCTGAAGTGAGTCTTATCACTGATGTAGAAGATAATGAGCATTTTGCACCGGCCTCTGTAGACTGGCAAGATGACTTTTAGTAACGTACCTGCATGTACCTCCCTCACGCAGCAGGCAGAAAACATGTCCTCAAGCGACATACGGCCATCGGTGTCGTGAAAATGTTGTTTGTACGATTTGCCAGCCTTTGAGGTTGATGCATAACTAGGAGAAATGATGCACTTACCACTGTATAAGCGTCTAGTGGAAATAAACCGTTAGCTTCTTAAACGATTCTGCGCCTAATGACTGCAGCTGTGCTGACATCAACGTGCGCGTGTTAAAGGTTAGTTAGTGTGTTAAAGTGTTAAAGGTTAGCGTGTTAAAGGTTAGCGTGTTAAAGACTAGCGTGTTAAAGGTTAGCATGTTAAAGGTTAGCATGTTAAAGGTTAGCATGTTAAAGGTTAGCGTGTTAAAGGTTAGCGTGTTAAAGGTTAGTATGTTAAAGGTTAGTGTGTTAAAGGTTAGCGTGTTAAAGGTTAGTATGTTAAAGGTTAGTGTGTTAAAGGTTAGTGTGTTAAAGGTTAGCGTGTTAAAGGTTAGTGTGTTAAAGGTTAGTATGTTAAAGGTTAGTGTGTTAAAGGTTAGCATGTTAAGCATCAAACACATGAGCCTGGCAGATCTAGCAGGGTGGGGTTCCTGTTCCAGAAAGGTCCATTTGTCTGTCACCTCGGTAACTAGGTTAAACCACCCCAAAAAATCCTGCTGTATAAAAGATAGTATCTCTGATGATGACTTTGATTTGAGTCAAGAAAAAACACATTTATGGGCCTACTCACCACCTTTATGAAACGCGGTATGTTCTCATGTGTACATTGAAGTCTGGCTGACTTCGTCTGTATGAGGGATGTGGCTGGTATTCTGTCCACATCTCCAGGGTTGCTGGGTGCTCATCAGGGGGCTAAGAGTTTAATGAGTTTTTGAAAAGAAGTTAAATACTTATGAAAACGTTATCTTAAGCTGATTGAGATGCGGGCGGGGTGCTGGGGAGGGAAATCGATCTGTACTCATTTGTAATAGAGGCTACATTGTTATCCTCAGATGTGATCCTGCCTCAATGTGCAACAAAGTTATCTGCTCTACATCTCCGGAGGAGCAAATTACAACTCAGAAAAAAAAAATGTGTAGATCAATTAATGCTATACAGGCTGGAGCAAATATCAGCATCAAACAGGAAACTCAGCATCCAAACAGCAAAAGGCTGTCATGAGATAAGCAGAGGACTCAGGAGCAGCCGTGGCCAGGCTGATGTTTTTAAAACTGGGCAATGCTCGGTTTCACTGTATAAACTGGGACTCTCCCTGCTGGCCGCCCATTGGGCTCCAACTTTGAGTCTGGTTCCTTCCAAGGTCTCTTCCTGCTATAGTTTTCCACTGTCGCCCCTGGCTGGCTCACTGGGGACTTTGGATGCTGTTAAGGACTTTGAAAGAATTCAATATTATCAAAATGCGCGATATAAATATGAATTGAACTTAATTAATTTGTTGTTTTTTTTACTTCTGGTTTTTGTTAAATTTTCCACTGGGAATGAGTGCCCAGGAACTATACAGGTACCAAAGTGGCACGTACATCGTACGGCGGAGGCAGGAAGATAGTGTTACAGCGGAGGCTATAGACAGGTGAGATGCGTCCTGCCAGTTTCATCAGAAAGCCGTGCGTTCATTGGTGGGCAGATCATGGGTGAGCTGTCAGAAGTGATGTCGTAATGTGAGAGTCTGCAGATGAATGACAGGTAGCTGGGCTGGAGGCTGATTAAAAACTCAGTGAAGGTGATTTTGAGCCATCTCACCGAAGCTATTTTAGTCTCATTTAAAAAAAGGAAGAACGCAAATGCAACTTTATGCCTCTGAAAAGCTGGGAAATGATCCTTTAAAGGGACATTTTGTGTGTGTGTGAGTGTGTGTGTGTGTGTGTGTGTGTGGGTACAGGAGTCGTGCATTTCCCGTAAGACAAAAAGCCTTTATTTTAACAACACTGCACACGTGCCACAGATAAAAACTGTGAGAATGGAAAAACAATTTTATAGCCAGAAAACAGCTCGTCCCCCTGCCCGCCATACAGAGCCTCGGAAAATAATTACATCTGATACCTCTTAGCAGGTATGTGATACCAAATCCTCCACATGGAGTACCAGCTGGCTTGCGGATCTCACTAAAATCCCACAAACTGTGCTCTGATATTTATTAACATAGCTCGCTTATTCTTTATTTTTAACTACACTATCAGTATCTATCGAGTGCCATTGCGCTGTGACAGATTTGACTTAATTTCACCCATAACGCAGATGGAACCGCCACAAGAACATTTCAGCGATTTGCTAAAACGGACGGTCCTCCTTGTCTTTTGGTAACCTTTTCAGGTCTTTCAGCTGCACACCCTGTGCCCATAATGTACACTGCGCAG
Source organism: Pollimyrus isidori (assembly GCA_019775955.2). NCBI lineage: Eukaryota > Metazoa > Chordata > Actinopteri > Osteoglossiformes > Mormyridae > Pollimyrus > Pollimyrus isidori. Next base: position 16,926,883 of record JABFDZ020000001.1, read on the forward strand.
AAAAGGAGATGAGAAATTAAACATTTATATTGCGCACAGTTCAACATAAACATGGCAGCTGGCTAAATTTTCCAGGCCTCAGTTATTTTCCATACTCTATAGACACTCTGACGTACTTCCATATAAAATAACCCATTTCATACATTCAAAAGCACAAAAATTAACAAGTGTATGGAAAAGTCGTCATTACAGACATATTCAATCCCATAGCACTGGCAAATATGAATTCATCTAGTTAGACAAAGTGACCTTAATGTGCACTCAGTTGGGCGTTTGGCAGGGAGGGAGTTTGTTTGACATAACAGCAGCAGACTGTGCAATCTTGGTCCTTCATTTCGGGAAATGAGTGTTCGATCATTAAGTAATAGAAGATGGACCAACCCTCACAGCCTCTGCCGGGATTAGACAAACCCTCCAAATAATTAACGTGAATAATTACGATGTGAGTCAGCACATCGGCACGGGTTAGTACCACGTTTGTGGTTTGAGGGACTATACAGTGTTTTCATACATCTAAACATGCTAACATCCTGGTATCATTTGCTTGTTTTTTCTACAAATAACTCAGAAAGCTAAAAACAAAAGGAAATGTTGAATTTGAACTGTCAGCAGCAAAGATGAGTGAGAATGTGTGCAAGTTAACAGCATCCAGAGCACTGTACATCATCATCATCATCTTCAACATAATCATCATCATCAAAATCATCATAATCATCATCATCATCATCAAAATCATCATCATCATCATCAAAATCAGCATCATCATCATCATCATCATCAACATAATCATCAACATGAAAATCAGTATCATCATCATCATTAAAATCAGCATCATCATCATCATCATCAAAATCAGCATCATCCCATCCCATGAGTGGGTCTATTACAGAAAGGTTATTAGAATGAGCTATAAGAAGGTGTGGGATGTGTAAGCAACAGATCCGGACCTCCTGGTGAATTGCAGTGCTCACACTGTCACACACGTGCAGTGTGTGAGAAGTTCTGAACAGGAAAGTGATTAGTAGTCATTGTTGACACACCATAGCACAGAGTGCAGAACAACAAAATGTGTCCTCTGCATTTAACCCATACTGTATGTGTTGTTGAGACATAGCAGGGGGCAGCTAATTCAGCGCCCGGCGAGCAGTGCTTGGGGACGTTACCTTGCCTAGGGTATCTCAGTGGTACCTTGCTAGTCAGGGATTCGAACCAACAACTCAATTACAAGTGGGTGTCCCAAACCATAAGGCCTTTAGGTGGCCTAAAAATCCCTCAAAGCTCCTCATTTCAGGGTCTATCATCCTTCCCAACAAGCTATGTTGGCAAACCACTTATAGTAAACAATTTGCTTATAATACCCATAGCAGTTTTTCCAAGCCAAAACGTCACCTTTAGAGAAAGATCACACAAGCAGATGTGTGTTCATGCACGGATCCCCTTCTGCAGGTAAGAACAGTTCAGATGTGGCCACTTCCTCATGTTTGGAGGACTAGACTCTTCGGTGAATGAATGAATGAAGTGATGGGGAGCCATTTCAACCACCGTCACTGGGCCCACCCGCCTGGATGATGGAACGGCAGCCATTCTGCACCAGAACAATCACCAGACGGTAGCTAAGGAGAGAATTCACAAATTAGATATTGGGGACGATTAGAAGGCCAGATTTGAAAGGGCCACAGTGGAAAATCTACCAGGGCATTGGGGCATCGCCCTTACTCTGTCAAAGCTACCAAGAGGCGTGCTCTCCCTGTTCAAGCGTGAATTACGGCTAGATTAAATCAGACCCTCACAATCAGCAGCGTGGGTGCGGTTCGACCTTGCAGACGTCTTGCTTGCGGTGAGACGTTCGGTTAGAATCAGCTCAGTGAGCCCTTCATTGGGCATTCAGTAGGAGAGCTCAATCAGCAGTGGCTGGAGTAATTGGAAACTGTCAATACTCAATCAAGAAATGCCTAGTGGTGGAATAATGTTTGGTCTTCAGCTCGATTAATAATCCCATCCAGCCTCCTACTCACCCACAATGACCTCGGGAGACAGGAAAGAATGCTAAGCATTCCGTCAACAATGCAAGCATGTTCAGTCCAACTATCGCATTATTTACCATTTTACCATTTCAAATTTAACTTCTGTAGGCTTTGCAGTGTATGAACTTTATATTTTAATTATATAATAACAGTCCTTTGCTTTAACTCACTCCAAACTCACTCACAAGTCATAAAAGCACCCACTAAAAGAGGTAAATAAAAATATACAAAACTTTTTGCACATACTTTTTTCAGTCAGCTATGATTTATTAATTCTGCAAAGTTTGCTTGTTTGCTATTATAATTTAAATCAGCATTGGGCTCAAACAGTCTATTCAATGAATGTGATTTTTCTGTATTGATACCTATGATTCCAAAGAAAGAAAATCCTCAGATGCATACATACATTAGCAAAAAACAAAATATGCAAGGGATTAAAATTCACAATGAAATACAATTTAAATTATATGCTGTACTAGTTAATAAGGACAAATACTTTACAAAGTCATGTTTTTGTAGTTAAAAATGCTTTCAAAAAGTAATACCTTCAAACCCAAACATAAAATAAAACGCATTTTGAATTTCACACAAACTGTAAACCTTATATTCATAATTTTATCCATGCATCAATCCATCTTCCAACTGTTTATTCAAGAGGGGTCTTGGTAGCGTAACCTTATCTCTAAGCTAATAGTTAAAATGTCCATCTAAAATGTAATTTGCAATCATTTTAGGCATTTAAGTGGTACACATGTAATTCGGTTTATTCAATAAGCATATTTCCAAACATAACGATATCATAAATATATCAGATAGAGCAGCTTTCTGTGGTCCCTCGTATCTTTCCCAAAAAGCAGCCCCGTCACCCGCAGTTTTCATGATGAAACATCCCCATATGGCCCTTATTTGGGCTTTATTTAGCCAGAATAGCAGAACAGTGCCGCTGTCAGCAAGTCCTGCGAGGAGATATGGGCCCAAGACTCACACAGGCTCCCATGTTACAAGACCCCAGATTTATAAAGGTATGCTTCATTTCTGCCATTAATGTCATAGCTGATTAGTCGCTGGCTATTTCCTCTAATGGTGCTGTGACATGGTTTATAGGTCTTAATTATAGCGATATTATTGCCTGCCTCTGCTTTTCCCGGGAAAAGCCCGGAGCGCGCTGGGGCTCGTCAGCCTTTTCCGGAAAAGTGTTTGTGCTTCACATTTCATCGGCAGCTGAACATAACATATGGAATTCCGCCCTTTCAGTCTGCGGCTATCCGTTCGCCGCGAAAAGCAATTATTAAAGTACAATCTGAATGAGTCTGAGCTCACGCACTGAAAACGAGGACAGTGAGCATGCAGCTCGGTCAAAGGACTAATTTAGGGGGCAGACAGGGGTTCGATTTCCTGGGATGCCTCCCTCCCTGCTTAAATTTGTCATGCTTCCGTTAACAATACTCCGAATTTGTTATAAAAAAAAAAAGCAGAGCTATGAAGATTTTTCTGGTGCAACAAATATTACTGACTGCATGCTGTGATGGCTGCAGGAACACAGAGACAAACCCTAAAAATACACAAACACATCATTCTGGCTACATTTATATGCAAATGAAGATTAATAGCTTGTTATTTTTTTTTCCAGAATTAGGATGTTAAATTATCAATTATAAGAGTGTACAGTTTGTTCGACGTCTGCATTTTTAGAACATTACAGATGAAGTTTCCGAGCCTCTTAAGCATCATAAAGGCCTGTATCAGGGGAGCCTGATGTATCTCTGGCATTTACATTTCACATCCATTGTCCCCCAAGTGAACCTTGAAACATCACAGGCAAAAGGGCGGCTTGGGACCTGTGGTGTATCACGCACTTATCGCCCCCTAGAGGTCCCGTACGCATCCGCGGCTCATCCTGGCCTTCCGGGGACATTAGTGAGGAGCTTTCAATTGCACTGATTACAGGGGGGATGTTTCCCGCATGTTAACAGGAACCCCCCCCACACACACACACACACACACACACACACACACCCCTAACCCCTGTTAACAGCTACTCAGGAAGCACAGACTGCAGCTGGCCATTCAGGGGGGCCAAGAGAGGCAGGTGGCTACAGAGTGATTTTGGGGAGCTAAAATAAGTTAAGTGTCTGACCTGGGGCAAGCGACGGCCAATGACCATGCAGCGTTTTAGCTAAGCATTCTGGGAGCCCGACTGCTCAAACGGGGCCTGGGACCGGGACAGGGAGGAACATGTGCTGGATGAGGCAGTATGTGTCTGTCTGCTGCTGGGACAAGGCAGGTAATAATTCATCCATCCAGCATCTGCTGATCAGAGGAGTGTCTTGGAGAGGCCGGGGGGGAGGAAGCACTACCCCCTGGGCAGGATGCCGGTCCCCCGCAGGTGCACTCAACACACCCATCATGGGCAATTTAGAGAAAATGTAGCAGAAAGTTCCAGAAGCCCTTGGATTACATTAGTTTTAATAAAGACATCCTGGAATCACCCTAACCTCCCCTTAGGTGTCTTGGGATAACCTCCTCCTCCTCCTCCTCCCCCCCCACCCAGACATCCTGGGATCTCACCTTCCCAGATGTCCTGGGACCCCGCTGTGGCGGCAGTCCACCTGATGTGAGGAGGAAGAGGAGGAGAATCACAGCAGCCCCATAAAAGTGCCTCTAACACCAGGGGGGCTCACTGGGGGGGGGGGTGATGAGTGCCGCCCCGAGTTCATCCATCAGGGAGGACGAACGGGAAATCCATTCCTCACCATTTTAAACAATATTCCCTCTGTCTCTGTCAGGGATCACCACTGCAGAGGTGACAGATGGCTGGGTCATGGCGGGGCTCATTTGGTGGAGAGTGACACGAACAGGAAGCCGCGGAGTTTTAAAGGGGACCCTGTCATGTCCGACGTCCCCATGTCAGAAGGTGACAACCTTCTGGGCGTCGCGGGGACGTCTGTGGAACGCGACGGACTGCTTGTTTATTTCGGCCACTTTGTCGCACGCGTAAAACTCAATGGCTTGTGTGACAGCAGCAGTCACTGGGAGGTTTTATGGGACATTTATGTTTCTCCTGCTGCTAGAAGTCACTCTCACAGATCTGCCATAAACAGCCTGCAAAGGGCCGCACTCTTCCACTATCCCTCTGTCCTGGCGCTAATTCAGCCCCAGAGAAGTTTGCTACTGCAGTGATGGCCAAGCTGAGCAGCTGAATCCTGCTAGATCATCGTGGATGAATAAGACACACATGAATGTGTCTGAGTTACTGTAATTCCTTTCCATATAGGACTGCTGTACAAAGATCATATACTCAGATCAATAAATTCACTCTATAATATTCTGTAATTCCCTGAAGGATAAAATCATAATTTTAACGACACAATACACAGTGTTTTTTGTTTTAGTTGGTCTCAACCATCCATTTCCAAGGTGATGGATTCTGATCATCCACTGAACTGGTCCCTATGTGGCCAATATCTCCGCGTAGCCAGTCTCTCTGCATGGCCTGTCTCTGTCTCTCCACGCAACCAGTCTCTCTGCATGGCCTGTCTCTGTCTCTCCATGCAGCCAGTCTCTCTGCATGGCCTGTCTCTGTCTCTCCATGTAGCCAGTCTCTCTGCATGGCCTGTCTCTGTCTCTCCACGCAACCAGTCTCTCTGCATGGCCTGTCTCTGTCTCTCCATGCAGCCAGTCTCTCTGCATGGCCTGTCTCTGTCTCTCCATGTAGCCAGTCTCTCTGCATGGCCTGTCTCTGTCTCT
>JABFDZ020000001.1:17019394-17034460 GCA_019775955.2 Pollimyrus isidori
TGACCATGACTCCTTATGCTGAACTGGTTGGTAAAAACAAAATCCTGGTCTGGATTTGTAGCTTGTGAACCTGAAAATGCCCAACACTGACACACACGCACATTCACTGTCATGCTATACGTGATCTGTCATACATGCTGTTATTCACGTGCTGTCATACGTGTGCTTCTTTAACCGCTGTTATGGATGCTCTGTTTTACATGCTACTCTATACGCTCTGCTTTAGCTTCTTGGGTGAAGTGACTGTGTGTGAAGCTCTGTTGGCCTCCCGGAGGAGCAGCGTCTGCGTTTTGCCTGTGTAGTGTCCCTGTTCCTTTGCTGGAAGTATTTATGGCTTCTCTGTGTTTTCAGGGAATGCTCATTGAAGGCCCCCCAGGACCAGCAGGCCCCGCGGTAAGTGTCACATGACTTCAGCCCTAAAAGAAAGCAGTCAGTGTGCTAAAGGCTAACGCAGGCCGTCCGCTGTCCTGTCCCCTTCCCCCTCGTCCTCGGGCCGCATGGGTCAGGGAGCCGGCAGGCCTCACGTTCATCCACTGCTCTTTCTTCAGGGTCTTCCAGGCTCTCCTGGTCCACAGGGTCCTCCCGGCCCAGCTGGTGACCCTGGTGACAGGGTAAGGTGGTTTTTTTTCATCCTACTATGTCTGCAGAAACTTCTTGTAAGCGTTAGATGGCTTCTCCTTTTGCGACCATCACCTCATTTTGGGAGCAAGAGCCTCTCAGGTCAGCAGGTATCATCATGCTGGAATGTTTTAGTGATGCAGGCCTTTACGGCGTTTGACCTCCCCCGGTGGGCTGGTCTGTCGTGGGTTAAGCTTGCGAAGAAGGAGCATCACTGTGATCCGAAGTATCCAAGTGGGGTCTTTGATCGCGAGGGATTGTGAGCTGCTATGGCTGGGTGAGAGGAAGGCAATAAAGACAGACCTGGAGCCGCTTGCAGAGCGGACCTCTTGGCCGCTGTGATGATTGTCACAGCACCTTTGCATATTGTCCCCTGATGTGGCAGCTCTTAGGTGCCAGACGCACAACGGAATTACTGGGAACTCGTCTCAGCATCTTGCATTAATTGGCCGTGGTTGACCAGAAGTTGGTCTGCATGTTGTGCTTCTAGGGACATTTTCTTCTGTCCGTTCTTGACTTTCTATAATTTTTCTCCCACCGAATAACAATTAGATTTTGTGCCCCTTTTGAGATTACATCCAGCAGCATTAACTGCCCCCTGGAGCCTATCGATTGAAATACTGCATTTCTGCCAACTAAATGAGCTTTTATTGCTCTTGGTTATTGTGGGCTTCTTAATCTCGAGGTGCTAGCTTATCAGTCAGGGACATGGACTCAGCAAGTTAATGGTGCAGGTCCTGGTGGACTATCAGCTTGGTCCCGGGGGGCTATCAGCTTGGTCCCGGGGGGCTATCAGCTTGGTCCCGGGGGCTATCAGGTTGGTTTGCGCTTTAGAGGGGAAGCAGGCGAGATCCTTAGATCATCAACAAATCAAACTAAATGCAAACGCTTCTTTTAACTGGACGGGTAAAGTAGGAGTGGTATGTATCCAAAAACACTGTTGATTACTTTCAGATCTTCATATTTGTTTTTTTGGATGTTTTGGATGTTAGGGCACGTAAGGAGACAGGATCCACACACTGTGTGGGAGCTGGGGGGGGTGGGTGATACCACTCAGCATTTTTCAGTCCCTGTTTCCCTCTATATGGCATCTTCTCCCTGCTGCCTGGGGCGTCCTACTGATCTGTCACCGTGTCTCTCAGGGTCTCCCTGGGCGGGCTGGGCTCCCTGGAGCAGACGGTGTACCCGGGCCACCAGGAACCATGCTGATGCTCCCGGTAAGTCCTCCTGCCTTCTGTGTGGGTGTGTCGGCTGCACTGTGGAGTCAGAACCATCCAGGTACTGATGATGGTCCGGACGAAGCTTTGCATGCTGGTGGACGTATCAGGTTCACCTTCCGCCAAGGTCTGGCCGAGCAGACTGACATGCCCTAATCCTCACCTTGCAGTTCCGCTTCGGAGGGGACATCGATAAGGGCCCGGCGGTGTCTGCCCAAGAGGCCCAGGCACAAGCCATCCTGTCCCAAGCCAGGGTACGTGCTGGATGGAGAGCACCTGTGTGGGCAGGTGTATCGAGCTATTAGAGATGGGATCAGTGGTCACGGGACTGTGATCTTATCATCCACCTGCATCACTGTGCACTACTATCTATACATCTAATAGATGAGTGGCCCTCCATGGAAGCTTCTACGTGATTGGTCACTGTCGGTTTTTGCTTCTTCTAGATGGCCATGAGGGGTCCCCCTGGTCCGATGGGTCTCACAGGAAGATCTGGGCCCGTGGTAAGTTCCTCTTGCCCTGAAAGTCTCCTAATCAGTCACCTGCCCTTAAAAGAACCTCTTGCAGTCCCCATTTTCACGGAGCAGTGTCACCCAGTATCATGTGGGGTTTTGTTGTCAAGGAGACAAGAGACTGGAGAACATTAGCGTGGTGCCCACATGTTTCATCTGAGAGAGACGTAGAGCACGTCCTCACCAGGTGCTGCTTAGAAGTTCAGTTAGCCACAATGCCAAGGAAACCTCTGCTTACTATGGCAGCCCGAAGGAACCAAAAAGAGCGAGAGGAATAACTGCCTTGGCTTACGGAAACAGAGTTACGTGTAAGAGGAACAGCAGCGGCCTTGGAGAAAGAAATGACATGCTGTTTGATTTCAGGGGATAAGTTCATCCACAAAGTGCAGTGCAGATTCATCGCTGTACCTGTCAGATTGCAGTCTGTAAATCTACGCTGGTGCATGAATACATTTTGGAAATGGGTCTCTATGGTGTGTCTGCGAGGAACTCCAGCATAGTGAATAGAACTCTGTCACGGAGCGTGAAAGTGGTTGATTTGTCTCTGTACTGTAGTTTTGTGTTTGTTTTATGGCAAAAATCTTAGAGATGGTGATTAATCAGAAAACACGGCCTTGCCCCTTTTGTTCGTATGGTTATTCTTCCTCTCGCCGGTATGTTCTGGGATCCGCCCGCCTGTTTTCAGTCAGTGCACTTTAGCTTCAGATTAGCGTGTCGAGTTCCTGCCGCTTCTCCGACGTCTGACTTCAATTTAATCCCGGCCGGCGGACACTAGTGCTTCAAAGGAAACATGCGGCGACCCCCTGTGCCGAGTGCAGGGCCCATACGGAAGGACGTCACCGATCTTTATCTGTTACTCCAGGGCCTCCCGGGAGTGACGGGCCTTAAAGGTGAATCTGGAGATCCGGGCATGCAGGTGAGGAGTGGCGTTACGGTCCAGCGATGATTGGTGTCTCTTAATTATATTGGATCGCAGCCCTGAGCTGTGCAGTAAATCATATCTAATGCACTTATAGGGAAATGGCTTCTTTAAAGGTCTTTGACTCATTTTACTGTCTATTCAAGGGTCCACGGGGAATCCAAGGTCCACCGGGTCAAGTTGGCAAACCTGGGAAGAGGGTATGTCTAATGTTTGCGGCGTCCGCATGCATAAATCAGCCTCCTCGCGAGTGTGTGCGGAGATAGCATCAATATGTCCGTGAGGCAGCCACTAACCAGCAGTGACGAGAAAATCTGTGGGACGAGACAATAGTCGCATGCATGTGATGAGAGAGCGGCGGCTCAGGCTGCCCTAAACGGATCATTCTGGAAACCCCCGGAAAGAGTGAGGAACCTCTTCAGAAGGATAACGGGCCGATCGGGCATCTGGAGCTCAGCCAACTGTGCCAGGGAGTCAGCCAGAGGTGGCCGAGGCATTGGACAGGATTTCAAATCCAAGGCCTTTAATTAAATTAAGGAGCGTAGCGACCGTGCAGTAGGAATCAGACTAATCTCCTCCTCATGGATCAGCGTTTACTGCTTGTTTTGAATACCTCTGAGTACCTGGGAAGGGAAGGTAGCAGAATGCCAAATGTCCTGAATGTAGCGAACGCTTGCATCTTCCCGGTAGGGGCGCTCAGGAGCCGACGGGGCCAGAGGAATGCCTGGAGAGCTGGGGTCCAAGGTACGAGAAGCACCTCGTGTGCGGTGTGAGAGATGAGGACAGAGGACACGAAGGAAGGTTTCCCCGTAGGGAACGGGAATGTTTAAATCGGTTAATATTGTCCGTGTGAGACAATCGCCCATCATCTGATGCGTTCCTGGTGTCCTCGTGCGAAGCAGCTGCTGTCGTGAACATCTCCTACTGCTTTAATCAGAAGCACACCTTGAGAGTGGCTGGCGTGCTCTGCAGAGTGTGAACTGACGGCCGGTGTGTCCTTCGCAGGGTGAGAGGGGCTTTGACGGGCTTCCGGGCCTCCCTGGGGAGAAGGGACACAGGGTAAGTGCTGGCAGTGTTCCCCTGCCCTGGCGATTTCGTGGCTCAGGCATGTCCATCCTAGTGTGCTGCTCGGACACACAGACAGAGGGCGCCCTTGTTACTTTTTGCGAGCCTTTAATTAGCCAGGAACCTGCTGTCTTCAGCAGACTGTCTTTCAGCCTCAGGGGACACTATAAACATACTCTGATACCGTTCTTAAGGATGCACATTCCACCTATGGTCAGCATCTCCACTGAAAAGAACCGTCTGAGCAGATCATGAGGTGACTTTTCCCGCGGAAACCGGCGTGACTTTACCCCAAATTACACGCCTGGGGTAGATAGACGGGCCTGCAGATCACAGGGGGGGCAATTCCAACCGCTGTGCTGAGTTTCTGCTCCTGCCCGATAATTACAGGACAGCAGAGGACATCAGGGCTCCTATAAACGTTGATTATGAGTGACAACAGGGACAAGGGTGCCCAGTTTGCGTTTTAAGACACAATATACAGCACGCCGACCAGTTCCTGCCTCTGCCTCACTATTGCCCCCTGCCTGACAGGGTGAGACAGGCACTCAGGGTCCCCCCGGCCCCCCTGGAGAGGACGGACAGAGGGTGAGTAGCTGAGCTGCGCTTGCCCTCCGTCGCCCTGGTTTATCCTCATTCTGTGACGGAGCGTGATCCTGTCCGTGTTCGCAGGGGGAAGACGGAGAGATCGGCCCCCGGGGTCCAGCAGGAGAAAGCGTGAGACCCGTCTCTGCACACCAACCCTAACCCACACCCGCAGCGTCCAGCATCCTCCACCTGCCGGCCTTTATAGTTTGTTGAGAGTCGCGCTACAGGTTTCAGGCTGTTGAAGGGATCTCTAGGCGGTTAATAGTAACTGGTGACCTTGGTAGGAAATCTCCTATTTACTTGACTCAAGTAACTTGGGAAATTAAACTTTTAATGGGATTTTGCTCAGGATTTTTAACTGACAGTGTATGATAATGTATTATTAACCAGAATAAGTGTGCAGCTTGTGCTTAAAGATGTGCACTGAACCTAATCAGCCACTAGATGGCAGAGCTTAACAAGCAGGCCTCACACAAAGTGATCTTTCTGCTTTATATACATGGATATCATACTATACATAAATACCTTCTCCTCCCCATTCAGGGTCCAAGAGGATTGCTCGGCCCAAAAGGACCTTCCGGGCCTCCTGGACAGCCTGTATGTTCCTTTTTATTTCACATCGTCTCACTTATGTGTAACATTATATTGTTCTCCTCCGTAAGCTACACATTACTTCAGTCAGACCTGATCTGAGGCTCACAGGGTTTGACTGTGACCCGCGGGCTGTGCTCTGCTTCCCTTTCTCTCTCTCTCTCTCTCTCTCGCTCTCTCTCTCTCTCTCTCTCTCTCTCGCTCTCTCTCTCTTGTTTGACTTTCCCAGGGTGTGGCTGGGGTGGATGGTCCTCCTGGTCCCAAAGGGAACATGGTACGTTCTCGTTCGGACCTTCCGACGGTCTGATTGAATAACCATGACCGTGACTCTGTCTCCCCAAATGAACTGTCACCCTTCCAAAAAAAAAAATACCCCAGACAAACACTAAGGCCCCTCATCTTCCCAGTGTAGCAGCTTCCCCATAGCCCACTGCACCCTCATCCTCCACACATCCAAGAATGCCAAGCAATCAGTCACCTCTGCATGGAGCAGCTCACACAAAGAAAAGCGGGGGCCGAGCGGTCATTCACATGACCCAGATAACCTCTCCTGCCGCTACACTCTTGGGGCCTGGAGTTTGAAATCAGCCCCCTTGTGGCCAGTTTAACCACTGCACATCGATCAGCCAATAAGAAGCCAATAACGGAGCGTTTAATGATCTCTATATATGCCTAATTAGCAAAGACTGCATGACCCGTTGAGACCCGCAAACACGGGGTCACACGGCAGCTGTGCCATGCCTGAGCGGCTGGTGCTCCCTTGCCAACTAGGGTAAAGGTTACCACAGTATCCACTTTTCCTTGACGGGTCCCCGAAGCACAGATTTTTTTCCGGAATTTTCCATGCTGAAAAACGCCACATACTGTATGTACAAAGTGTGAGGTGCCTCACAGGTGACCGTCCTGGTGGATTTCAATGTCGAGCCCTGGTTTCAGTGGGACAGCCACAGAACGTCCTGTTGTCTTATAGCCTCACCGTTAAGGGCACGCTTGATAACCCTGTCTGCTGTCCCCTGCCACCCACAGGGACCTCAAGGAGAGCCTGGTCCTCCAGGCCAGCAGGGGATCGCTGGCACCCAGGTGAGGGGTAGTTACGCCGTACGTCTGTCTGATTGTCCATCCCTGGTCTCCCGAGGGTTTCCTCTCATCCGTTGAGAGCTGGATCGTGTTACCATGGTGTCCTCGCCCCGAGTGGGGCTGTAGGACATCGCTGGCCTCCCCCCTCTCCAGTGACGGGGACCGTTAACAGCACCTGAGCACTCCCCTGTGGGTCGCGTGCCGTCAGCCTCTCCTGTGGGTCGCGTGCCGTCAGCCTCTCCTATGGGTCGCGTGCCGTCAGCCTCCCCTGTGGGTCGCGTGCCGTCAGCCTCTCCTGTGGGTCGCGTGCCGTCAGCCTCCCCTGTGGGTCGCGTGCCGTCAGCCTCCCCTGTGGGTCGCGTGCCGTCAGCCTCCCCTGTGGGTCGCGTGCCGTCAGCCTCCCCTGTCTCCTCTCTCCTGCAGGGTCTCCCCGGGCCTCAGGGTCCCATCGGACCGCCGGGTGAGAAGGTAAGTTCTCTGCCTTCAGCACCGTCACCCAGCGCACAGCCTAAAAGCTGCTGACAGACGCTGTCGGCACATTACAGAGAAATTAGGGGCGGTTTCAGACACAGGGTGCAAGCCTGCTGGGGACTCAAGCAAGCGTGCTGCAGATACCTTAACATCTACACGCACCATCTCCACACTGCATCTCCACACACTATTTCCACACCGTTTCCCCACATCCACACACTTCACTGCTCTCTCTACACATTCTCCGCAGACTCCATCTCCACAAGCTCCCTCCACATGCTATCGCGGTCATCCACACCTGTCATCATCATCATCATCATTATCATCATCACATCCGTCTCTCCCTTATTTTAAATCCACCACGGGAGTTTTACTCCAACAATTCCCAGCTCGGCTCAGTTGTGTGAAGAGCAATGACGAGGTTAAACTGAATAAAACATCAGGAATTAAAGCGATTTTAAATCTCTAACAAGTGCAGGATCAGCATACGAGCAGAATCTGCTTTATGCAGTGTTGGGTGAGATGACGTGTTTCTCCTCTAATCGTAGACGTTTTAGTCAGGTTTTCCCGTGCCTGCCTGCTTCAGGCGGCAGTGGAAATGGGTTTATGTGACAGCCTGTTCCCTGCGGCCCGTTTGCACACGCAGACGCCGTCCCCGTTGTTCTGACCTCTGACCAACGGCACTTCTCCTTTTCCAGGGACCTCTGGGCCGCTCGGGTTTGCCTGGCCTGCCCGGTTCTGACGGACCCCCTGTAAGTGCACCCCAACGTAGCTCAGCAACTGTAGACCGCCGTGGGCTTCTCAGAAGCATCCCAGTGTGGACAATCGGGCGATCGCTAACCGCTAATGATATTTCCAGCACATTCTGTAATGCGTCTATGTTTACACCCTGATCAGAATACCGCTCACCTCTCCAAATGTGGAAATGGACTTTGTTATGGCAGTTAGTGAGTTAACAAGTTAGAAGCAGTTTTGTGAGATATTTTTTAAGTAAGCCAACCTTTTAACAGGGTCACCCTGGGAAGGAAGGACCCCCTGGAGAGAAAGGGGCGTTGGTAAGTATGTAAAGTGTTTAAGAGTGTGCGATGTGTGTAAAACTGTGTGATATATGTGTAATTGTGTAACAGTGTGTAATGGGTTTAACTGTGTATTGTGCATAACAGTGTGATGTGTGTAACTGTGTGACAGTGTGTCTGCTGTGTGTGACAGTGTGTGATGTGTGTAAATGTGTGACAGTGTGTGACAGTGTGTGATGTGCGTAAATGTGTGACAGTGTGTGATGTGTGTGACAGTGTGTGTTGTGTGTAACTGTGTAAATGTGTGACAGTGTGTCTGCTGTGTGTGACAGTGTGTGATGTGTGTGACAGTGTGTGTTGTGTGTAACTGTGTAAATGTGTGACAGTGTGTCTGCTGTGTGTGACAGTGTGCGATGTGTGTAACTGTATGACAGTGTGTGTGCTGTGTGTGACAGTGTGTGATGTGTGTAACTGTGTGACAGTGTGTGATGTGTGTAACTGTGTAAATGTGTGACAGTGTGTCTGCTGTGTGTGACAGTGTGTGATGTGTGTAACTGTATATAACAGTAAATCAGGATGTCTTGCTGCGCTGAGACTGCTCTTCACTCACACATTTATTTGTTTATTTATCTATTTATTTATCTATTTATTTATGGTTTATTTGACATGGACAGTGCACATTAATAAACATAAAATGTAGCCGTTCTGGCTCTCCCCATTCCCACAGCGTAGTGGCGTGTGACCGTGTTCTTATTTTCTTTCCAGGGCCAGCCTGGGCCCCAGGGCCCCGTCGGATACCCCGGGCCACGCGGAGTGAAGGTTCAGTAACCACCACCCCTGTGGAGCGGCTCGAACCCGAGCTGCACTCTCCTTACATACCGTGATCTCTTCCTACAGGGAGCTGACGGTGTCCGAGGGCTCAAGGGCGGCAAGGGCGAGAAGGTAAAGACGACAGACTCCTAAAAATACGTCAATTCTGAAGCGCAGCGGAAACTCAGACACAAACACGCGAAGACAGAAATACCCGCTTGGTTTCATCTGTAGATATTTTATTGGAAGTATTGCTGTAAGTTCTCTTTCATGGTATTAACGCTCAAGCTCACATAATATGCATCATAAAATGCTTCATATCAGGTTCAAATCTTGCATCAACGTTGCTGCTTGTCGTTGGGAGTTTATTTAAACCAAGAGCGTTTTTTCCATTTCATTATTGCACGATTCTCAAAGCAAATGTAGTGATTTGGAGACGTTTTGGAAAGTCCGAACTGCCCATGTGTGTGTAAATACATTGAGAGCCACTTTGGTCGCAGGGTGAAGACGGCTTTCCCGGCTTCAAGGGTGACATGGGCCTGAAGGGTGACCGGGTGCGTAACCGACCGTCCCCCAGCACGATGGCGCTGCCACCGCTGCCCCCGTACGGGTACCCGTCGCTGCGATCTCACCAACCCCACGTCTGCAGGGCGAGGCCGGCGTCATCGGCTCCCGTGGTGAGGACGGACCTGAGGGCCCCAAAGGACGATTGGGCCCCACCGGAGAGTCGGGCCCCATTGGCCCTGCGGGAGAGAAGGTGGGCCGGCGTCATCCTCAGCCTCCTCGTTCAATCAGGCACCAGTAACATCTCATTTCTATGACTGGAGGAGGACAGCTCCCTCTGACAGCGACCTCTGTGTGTCCTTCAGGGAAAACTGGGCGTACCTGGATTGCCCGGATTCCCAGGAAGACAGGGGCCCAAGGTAATATGGCACAGAAGTGAAACTCCACCCGTCAAGCCCATCAGGTTGATTACAGGATTAATCACCTCGCTGTTGACTCAGACAACAGGTTAAATGCCAGAGACGGATTCCTTCGATGCCAGTCGCATTGCTTACCTGCTTTGTGTCTGTGAGATGTTCGTCGGAACATCTACCGAAGAACGTTTGGGCTATGAGGGGCCACCTCGCCGCTTCCTACGGCCTTTCCTCATCCTCATGTCTGCTCAGACCATCATCCATTTTTGGGATTGAGACCCAGTATCACATATCAGTATGATTGCTTCCTGTTTCCACCGTGATGCAAACGATAATCGTGTCCAAACTCGGAATATGTCGCCCTTTAGGGTTCCAGCGGCTTCCCCGGATTCCCGGGAGCCAACGGAGAGAAAGGAGCTCGGGTAAGAGAGGCGCCACGTCGAGTGCTGATTTGCCACGAAGCTGCCGGGTTACGTTAGGAACCTGCTCAAAGTTCCACCGCAGGCTCTTCACAAAGCTGCTCCAGCTCTTGAAGGAGAAGGGCTTTGATCACCTAAATGAAACACGGAGCACTGGGTTCACGCGTCACGTGGGAGGCATTGTCTACGCCTCAGTGATCGCAAGTGCTTTAGCGAGACATCCAAGCTCAGTTTGATCATACTAAAGTATAATGTTGTGCCTGAAGAATGTAACGTGGTGACAGTTTGATTTGCCATGTGTTGAAAAGTGCACTTAATTGTGTACAGGTTTCGTATTAAGAAAATGTTTTTGTGTAATGGAACACATTTGTGGAGAATTCTGTATGATGTACTGTATTTCATATCTTATACAGCCTTGGCCAAAAGTACCAAACAACTCAAGCACTCCCATAAAATGTGTTATTATGCACCATATAATGTGTTTTTATTATCTCTAAGTGCGAAAAGTTGTGAAAAATCAGTGGGTGTGGAGAGCTCTTCACCAAAGAGGGTAGCATGTTTGTTTATGGAGATGCTGCATCTTTTCAGCCACTGTTTAAGCCGTTTCATACTTTTTATCAAATGTAAGGGTGGGTTGTTAAGCTCTGTGACTCCTGACCCCTGCAGCCCCCTCCCCCCCGTTAATTATATACACTGTCCATATAATGGAGAGGTGATTGACTCTAACATTTTTGTTTCTTTCCTTGAAAGGGTGTGGCTGGCAAACCTGGTCCCGGAGGGCAGAGAGGTCCAACGGTACTGCGTTATTTACCGTCTTTATCTCAGTCTCTGTAGTCTAGGATGTTCTGAACCCAACGATTGTCCAACAGCGCTGTGTCTTTCTGTAGCTTACAATGTTACTTATAAAGATGGAGCTTTACTGAAGGTTCAACTCCTGGCTTATTAACCCCGAAGCTGGGAACTTTATCCACGGCGGCCCCCGCTGTCTCTGATCTCTCGTTCCATAGCTGCGCCCTTTCCCTCTCACCCGAGGCTGCGGGCTGCTCACTTCCGTTTCTCTGCGCTCTTAGGGTCCACGTGGTGCTCGAGGTTCCAGAGGCCCAACCGGAAAATCAGGCCCAAAGGTAGCAAACGAAAACCCCAGAGCCCCGTCCACCCCCATCCAAGTCCTCCCACAATCTGACCATCTACCTCACTGTGTTTTGTGTCTCCGTTCAGGGCACCTCTGGCAACGACGGTCCACCCGGTCCTTCCGGTGAAAGAGTAAGTGCGGCCAGCAGGGGGCAGCGTTGAGGACAATGATGCAGCATGGAGTCCTGTTTGGGGTGGGGAGAGGAGTCTGACTGGCACTGCCAAACACTCAGGCATTTGATCCTCCGGTTTTAAATCTGGCAACACGATAACCCTCCGTAGCTTTAAAAACCAGCCTGTCGCAGCTGGGTCACACCGGTTAAAACAATGTAACCATGGAGACGAATGAAAACACTACAGCCTCTACCATCGCATCTGGGCGACGTCGGCCTTGACTCCCCTTTGTAAATCTCTGTGCGCGTCATTGGTTTGATTTGGTCTGTTGCTCAAAATTTTAGATCAAATTCTTACTACTGACGAAATCTGCACACAAGACTTCCGTGAGCGAAGCCGAAAATGTTTGGCATTATGGGATGTGGGCACTTGAACCCTGTAATTCGGAGGTCAGTGTCAGAGACAGTGTAGCATCCAGACTGATTTCCCTGCGAGGATTTATTGTTGGAGCACATACCTGGGGTCTGGGGTCACCAAGCGTTGCAACATACATCTGGGGTCGTAATCAATCAAGAGACAAAGAGACGAGAGACGAATTGGCTTATGAATCTTCTTATCCTCTGCGAAATATCCACATTCTTCCTACTGCTCCTCTGTCAGCGTGTGAAAGTAATGAAGGGAAATTGGAAGCTATTAGCGCCTGTCATCGTGACACGCGTGGCTAATGATTGTTTGCCGTTTAGTAACGTTTCTTTATTCACTTTTTACTGTTTTTACTGTTTAAGTTATGCAGTGCATTTATAGTGCAGTTAATTTATTGGTTAATTAATGCTTATTATTAATCACCAAACTGGCTGAGGAAATAGTGATGTCCTTCAGTAATCCTTCCACTGCATTAGATCAGACCTGCCCGGAAATTTGGTCTACGGATAATTTCATTTGTTCTTTTTAATGTAGTGTTTCATAAAAGCCTTATTCAAGAATGAGTGTTAGTGGATAAAGATGAATTGCCGTAATTACCATAATAAAAATTAGAGTCTACCCTCCAGCCAGTTTTTGTATTTATTTAAAGTAGAAGGAGAAGCCTTTTTCCCATGATTCCTCATGATTTCCCATGAGTCCTGGCAGCTCCCTTGACTTCCTGTTTCAGTACAGCAGGCACAGTCTGATTTACCAAGGTGTAGCACGGACCAGATTGGACGTTTTTGTATTGGGTGTCTGAGGTGTCAGCTTCCTTTTTTCTGATTGGTTGTCACATGTTTTAGGGACCCCAAGGACCCCAGGGCCCTGTGGGATTCCCGGGGCCAAAAGGCCCCCCTGTGAGTATTTTCATGTTCTGTAGATCCTTTGATGCATTTAGCAAATATGCGAAAAGGGAGCCGCTTTATACATGTCCTACAAATCATTTAAAGTTCATTTAGATTCATTAGATATAAAAGGTAGCATTTAAATCACTACAAACCTCAAACAATAGTCACCGTGTTTACTGGTATTTTTCTCTAACTGCTATAAATACTATATTATTATTACTTAACTAAAAGAAATGTATTTACTTTAAATGTATATATTTACTCCAGCCTGAGTATATAATGTTTAATTTAAAAGGCTTGAACACTGTGGCCCACTCCAGAAGGTGTTGTTAACTTCATATTTAAATGCCGGGGCGGTTTTGGGTCGGGGTGGCGCCGGGATGTGTGATGCCCGCATTTCTTGTGTCTCACCCTGCTTCTCCCCCACGCTTGCAGGGCCCCCCCGGGAAGGACGGGCTGCCTGGTCACCCCGGGCAGCGAGGAGAGACGGTGAGCATCACCCCCCCCCCACCCCCGGACTGGCGCCGGTTCCGCTCCCATGTTCCCGTTCAGCCTTAACAGCACCGCCGTGTCTTTTCCACCTCCCAGGGCTTCCAAGGAAAGACTGGCCCACCGGGCCCCGGGGGCGTCGTCGGCCCGCAGGTGCGTCCTCCTGGTGCCCACAAAATGTCCTGAAACAGGCCCTTCGGCACCCATTCCACCCATCTACTCATCCATCCATCCATCTCCAGGCAGAGATGCCAAAACCCACTGAGCTGCTGTGCAGCGTTAAGATATCGGAACATTTTTGTTTAACTGTTGTTTAGCTGCTGAAAGAAGCAGTGCACAGCGCCACCTGCCGGTGCTCGCGGGAACCGCAGCACGCAGGACCTGTGATGCGCTCGTCACAGTGAGAAACGCTTATTTTGACATTGTGGGTCTCCTGGCACCCCCCCAACAGGGACCCACCGGGGAGACGGGCCCCATCGGAGAGAGAGGACACCCAGGGCCTCCTGGTCCCCCAGGCGAGCAGGGCCTTCCAGGGGCCGGAGGGAAAGAGGGAGCCAAGGTAAGACAACCCCTACCACAAACCATGTTTGCCATGTCCCTCTGAGGCTGTAATCAGCCCTGTAATCTGTGTAACTATATTCCACGGAAGAGGCGCTAACAACATTAAGCAGTTCCTACAGTCAGACAGTAGAGGGCACCTCAAAAGGCAGAGGTCGTTTATGGATGCTAAACATGTCAGGCAGTAATGATCATCCCCCTTCGGCCTCCCACGCTCCTGGTGGCCCCTCGATCCCTCATCCGATGCCCCCATTTGACCAGGCTATACCCCGCGCTGATGCAGCCTCGCTCCGTTCTGTTTAGCCAGCTTTTGCTGGCTCATCCGCCATTCCTGATGCCAGCCAGGAGGAGAGCCCAGGCAGCGGCGCTCTAGATTTAAGGTTACTCCGCTTTGTCATTCGGCGGGGAGCCAGCGAGCCGGCTGGAACATTCCTCCCCTTAAATGCAGCGATAATGGAAGCGGAATCGATCCAGTGACTACAGCTGTCATGCCACAATAAAACATGGTTGACAAACAGGTGGGTAAAGAGGCCCAGTGAGAAAGGTACCCCGCGGTGGACAGTAAGCAGGTCTCTGTTGTTGCTGTTATGAGAGAATCGACTTTCCTTCACCATAATGGCGATTACTGGTTCATACCTGTTATTAAAAGAACATGGATGCACCCATGCAGCAGCCCCCTTCGTACAAGCTGCGGTCAGCACACGCAGGAATACGCTTCCCCCTCTCATGCGCCGTCTTCCTCCATCGCAGGGAGACCCCGGCCCTCCTGGCACTCCTGGAAAGGACGGCCCCCCTGGCCTCAGAGGATTCCCTGGGGAGCGAGGCCTGCCTGGAGCACAGGTGCAGCACCGCCCCCACATTCCAGCCGTTATACTGCAGGCCTATCTGTAGTGCTTCAGGAGTGTGTCCCACACACATATTCCAGAATACTTTGGCCGCTGTGAGTGTGTGTGTGTGTGTGTGTGTGTGCGCGTTTGTGTGGACGTGTGTGTGTCTGTATGTGTCTGTCTATGTCTGTGTGTGTCTGTGTGTGTGTGTGTGTCTGTGTGTGTGTGTGTGTGCATTTGGGTGCGTGTATGTGTGTGTGTGTGTGTCTGTGTGTGTGTGTGTTTGTGTGTGTGTGTGTGTCTGTGTGTGTGTGTGTGTATCTGTGTGTGTGTGTTTGTGTGTGTCTGTGTGTGTGTGTGTCTGTGTGTGTGTGTGTGTCTGTCTGTGTGTGTGTCTGTGTGTGTGTGTGTGTCTAT
>JABFDZ020000001.1:17047544-17066708 GCA_019775955.2 Pollimyrus isidori
ATTGCATATATTGTATTTCTTATTTTTTATATATATATATATATATTCTTATTTCTTATATTGTATGTTTATCTCTGGAAATGGATGGAAATAAGATCAGAGCCAGCTTTTTAGGGCACGAGTAAAGACGGCATTTTTACCAGCTCCAGAGGAACAT
Source organism: Pollimyrus isidori (assembly GCA_019775955.2). NCBI lineage: Eukaryota > Metazoa > Chordata > Actinopteri > Osteoglossiformes > Mormyridae > Pollimyrus > Pollimyrus isidori. The sequence continues at coordinate 17,047,702 of JABFDZ020000001.1, forward strand.
CTTTTATCAACATGATTCTATGCATGTTTTAAGTTACACAGCAAATGTTGAACGACTGCAATGCATCAGAGAGACATATTGACGTCGGAGGCTGTTTGTGTGCGGTGCAGGCTGCATGTAAGCGGACTGTTTCTCCCGTGTCCTTAGGGGCCCCAGGGAGTTGCTGGTGCTGAAGGCCGTCAGGGAGAGAAGGGTGCGAAGGTAACGGGAATCAATGCTGCCGTCCCCCCATCCCCACCCCCGGCTGCCTCACACACTTATACAGTTCTCTGCTGAAACCCAGTGTGACAAGTCACATTAGACTTAATTATCCCCAAAATCGAATGTATGTTAATTTTTGGATGCTGCCTGTCTTTCAGGTTTAGGATAACAGTGCTTTGCCTCCCTAACACTGGGAGTTTTAAAGAGAAAACCCTTAAAAATTGTACCAGACAGGTATTTTTTCCAAAGAAAATATAGTTCCAGATTATAGGGACATATGTTTTGCAGATAATACTCCCACTGGAATTTCAAACCAAGTTACAGGGATCTTCTACTATCTAAGCTTGTTAACTGGGCACTTGTTAAGTTAAGCAGTCGACCAGTTAAGCGAGACCAGTTAAGCAGGCACGTTTATAAAAAGCCGTAACAGAACGTTTTTCCTTAATAGAATCCCAATACCCGTGAAACTCTGTACTTTTGTGTTTTTGTAGGTACCACCTGCTCGTACCCTGCTGTGTGGTTTTTTGCTGCATAATTGCCGCTGCTCTCTCTCATCTGCAGTAGGCAATACCTTAAAATTTGGCATTTATGTCGGATAGAAAGCTTTGAACCTTTGAATCTACAGAATCAACTTCGGATTTCCCCATTTTCTTTGAAAAAAGGAAGTGTTTCTAGAGTCTGACAAGCACATTGTTTTTTTTCGCCTTATATAATGTAAAGCCTTTAAAAGTGATTTTCGCTTAAATTATGAATTTTACGCAGAATAACAGGGTCTATAATGAGGTAACAACACTGTTTGAAATTTTATGTTGTTACTGCCTACAGGGGGAATCTGGCGTAGAGGGTCCTCCAGGCAAAACGGGGCCCGTGGGCCCCCAGGGACCCCCTGGAAAGCCTGGTCCCGAGGGCCTACGTGGCATCCCAGGGCCTGTGGTGAGTTCATCATTGGCCTCAAAATTCATGACATTCACAAAAATGCCAAAAACTTCTGAGATGGCCGAAAGGTCACAAAAGAATGACATGTGTCGGATCTGATGTCTGCAGGGCGAGCAGGGACTTCCCGGGTCCCCGGGCCAGGACGGGCCCCCAGGGCCCCTGGTAAGGGAGCTCTCTCTCTCTCTCGGCAGGCTGCACGGATTTGTGAACCAGACCTGTACACACAGCTTCACCTGTCTGCCTTTTCCCTCCCATACAGGGGCCTCCCGGTCTGCCTGGCTTGAAGGGCGATTGGGGCTCTAAAGGTGAAAAGGTGACTATCCTTCTGTCCAGTCCTGCCTTTGCGTGCGCGGTTTGTATTCATGAGGCCCACACACCGGCTCAAAGCAAGCCTTGCAGATAGCGGCCACGTTGAAGGGGTTATCTGGGACGCCGATGAGAGCGCTGTAGCCGGTATATGTGGACAGAGCGGGACCTGTCCGGCGGCACGGCGCCTGATTCCGTACAGATTAATAGATACACAACAACAGACTCCCTTTCCATTAGTTTCTGTAATTTTGCCCTCTAATGTCGGATTGGCCTGACGAGCTCCTCCTAACCCCCTGCATGCTCCTCCCCGCACCCCAGGGTCACCCCGGTCTCATAGGCCTGATTGGTCCTCCTGGAGAGCAGGGAGAGAAGGGAGATCGGGGGCAGCCGGGACCGCAGGGCACCCCCGGTAACAAAGGTGACATCGTAAGTGTTCCTTGATGCCTCCATCACGCAGTCGCCGTGGTAACCGTATGTGCCTCAGGAAGCAGGTGGCTGGGTTGCTTGACATTTACGGTAGAGTACTTTGACACGCCCATCTCTCTACTGCCTCTCACTGGGAATTTCAGGTATTGCAAGTCAGATGGACCTAATAAATAATTCACTTGGGTCATTTAGAATAATGTTTCCAGAGTTAAATGCTTGAACCAAAAAGGCTCCTCTTGCTTTTGAATAACAGCACAGAAAGAGTTCAGATAAATTATCATATGAAAGGGAAAAAGAATCAGCTACAGCTGTACAAACCGAACTCTTCATAAATTTTTCATGAAGATAAATTCCAGCCCCATTTGGGTCCTTTAAGTCCCCACGGCGCTGGCAGTGGTCTGGCCCGCCTCTCCAGCCGCTCACCATCTTTCTGCCGTCTAACTGGCTCTATATTCTCTTTGGTTCACAGGGCGTCACCGGAGCCTCCGGTCCAGTTGGACCCCCCGGGCCCCCCGGTCTGCCTGTATGGGATCCACTTTTTTTTTACTTCATTAACAAGGAATCACCAGAACCCTCCCCACCCTGTACCCAATACTAACATCCATTCCTCTCTGTTCATTTCAGGGTCCTCAAGGTCCCAAGGGTACCAAGGGCTCCACGGTGAGTTCATTGGTGCCATCAGTTTGCCCAAAGCCATCACCATGTGGAGAATATGGTGAGTTGGGAATAAAAGTGTCTCCCTCTCCGCATCTAGGGGCCCGTCGGACAGAAAGGGGATGCCGGCGTGATTGGGCCGCCTGGTCCCCCTGTAAGTCATGCGCTGGATCGTCCTTCATCACCTTTGGGTTTCACATTGAGTTCAGCTCTATCAGCCGGACAAACAAAGAGTCCGATGAATCTGTAAATTAATTGCAAATGATGCTTGGAAACAAATCAGAAAGTGAAACACCTGGGAATGTCTTCCTCATTGGGCAGCCAATAAGGGGTCAGTTTTAACATCTCCGGCGGAAAAAAAAATAAAATAATAGTAATAATAATAATCAATCCTTTATTTTCCCCGTGGGGAAATTGTTTTTACGCCTCCCTCAACTTGGTCTTTGTAGACCAATGTCTCCACTGCAGTATGTGTGAAGACATCATGAATAACGTCCCCCATTTCCCCACGCAGGGTCCTCCGGGTGAAATCATCCAACCCCTGCCCATCCAGTCCCCGAAGAAGACGAGGCGATCACCGGAGACTCAGGCAGACGAGGCGGAGAGCATGATGGACTATGGCGAGGGCATGCAGGACATCTTTACCTCACTGAACAACCTCAAGCAGGACATCGAGCGCATGAAGTACCCAGTGGGCACGCAGGGGAACCCGGCCAGAACCTGCAAGGACCTGCAGCTCAGCCAGCCCGACTTCCCTGACGGTACATGGGCGGCTGTCTGGTGACATCTCGGGATGGATGGAGAGGGAACCCTTTTTAAATGGGAAATTTAGAATGTATGAGCGTCTCCTTCAAAGAGCACTGACACAGCACTTTTCCATGTTATTTGATATTCATTGCCGTGTTGGTAGATTAAACTTTCATTTTAACTTGTTTTTTTTTTTATGTGCATTTTGCAGTTTCTGCTCCACATACCGACATCTCCGCATGGCTCCCGTACTATAATGTTACCAGTTGTGTGTTGGCTCATTAGTCCGAAAGGGTGTTTTGCTTTATTCACGCGTTGGAGTTCTGTCCTTTGGCGCTGTTAGGGGAGTACTGGATCGACCCAAATCAGGGCTGTGCGGGAGATTCTTTCAAAGTGTTCTGCAACTTCACCGCTGGTGGTGAGACCTGCATCTACCCAGATAAGAGATCCTCAGGCGTGAGTGAGATCGATTCGCAGCGAACACATTCGAAGGCATCCAGCGTACATTAAGCACTGCAGCATACACTGACCTTATAATGTGTCGATTTCCATTATCGCATATGAATGTGTTTTCTTTCACCTGAATGAATGTAAGTCGTAAATCATGGTTTGATTTCGCAGTTTAAGTTTACATAAAACCGCACAATAATGTCGGCTGAAATACATAATTTCTCATTTTGGAAGTGTTTCTATATAAATCGATTCTTCGTTGGGTTGTTTTTCCTTTGAAACAGGTCAGGATATCTTCATGGCCAAAAGAAGTTCCAGGGTCGTGGTTCAGTGAATTTAAACGTGGTAAAATGGTGAGCATTGCACTCAGTCTTTCCCAAATCTGTCTAAAACCCAAACTCTCCTCAGACCTCTTGCTAGTTCCCCGGGCCTCTTGCTAGTTCCCCGGGCCTCTTGCTAGTTCCTCAGGACAGCTGCCCAGTTCCTCAGGACTGCTACTAGTTCACCGGGCCTCTTGCTAGTTCCTCAGGACAGCTGCCCAGTTCCTCAGGACTGCTGCTAGTTCTCCGGGCCTCTTGCTAGTTCCTCAGGACAGCTGCCCAGTTCCTCAGGACTGCTGCTTGTTCTCCGGGCCTCTTGCTAGTTCCTCAGGACAGCTGCTAGTTCCCCGGGCCTCCTGTTAGTTCCTCAAGCCTCTTACCGGTTCCTCAGGCCTCCTGCTAGCTGCCATCTTCTGAGACACTGACAGCAGCGCTGCCCATGCAAAACAGCATTCAAGCTGCATTTTAGCTGCTTCCTCACATTCTGCTCCATGGCCAGGTGTGCCAGGATCTCCAAAGGCCTTGAGGTTTAATCCTATCACCAACCAGCCATGGCTTTTCATTATGATGCTGCATTATCTTTACCTTAGTTAAACTTAAATGCTGCCATGCATCATAACTGAACTTTTTCATTTTTTCACGACAGCTGTCATATGAGGATGTTGAGGGCAACCCAATAAACATGGTCCAGATGACGTTCCTGAAGCTCCTGACGGCTACAGCCAGGCAAAACTTCACCTACCACTGCCAGCAGTCAGTGGCCTGGCACGACGCCACGTCGGACAGCTACGACAAAGCACTGAGGTTCCTGGGGTCAAATGATGAGGAGATGTCCTACGACAACAGCCCCTACATCAGTGTGCTCGCAGACGGCTGTGCGGTATGTGTTTGTGAATGCCCGCACCCTGTACGAGCTGGTGCTGCTTGGGGGGCTTTATGAAGGTGTGGCAGCTGCAAGGTTGTGGAGACCCTGTGTCTGTTTATATCATATGAAATCTGAACATCGGGTCATACTGTAGGTCCGCCGAACACAACAGGAATGTGAAAGAGTCTCAAAGTAAAGCCAGTATCCACGTCAGTTACCCAACCTCCCAGTTTGCAGCTGCTGGGTCACCCAGTTTCTGGCTTCCCTTTGTCCGGCCAGCTGGAATATTGTAACATTTCTAGTCATTTTAGTTTTAGCTTGACACTGATTCCACTGAAATCAGCCTTAAAGCAGCAGGTCTTTTATTTATGATTGGCTAGTCGGTGATGGATTCCCCTTAGGAGTGATGCTAAGCTGTTATTATCGCTGTTTCCTGTTATGCTGCTTTTTCTTCGCAGCCGAGGAGCGGCCACGGGAAAACGGTGCTGGAGATCAACACCCCCAAGATCGACCAGGTGCCCATCGTCGATGTGCTGCTCAGTGACTTTGGGGACCCGAGCCAGAAGTTTGGGTTCGAGGTCGGTTCAGTCTGCTTCCTCGGGTGAAGCCAGAGGGAGGGGCAGACGAGCGGGCTGGCAGCCCCGGCCACCGCCCACCACCGTGCCACATGCAAGTTCTGAATGGGAGCCGTGCAGCGAACACGCCCTCGCCGTACGCGTTACCTAGGAAACAGCCGTCGCCCTTGTAGGGCCCCAGTCACATGACTTAACCCTTGTACGGAAAAATGTGAAGGACATTTAATTCTGTGGCAGAGAGCAGAGCAAAGGTGCAACCCAGACCGCCCCCTGGTGGATCCCCACAGTGCTGCAAGAAAGCAGGAGCTGCGGAGGTGCTTTCATAGATCCAGGTGCTAAACGGTGTGTTTCCTTATGTGTAATTATTATTATTTTGTACAATACGATTACTTCTGAATCCACTTTCAAAACTTGCATGTGTTTCAAAACTGCAATCGGGCCCTAAATGTTGGTATCAGAAAAAATCTAATAAACCCATGTTGCCAGCAAACTCGGCGTACCTCTTTAATGAAGCTGATTAATTAAAGAAGGACTCAGACAACCCACTGTTTCCGATTTCCATCTCCGTCTCCATTGTATATATTCTCTGTGCAAAGCTGTTAGATTGTTGGGATAATTGAACTGGACGGCTTCCAGCACACAAAAATATCTTTCCACTGACTTCGCATTTTTCTGTGTTTTAAGCAATCATGGAAATAATATTTAATTTTAACTGATTTTTTTTTTATTTCTGGTCATATACCTCAACATTTCTAGGTAATTCTTAAGGATGCCCTGTATATACAATGGATAAACGATTATATGTGTCTTGGGTGGGGAATTTCAAAGTCACTAATATTTGTGAATGCAATGGTTCGGCCTTTTAGATCAGCCTGTTTTGTAACTAAAATGAGAATGTTTTCTTGTGCTGTTTATGGTTCATTTCAAATATTAAAATGGATTCTAAACAAAAATGAACTGGGTGTTAACATTGTTTCCTTGTTATTTACAGTATTTTTTAACTGAGAACTTTGTTTTAAATGGACATTCATGTGTTACAGTAAATAACAATATTAACATTATTCTCTTTTACGATAAAAGCTCTTATTTAAGGTATTATTTGTATATTTAAAGTTCAGTTTTCATTCAGAAATGCGTTCTCTCCATAACCCACTCTTGGCTAAGTACGGAGGGTGGATGTGTGGGTGGATCTTCTGAGGTCTTCATCTCACCGTTAGAACCTGTAACATAACCTCAGTCTTCCTGCTGTTGTTAAATATTCATCAAGCTGCCTTTTTATTTGTTGAGCTCCCAGAAGGACAGCTCATCACAGACTGGTGTTAGAGTTAACATTCACTCAGAAGACTAAAAATTGACATTCAGTTCAATTCAGTTCTTTTATTGTCATATACACAAGTAAGAGTAGGTGTACAATGAAATACTTACTTGCATGTGCCCCTGCAGAGAGTGAACATAGACAAGACGACAAAAAACATTAAATAAGTGAATGAAGTGTAATGATGAAGTTTGAATGTAATGACCGTGACACAGACAGCTTGGGGACATGGTGCCCGCCTGGATGGCACGGTCATTCACAGAAATGCAGACAGCTTGGGGGCATGGTGCCCGCCTGGACGGCACGGTCATTCACAGAAACGCGGACAGCTTGGGGGCATGGTGCCCGCCTGGACGGCACGGTCATTCACAGAAACGCAGACAGCTTGGGGACATGGTGCCCGCCTGGACGGCACGGCCATTCACAGAAACGCAGACAGCTTGGGGACATGGTGCCCCCCTGGACGGCACGGTCATTCGTAGAAACGCAGACAGCTTGGGGACATGGTGCCCCCTGGACAGCACAGTCATTCACAGAAACGAGGACAGCTTGGGGACATGGTGCCACTCAGACTCGGACATCTTGGGGACATGGTGCCCCCCGGACGGCACAGTTTCACAGAAACATGGGAGACTGGGATACACCACTCCTGTCTGGGAGGTGCATTACATGAACACCTTCTTCCCAGGGAGTGACACTGTGTTGTTGGTCTGATAAAAAAAAAAATCAAACTACTGTGTGTTCACAGCTTGGCTCATTCTGTGCCAGACTCATAAGGGGTTTCCCCTGGCTCTCTCACCACTTGTACTGGGCTTCCAGGCTCCGTGACAGAGCTTATTACCAGCTCTATTTTCTCCAGCATGGCTGTAGGTGGGACTTGCTATGGATTAACCCTCTACACTCGCAAGAGAAACAGCAAGGGGTGCTGAAAGGCTGGAGGACCTCTCATCTGACCTGTAATTATGCGTGTCCTGCAACAGACTGGCATCCCATGTAGGATGGGCCTTCCAGTGGACTGTCATCCCATGCAAGATGGGTCCTCCAGTGGACTGTCATCCCATGCAGGATGGGTCCTCCAGTGGACTGTCATCCCATGCAGGATGGGTCCTCCAGTGGACTGTCATCCCATGCAGGATGGGCCCTCCAGTGGACTGTCATCCCATGCAGGATGGGCCTTCCAGTGGACTGTCATCCCATGCAGGATGGGCATTCCAGTGGACTGTCATCCCATGCAAGATGGGCCCTCCAGTGGACTGTCATCCCATGCAAGATGGGCCCTCCAGTGGACTGTCATCCCATGCAGGATGTGCCCTGCCATGTGCCCACAGGTGGACTAATACATAAACTGTTACATATGCTATCCCAAACTATAGCCCAGAGCTGCAGTAAACATCAGATCCCCACCCCTCCTTGGGGAACATGGAAAAGCTAGTTCAAACGGAAACACCTCAGTCCCAGTGCTGATGCCAGTCTAAGGCCCCCAGTCAAGCTAATCCACTATGGCTTTGCCCATGCTTCCTGGGACATGACCTAGTCTCATGGATGGATGGATGGATGGATGGGTGTATTGTAACCTGGTCCAGATGACAAATGGCTATAAAGGGCTCTATATTCTGCATGAGAGCTTGGGGAAATGTGGTAACGGGCGCCCGAGACTCTGCTGTGCCTGAATCAAAGCCAGATACTTTGGGTTAATAAGTGCCTCAGCTGCCCATGGCTAGGCTGCTGTAACACAGGGGAGAGCATAGAAACGTGACTGTTTCACACCAACTGAGACATACTGTGATTACAAATAAAGGGATCCCTGGTATCCCTTATAAACATTCACTATGGTTTCCTATGGTTTTTATACAGTAACCATAGTTTTACTATGGTACCCCATGGTACTTTGGTACCACCCATAATACTACCATGGTTTGAAAAGACCATGGTAAAACAAATACCATGGTAAGACAAAAAACAAGGTAAAGACCAGGGTAAACCAAAAACCATGATTTATGACCAAGATTGTTCTAGGGTTTAGCTGTAGCAAATAGCATAGTCATGGTTTCCATAGTTATCTGAAAAACCAGGAAAAACGGTAAACCATTGTAGACCGTGGTTATTTGATCATTGTAAAACCATGGTTTATTTTCGTAAGGGATCACAGCACACATCTGTCATAATTAGTAGGAATAATAGCCAGTGTGAAGAATCACCCCCCCTTCCCCCCCAGGACCAGCATGACCTGGGCCCTTCAGCTGAAAAACTGCATCAGCTTCACAGTGGGTTCGGCAGGGAATGAGCTTCCACTCACACCTGCAGACCAGGCTTGGAGAAGGAGACCTTTTCACTAAACTGCATGCTTACTCATATAACAGCTAAGCTGACCTCTAAGCAGCCGACCTGCAGATGCCTTCACACCTTGAAATGCGAACAGAATGAGCCATGAAGGATGAGTGTTTGTCTCTACTGTCCGTATTCATGGGAGGAGACCCTGCAACCAGACCCGTTATCAACCTGCGTTCTACTTTCAAGGTGACGCCATGGAAGATCGATAAGTTTAGCTCTTCGTAATGGCTGAGATTTTAGTGAATTGGCTTCTGCAATCCTTGTGATGGATTCTAAAGTAAAAATTTCAGAGGATTATCTGCCCATACTTCTACTCTAACTCCACTCTACAGCTGGGTGGTCGGACCAATTATCCTGGATAAATGAATGAACAAAGTTTCATTTTCTCAGGTCTGTGAAATCCTCAGTTATTTAGAAGCAATTTATCAGACTCAGAAATAAAGATTAAACATAACTGGCTATCAACACATTTTCTGGCCATGTAACCAATACCTTTAAAGGAAAAGGTCAGCAATATCTTGGCGTGAACATCCACTAACGTGCTGAATAAAATTTGAAGTCAATGACCAATATTAAAAGTGCATTTTTTGCATTGCACTTACACTAAAGGAAAGATGCATAACAGAAAATAAACAGATGACAAATTTTAAACTAAAGTGTTTGCATTCCAGCTTTTGATTAATTTAAAAGCTTCTTCTGAGGGTGTCAGAGTACCAGCTGAGGACCAAAGCACTGATAGACGTCTTTGTTGGGTCTTAAATGAGCCAAACATTAACATACTTACCAGGGGTACTCAAGCTTTTTTAGCTCAAGATCTACTTTTCAAGTATCCAGTGTGTAGGCCATTATACCTGCAGGAAATTTGATGATATTCCATTCTAAATCCATAAGCATCTACCAGTTCAAATAGGGAGCCGTAGCTATTACACTGTTACTCTATTATTACTCTAGCTATTGCCTTTCTACATACTGTAGTTAACATGCACACAGCAAATCCAGACAAATCCAGGTGATTCTCCAAATTGAAATGGTGTAAATAAATATATTTCCCTACCTTAGTGGGACCCGCTGGCACTGGGAAGATGCAGCTGGTAAAAGCTGACTGCTGTCCTGCTAACTGCCTTTCTGTTCTCCTACTGTCCGGCTGCATATGGCTGTTTTAGCAGGGAACTCGGTCTCCTAGCGTTTGTGCATTGTTTTGAAATGCTGCTCCAAACTGCCTTTCTTCGGTAAAGCCACGCTCGCATATAAGACATAAGGACTTCGAAATTGAGTAAACAGAATACGAATCGTCTTCCCACTCTGAGAGAAAATGATATGTTTTTGATCTATTGGCTTCTGACATGTTTGTGTGCTAAATGTTTACAGTACAGACACTCCTCTCCTTACGAACTTTCAACTTACGAACTTTCGCACATACAAACCAAGAAGACTGTGAGTACAAATTATGTTTGTCGTTCCCTGTCCGCAACATCTGATTTTGTTCTGAGCGCCAATTCCGCCTAGTACAACTTCAGCCCGCTATTCCCGCCACGCCGCAGCATAGCGTGAGGACTCCCAGAATCCTAGTTCTTTGTAGTTGTGTATACCCAGGGGTTTACAACTGGCACGCAAGTATGTATTTTGTGTACATAATTTCTTGTGATATTGGCGCAAATGCGCATAAAATACATCCTGTTACAACAATCGATTGCCACACGAAACGTTTTTAAAGGTGAATGCGTGTTCTTGCCTACTAGTTATGCCAATCCCTGCGTATACTTTTAAAATTATGTTGAATAATAACTTACGAACATTTCAAGTTACGCCGTTTGGAACGTATCTTGTTCGTAAGCAGAGGAACGTCTGTACATTTGCATACTGCAAAATGGCCCGCCAACGCAAGTTCACGGACACTTGTGACACCCATCGCGATCGATTGAGAATTACTCCCCGGTTGATTGTTTGAGACCCCCTGATTTACACTCTGAGGATAAAAGAACTGGGACACTGTGCCATTATACATACAGGAAATTTGATGATATTCCATTCAAATCCATAAGCATAAATATGGAGTTGGAAAGGCTTTCCACAAGATTTTAGTGTGTCTGGTAGACTTTTTGCTCATTCATCCAGAAGAGCATTTGTGATGTCAGGCACTGATGTTGGACATGAAGGCCTGGCTCGTGGTCTCTGTTCCAGTTCACCCCAAAGGTGTTTGATGGGGTTGAGGTCCAGGCTCTATGCAGCCAGTCTAGTTCTTCCACACTAAACTCACCCAAACATGTCTTTATGGGTCTTGCATTGTGCACTGGGGCACCGTCACGCGGGAACAGACAAGGGCCTCCCCAAACTGTTACCACAAAGTCGGAAGCAGAGAACTGTCCAGAATGTCTTGATATTCACACTATGGAATGGCAGAGGTGGCCCTGATGAGAGGTTTGGGAACCGAAGCAGTGTTCATCTAACTATCCAACAAGTTGGTAACTTTCTGGAGAAAAGAAGAAATTCTTCAGCACATCTGCAGATATTGCAGAAGAGATAAAAACACAGTCAGAGAGTAGGGACAATGTAAGGGAAAGTATTTTTTTTCAGGTTTCTGTGTGTGTTGGGGGGGGGGGCACCATCTTGGTGGGTTTGTCTGGCCCCCCAGCTGCACTGTCAGACAGTCTGCACCGCAGGAGGTAACCCCTAACCTCCTGAGTCACCACTTTGCTTTGGATAACACATCTTAATTTATCCACCTCCCAGGCCCCATATGCTGCGTGCCGTGACAGGCGACTGAACTCCGATTAACATTTGCGGGCAGGAAATCGGCGGCTCGGCCCGGGTCTCCCGAGCTCCTGTGCTGGGCGCAAATAAGTCCAAAACAAATCCGCAAAATTACAACAAACCCCCAAATGCAGAAAGTACCTGTGGCGTATGTCATCATGGGATGGGCAGCCATTATATAGGGGGGGAGGGGTGTTTTCTTGAAAACATCTCTGACGTAGCACAGTCAACGAGAAGCGTGCTATAGAGTACCAGGTACTGAGCTTTGCACGTGACCAATTTCCACCGACTCTCGATTGTTAAAAGCCCCACAATAAATGACTCTATGCTTTATGTTTACTGAAGTACGACTGACAAAAGCAGCTCAGTGTATAGAGAGGAGAACAGAAGAGTATTAACTTCACGTATAAAGACCCCAACGACACTACAGAGGATTCGAACACTGTCGCCTGCCTGAAGACGCCCCCAAGGTATATTTTAAAGTTTGCAACAGGTAATGAGGTTTTTGCGATATCTGGAGTGTATGTCACACTTAATGTCAGTAACTGCTTGTTAATTGTGGCGACGGGACCCAAACTTAAGGCCCTGAACTGAGTCGCCCTTTACTGTTACCCGTTTGTCTGCAGCCTCGGTCGTCTGGATCAGTACCGAGCAGTGGATCCCACCAAACTTTATCAAAAAGAAGGAAGCTTTTAACCACAAGCTCTGAGGGAACTTTGTTAATGTCAGACATGGGTGTTTCACCATCGCAAATGACAGAGGATGCAGTAACAGCTTTAATGTTGGCCACAGTACCGATAAAACCCCCAGAAGGAAGCAGGTTTCCCAGGCAGGACATGCCAGAAACCAATTAAAACTGGGAAACACTCTGGGAGCTGGGAGGGAGGAAAAACAAGGGCTGCCCGGAGATCCTGGAGGACCCGCTTGGGAAATACTAACCTAAATCACAGCACTACATCCCAAATGTCAGCATAGATTCGCCGTGGAACCATATTACGCACAAACCCACAAAAAGGCAGCGTTGTCGCGTCTCCGAGGCCCATTCTTGTGAAAATAAGCTCAGACTAACAACAGGTTCGCACCTCCACTCTCACCCAGGTAGGACCTCTCACAATATTAATGTGAATCTTTCCATTTATATGAGATCGCAGTGCTATTGACTATAGCAACTGCACATTACCGACGTTTACTTCAAGCCGTACGTTCTCCTTATGACACCCGATTGCTGTCCTGTATTTACGCTGGTTGCAGTATCCGACTCCAATGTCATCTAAACACGAGCCTGTAGGTTGGAGCGACCAACTCACACCAGCCTCTCTCGGGGAGGATTGGTTCAGTTCTCGCTAGGCCCTCCAAAGACATGCTGGCAGGTTGGAGGTCCCTTCCTACTGACCTGAAACCACCTCAGACCTCTGAACACATGCATTTAGCCTGAGATGCCAGCGGCAGCCGCTAACTGCAGACGGTGAGTGAAAACCACCGCTAGCATGAGCTCTAGAAAACTGAGAAGCGTGCCGATGCTTTTCACCAAAACGCAAGCTTACATCGACCCTGCGGACTTGCTTTCTGAATACCTGCGACGTGCTGAGAGCCGGAAGGAGGCGGAGCAGACGAAGGTCAGCAAGTGCTATTGTGGTTAACTGTGTGACCTGGCTGTTGAACAAGCTGGTGTCTACATAGAGGGTACTGTATGTGAACTTGGTTTGGTCGAAAAGTCCAAAAGTGGTTTTGCAGGCCCTTTCATAACCCTTTAATTTGGCAATATTTTGTGGGCTCTTAAGTTCAACTCTGCTCTGATTGGCTGGTTTGCAGTGAGGCACTCCGATGGCTCACAGAGAACCACTTTTCCACCCATAACTGTAATAGTCCACTTCAGCCTAGGTCCAGTTTTAGCATCTCTCAACATGTGGCAAGAACGCTGAAATTATATTTCACGCCACACAACAAACGCTAGCTTCCTCATGCAAGTTTTATCAAGATCTCCGAGCAGAAAGCTTGTCAGCTTGCAGATGTTTTGTTTGCAATGAATTTAGAGTTTTGCTTTCATTGTTATTTTGCTGCAGTATCAATTTGTTATTTGTTTAACGAACCAAAATTAGACTACAGGAAGTACAGAAGCCTCGTGAATGTTAGTATCACAGACTATAATTCATAATGTTTTTTTTTTTTTACCAGGCCCCTGCAAAACTGGGGTCCATTTTCTCAAAACACCGTAAGTACCAACTAATGTAGATAATGTAATGTAAAACCATGCAACTGAATGGTTCCAACTATGTTGTTAACGGGAGCCTTAGGGAAACGTAACCCTGACTTACCTGTTAAAGGTGAACATCAGCTATGCCTGTTGACAGTTCGGTTCCTTGGGAAGGGTGTGAAAAATGCTGACATCCCTGTCACAGCCTCGAACAGAACAATTATGAATGCAGCCTGCCATTTTCAATGTTGTTCTTCACAATACCTACAGAACCTGCATGCCAATTGAGCTTGAAAGTGGTCTAGCAGATGCTACATTCGGGGGCATGGTTAAGACTGTTAAATAACAGCCTGCTTCACTTCCGTCTTGCACACACAGACCACAAACACTCACGAGCTGCGTAACAACTAGTCTCAATCCTTTATTCAGAGTGCACAGCTTGTTTTTTCCACTCCAGTATCCCAGCCTCCTCTAGCCACTGACATCATATCCTAAACAGGGATGGTTGTCTTGGTAACAGTAATCAATCTACATCCCCCTTCTTGAAGAGTGAAGAACATGGGGGTGCTAACCCTTGGATGGAGATTTGATATTCTCCCAGAGCGTGTGATGACCACCGGTTCGTCTGCATGCACCACTACTGGGTCAACAACGTCAGCCCTTGTGCCTGGTGGGGGCTCTGCAGTGGTTGACAAAAATCCAGTGACAGCAGGACGGAAGAAATGCTCAGGTGTCTGGAGGAGGTAACGCTTGTTCCTCACATACGCAGCATCTGCGTCCCGGACCTGGTAGCAGTCAGGCTGTCACACTCTTCCAAATCCTGTCGCTAATCAGTCAGATCCTCTGCGTGTTTGAACTTGTACCATTTGTCCTGTGCGCAATTAGACCAGCGGTCTGGCTGATCGGTCGTAGTGTGCTTTTCCTCTCTGTCTGATCTACATTAGAGCTGCCTGACCTTGTGTCTCTACCTTGGGGACGTAAATACCCCTGATCGTGGGTGGGAATTAGTGCCTTGGTGCGCTGAGATGCCAGACGATGAGCTGGTGACGTCAGACCATGTCTTGGTGCATGGCGTAGGTTCAGCAGAGCTGTGCATATGTCCCTGCCATCACGTGTTCATTTCTCCAGCAGTTGATTGGCTGAGAGCACGGCCCTCTCTGCTAGGCCATTCGATTTGGGCTGATGGTGACATGGCAGAAGTCTCATTCACTGGCAAATTCCAGGAACTTTCCACTTGAAAATGAAGTAGTGTTGTCATTAAGTCATCCTTAAGTTTGGTGAAGGCGGTCATGTGCTGTTCCTGCCAGTTCCATTCTACATCCTGATGCAGGGTTTGGCGTAGAGGCACTGTGATTGCACTGTAATTTGAGATGAACTTGGACTAGTAGTTAGTCATGCCCAAAAGCATCTGGAGTCCATGCTTGTCTTTTGGGTAAGTAAGTACTCAGAGAGTACATGGTCCACAAACAAGGACCTCTGATAATCTGAACAAGGGCTGCCTTTTAAAGACTCCACTTCCAGTGGGAATTCCATACGGCATACCATGTAGATAGCATAGGTGACTCCTCGCTGAGAGGCACCTGCCAGAAACCACACTTTGCATTGAGGATGCTGAACACTTTGAGCCCTGGCATATTTGCAATCACCTGCTCAGCAGTTTTGATAGGATGGTGTGGTATGAGAAGAGCTTTGTTGAGGTGAACTCGGTTGATGCAGCCATCTTATGCTGCCATCTATCTTGCATGCAGTCACCAGTACTGACACCCACTCAGTGGGCTCCTGGATCAGTTCGATGGCTCCCAACTTTGTCATTCTGTCTAATTCCCCGATAAGTTTGTCTTTCATTGCCAATGTTACTCATCTAGGAACACATATTGTGGGGTGCACTGAGTTATCCAAACACACGTGATATACAACAGGCAGCTTACCTATAGTGCTGCAGTCAAACAGATCATTGTATTCGATGAGCTCTTTGCTGTATGACATGCGCCTCTGGCTCAAGGCATACAAGACATAACTTGACATTCTCATTAAGACTTAGTATGGATTTCACATCGCTATTTACAACATGGAACTGTACCGTCCCAATGTGAAACTAATGTGTGTAACACTAACAGTCTCTATTACCTGTTCTCCAAAAACTACAAAATTCACCTTATGCCCTTTGATATTACATCAGGCTCCAGTATCAATCTTGATCTTCAGCCGCTTATCAGTTTTCCATAGACAGGTTAGTGAACATCTCATCTCTCAGTGCTGGCATCTCCACGCTTTCACAGTAGAACAGGTCTGTTGGTTCCTGTGCTGTCTGCGGGTGAGGACTGCACTGGCCTGGCCTGCAACTTAAGTCGACCTGCAACATTTGGAGAAGTGGTTCCACTTCCCACATGCTTACAACGTTTGTTGAAGGCAGGACAGCTGCTGTGGCCAGATGGATGATGCCCTCCACAACTCAAGCATGAGTATCATAATGCACAGGCCTCTGTTTATTTCGTTATTTCGTTAGCTCTCTGTGGCCCTGTTCAGACTGTTCGTGCAGCATGCAGATTTCAATAGCCATATTTCGAGATACGTTGTTCTATTTCAGCAGATGCGAACGGACGCTGTCTCATTTTGAATACCGCACACTAAGCGATCTCTAAGTAGTTCGTCGTATAGCATGCATTTTTTGCAAGCATTTAATATATTTATATATATATATATATGTATATGTGGGCTTCTGGCACGTTGTATTTAACGTGTGTCTGCCCACTATCACATTCCGTACTGGAAGGCATAGTTCCTCAGATTTCCTCACCAGCACTTCGGAGTTCTCTGGGTCCTCTCCGTCCTCCAAAGAGAAGGACGAGTAAGGTTGAGATAGGTGTAGACTTTCACGTTCTTGCTCACCGCTAGAACCCGGGGTTGCTCCACACGCACTGTTCACTCTTGAACTTTACCCAGTTGCCAGCAACGTTTTCGTTAATGATGAGCGGGGTCAATACGGTGCAGTCCTTGAGAAATTCTTTGTATCAGCTTTCTTTTGACACCATGTAGAAATGCACAAGCAGACCACAGACACTCACGAGCTGCATAACAACTAGTCTGGATCCTTCATTCAGTACGCGGACCTTGTTCTTTCCACTCTAGTATCCCAGCCTGCTCTAGCTGCTGACGTCATATCCTAAACAGGGATGGTTGTCGTGGTAACAGTAACCAGACTACACTTCTTTTACATATTCAGGAATTATATTTGAAAGAGGGATGAACAGTGCTTGAGATTCACTGTATATAATATCCATGTACCGCACTCTTCTTTTTTAACTATGCTAAGGTAAATTCAGATTTTCATTCTATAGCACCTTTAAAATGTCCATTAACCTGTCAATTGTGCTTGAAATGTCACAGACCCTGGATATTATCATAATCACACTTTTAATCTGCACCACTGCTCAATCAGACCAAAGAAACATTTTTTTTGCACTGTGACTGCCACTTTCACAAACTTAATTAGTTAGATCTCAGATGTATTCATGTTTATCTTCAAAGTTACACGGCATCGATCAAATGCAGGTGAAAAACCTAGCAATTGGCTGACGACAAATTTTCTGCCAAAACAAGCAATACAAGGTTTTAACAAACAAGGTAAAACATTACAAAAATGAAAAGCATGCTGTGGTGTAAGTGTTAAATGGAGGTGTTAAAATGAGCATGCTAAGGATTGTAGCACAAATGACAAAATTTTCCTGGGAAAACATCCACAGCAATGTCTTTCTTATTTGCAAATCAGGGTTCATCACAGAATATTTCCTGCATATTCGTTGTCTTTCAGAAGTCAGAAATTCCGAGGTGTGTGACATCACGTCTGACCAATCTCCTGTTCAAGCTACACATCTCGGAACCAACATGGCTGCCTCCATGAAGGCGCTGCTCTGTGCTGTTGCTTTATATTTTAGTGGATTTGGAGTAAGATTATTTTTTTCCAAGAGACAAAAAACAAGAAACATGAACTAGTCAAACCACATTAAAAGCTTTATAAAATGTTTTAGTAGATCCATAGCGATATTCTTTGTCCGAGAGACACACAAACAAGAAACATGAACTAGTCAAACCACATTAAAAGCTTTATAAAATGTTTTAGTAGATCCATAGCGATATTCTTTGTCCGAGAGACACACAAACAAGAAACATGAACTAGTCAAACCACATTAAAAGCTTTATAAAATGTTTTAGTAGATCCATAGCGATATTCTTTTTCCGAGAGCAACAACAAAATTCTGTCTGACATGGATAGTAGAAAGGGGATGTGTTTCTGATGGGAAGTGACGTTTTCACGACGTTTGCATCCAAGTTCTGACTCGGAGAGAGATAATCTAACGCAGGATAACACCACAGAGGTTTTTTACTGATAAACCAGGCTCAGTTTCGAGGGGGGGGGGGGGGGGGCAGTGCCAGCCCGGCTCACTATGGGGCCGTCACATCCTCCCCATAGCCCCCTTAGATAATCCTGCGGCCCTTCCAGCATTTTAGTGCAGGAGATAAATTAAACAAAACGTTACCTGCTCGCAAGGAATCTCCAAGAAAACATCACTGGAAATCTCAGATTCATGGTTACACTCCACTGGAAAGAGAATGGCGTGTGGTGGATCCACTGTGGATATGGCAGTTTCTTCAAATCTTCATGTTTCTCAGGCCGCATAGATCAACCAGATGAGCAGTAGGACCTAGGTCATGCATCTGCTTAATTCAGGAGCTTCTGATGAAAGACATTTCTTTTTTTTTTTTTTTTTTTTTTTTTATTATTGCTCTCCCCCACCCCCCCTCTTCGGAGGACATTTTATTTTACCTTAGATTACATGGCGATGGGTGTGGCTGCTCCGAACTCACTCGTCCTTGTACCGTGAAAAAAAAAAAGAAAAAAAAAAGGGGGGGGGGGGGGGATACAGAAAAAACA
>JABFDZ020000001.1:17085116-17099917 GCA_019775955.2 Pollimyrus isidori
TTATGCTGAACTGGTTGGTAAAAACAAAATCCTGGTCTGGATTTGTAGCTTGTGAACCTGAAGTGCCCAACACTGCACATAACAGCAAAAAGTCTGGATTTCTTTTGTACCGTGGCTTGATTGGGCCCGAGTGACATAAAGACCGGTGTTATTCCATGTTTCACTGGAGGCATCCTGCATTGCTGTAGAAGCTGGAGGAGGATCTTCTACGTCTGCCTCTCTGTCTCTCTGACAGCTGCATTTTGGGTGCTGAGTCTGTAACCTCTGTTTCATTACACACCATGGTGGTTCACAGGTAAATACATCAACACATGCAGTTTGTTTAATGCTCTGGTGCCTTAAGGTCATGTGCTGCATGTCATTCAGTGGTACTTTATGAAGTGTGTGAATCCAAACCCTCAACTGGTCTCGCACGCTTTAGTGATGCCAATATGACGTACTTCAAAGAAGTTTCTGTTTTTTTTTTCTTCACAAAGTGCGCTACAATAAAAATATTTCTTTACATTTATTATACATTAATGGCAAACGCAAATAAACGTTTGTCTTTCTTTGCTACTGAGATTTTTTTAATTCGGGAGTAGTAGCTTGTATGGAATGAGGTCTGTGATATTGACATTTGTCTTACTTGACGGTGGGGAAAAATACATAAACCAGAGTAAAATACTTTTTTCACAGATCGATACAAAACGCTTCCTCAGATATTTCTGTTTGCAGGCAGGAAAATGAGGGAGAAATTCTCAAGGCAGATGCTTCTCTAAATTACAAGCTTTTGCAAACACCGAAATAACAAACAGCCCGTTTTGGATAAAAATCACCAGGAAATACGAAACGTGACAAACTGCAGTTTCTTCCATTTTGTTCTGCAAGAAGTGTGACTCTGCGCATCTATGAAGGTGACTGCATTCCTCCTACAATTCTTCCATTCTTAAAGGGGATTTTTCTTAACAGAATACTAAGGGTTGGTCGCCTTATCTTCCTTTATTTGGTATCCTGTATTTGTGGCAAATTTATTGCTAGGATCCCGATCCACTGTGCATGGGTCTTTCCAGCCAAATTGTTTGTGAAATATGATCTACAATGCATGAAAAAAAGATGAAAGTGAATTAGCTACATGGTGTGCGTCTTAACGAAGACGAATAGCTCTCCAAGACTGGTTTGTCATTCCTTAAATCAGATGAGCACTTTTTTTGCGTCCAAGTGCACGCCGAAAACAGACTCTGACCGATAACAGACCGCGGTTGGGTTTCTTACGTGGCTCCTCAACGCCTCTGGTGTCTCTCCGCAGACTCTGACCGATAACAGACCGCGGTTGGGTTTCTTACGCGGCTCCTCGACCCCTCTGGTGTCTCTCCGCAGACTCTCGGGCCCAGGGAGGGCTGGCAGGTGTACAGCTCGGCCCAGGACGCGGACGGGCGCTGCATCTGCACCGTGGTGGCCCCCGAGCTGAACCTCTGCTCCAGAGATGCCAAGAGCAGGCAGCTCCGGCTGCTTCTGGAGAAGGTGCGCGTCCGAAGCGGTCCCCGGGGGCCCGGCGTGCCGAGCACCACGTGCACGTTGATGTCCGGGGGACGAGGGCATGCCGTGCCTTCCGTTCAGAGTGATGAATGTGAGCCCAACTGCAGAGCTTTTACGCTCGTGGTGGAGTGAACATGGTGTCCTGGTGTGGAAATAAGCCTCCAACGCAATAAGACGCGATAAGAGGCCATGCAGAGTAAAAATAAATATGATATTCACTGCATTCACATCAGGGGGGCATTATTTCTCGAGATTCTCTTCGCTAAGATATAAAGCAAGGGCCAATGTCTACAGGCTGGAGTTAACTATATTTAAAGATTGCAATACATAAATCTGGGCCCTATTTACTTTTGTTAATACTTTTATTTGATATTAAAATTAGCAATAAGCTATATTAATAATGTACAATCCTGTATAAAATGTCTTTTTTTCTTCAGAAGCTGTTTTTGCCACTTTAATATGTTCTAAGGGACAGCAGCAAACTCAGAATAATTGCAATACAAATATTATAGCAGTTAAGGTGTTTTGAATAACACCTGATATGAGTAAAATCTGCATACTAAGTCATATTTCATAACTCATAAATAGTCATACTTACATCCCTACGCAACAGTAATATGTACATGGTTGTGTGAATATTTATAGACTGCAAGGTAACACCAAGCTTCCATAAGGCTCCTTAAGTACTGTTTCTCGCACCCCTAATTATTCATAAAGCTCTAAACGTGCTATTCAAGTTTAGTACGTTATGTGTTTTTGTTGTAACTTAAATGGAATGACGCGACACACCACAGATGCCTGAGACCAGTAAATAAATAGTAAACAGCTTGATTGCAGAGTATTTGTTACGTCCCGCTCAGTTCAATCTTCCCGTGTGCGCCGCGCCCACTTCGTTACCTCCCGTGATTACCCGTTGTTTTCACCTGTGTGGCGTTGCCGCCCGCCAGTCTTGTGCTCGCCTAATGTGTTTAGGTCTGCGTCCGCCTCTTTACCTGCAGACGCGGCTTTAACGTCGTTTATGTCGGTGTTGTGCAATAAACCCTCGTTGGACCTCAGTCCTGTTCCGGATCTCCCTCCTTCTCCGCTCTGCGCAACCCGTATTTAAGCTATATTTAAGTGCGCTTAGGATTGTAGTACAGAACACGGCAGCAACAAGGCCTTCCTTCATGAGTAGTTGGACTCATTTAACAAGGTCAGGTTTTAAAAGTGGGGGGGGGGAGGGACTCTTAAAATATTGTGTTTCGTTGAATGCTCCATAGGTGCAAAACATGTCGCAGTCCATTGAAGTTCTGAACCTGCGGACCCAGAGGGATTTTCAGTATGTCATGAAGATGGAAACACAGATGAAAGGCCTGAGAAGTAAATTCAGGCAGGTTGAGGAGGACAGGAGGACCTTGATGAGCAGGTACTTTCAGGTAAGGCCTCCTTTCATCTCCAAGCTCTGTCATATTTATCTCAATTTTTTCTAGAGGTTGTAAATGATATTGCGCTTGTAACATTCTTTATAGGCCAATTGTGCATGTATTGTTAAAATTTTTTAAAAAGTATTATAAAAATGTATAATAGACATGATGAAAAATAAAATATAATGATGAAAACATCTTTGTGTGTGCAATCACAGCTTTAGCATAAGCTCAACACTAGGCAGAAGAAGCTAAGAGATCTGGGCTGTTTTATCCATTGACATGGAAGCTCTTTAACTGAAATAGAAATATTGTATTTGGCACTTGAAAGCTGAAATTCTGTTTCTTGGGGGGGAAAAAAACGTCGGATATCCATTTTAACTCCATAAGTTGTCTGTCTAAATTATTCCTCCTAATTGACCTCTGAAGCAATAAGTAGCATAAAAGTAAGCAGGAATTTAATCAGTCACATAAGAAATAGTTTTCACTGCGGTTTTCAATTTAATGCCTCATTCAAGGCCCTGTTTTTCTAATCTGCTGTGCGCTTAACACAAATTACAGAATGAAGGCAGCAACATTACGGGTGCACAGATCCAACTTTTTCAGTCCCGATACCAGTAACAATATCGAGTACCAATTCGGTAGCAGTGTTTAATTAATGAGCAGACCCACAAAGATGCAGTAAGCGGACTGCAGTGGTCAGACTGGAGAATTGGCAGCCCACTGAATAGGCTTTTGTGTGTTACTTATTTGTGTGATTCATTTATTAAAATTAAATTTCAATTTGTTTGAATTCAGTCTCCAGTCCATTCAATTTGTGACATTTTGTTAATGTTCTGAACCAGTTTAAGGGCAATTGTAAGTGAATTTTAAGTATAAGTGAAATTTTTAAAAATAACTGTCAATTATATATAATATAATTATATATAATAATGATAATATTTATTGCTCTATATGAAAAAAACATGATAAAATATCTTACCATTTCATCCAGCCCCAGGCTGATATCAGAATTGATTTACACGCAGTTGTTTTATAAATTGTTTGTCATTGGACATCGCAGACTAATATGATAAGGATAAAACTCTCACCTTACAATTAGGAAGTGATTTTTTATTTTATTTTATTTCCACATTCCTGTGTACATGACCAGCCAGAAAATACTTGTATGCATCTTAAGCTTTACACTGCTTACACATGTATGAGGATGTGGTGCGAACTATATAGCTGATGATGATGTCATAATACTTCCAGGTGGGGATGTTGCTCATGTTATAACACTGCAGAGGTAGGAAGAGATAACTAGGTAATGAGTAATGAGGTAATGAGTAATGAGTAATGAGGTAATGAGTATGGATATACCAGCCCTGTTGAGTTCCTGTTGATTTCTGGTATTACTTGTGATGTATAAGTCATCTAAAATACTAGATGAAGATCACCTTGAACTGCAGGTGTGTCACTATTGCACTTTTGTCATGTTTTTTTGATCGACAAAATGGTGGGCGGGGCGTTGGGCCTTGTTCCCGGGCACCAGCAAGACACATGGCGGTCTTTATGTTAAAGAGGGGGGATAAATGTAATTTATTACTTAGATATCTCAAAGGGACAGTTCACCCCAGTACTGAAAAATGAGGTGCTGTAGTGCCGTATCTATTCACAGACCAATCGTATCACTGCACAGAGGATATGCACACCGGCACCCTGGCGCAGGGATACGATTGGTGTGTGGTGTTCGTAGAAGAAAATAGTTCCTACATTAAACTGCTCACTGCAAAGTCTGTGGATTTCCTTGAGTAATATGATACACATAAGGGGGAACTTCAAGTAAATGAATCATTGAGGTTTAGGGGATTATTATTTTAAAATGTAACAGTCAATAAAACTATCTCACACTATTATGGTTAAACTTTGCAATTAATATGAGGTTTATATGCGTACCGAACTCTCGTGGGGGGGGGGTTAGGTTTGTATGGGTCACGGATCGACTACATCACTACTTTAAATTCTCAGAAATATGTTATAGGAGCTTAGACCCAGCAAATGTCCATTGATGAGACATGACAGCTGCTGTAGTAAGATCAGTAGTAAAACTTCTCGGTTTGTTCTACAATGATGTGGAAGCCCCAGACGTCCAGGCCTTGTGCAGTGGGGCCAATTCCAGGCCCGTCTGCCAAATTCTGCTCAATGCCGTCTTTGATGTGTGCCTGTTCTGACCAGTTGGTCATCAGTGGACTTGCCATGGCTGTTTCGCAAACCATGGGCACCCTTCTGAAGGGTGATAGCAGTTTGACGGAAAGGCCTCTGCAGGCACGGGAAGCGATCAACAACACACGTTTTTGGTGTCTGTGGGGCCGCAGTATTCACTGTGTCCCTACATCTCAGCTTTTATTCGAGCAGGGGAGGAGTCTACTAGTACAGTAATGCGATGTCTCAGGATCATTGCCTCTGAATTACCTTTGTACTTATGGGAAAGTTGAACCCTGCACTGCATCAGAAAGTGCTATGAAACCAACGCCAGTGTGTTATGAATATCGAAATTACTGAAGAGTGAATATTATGGGGTGTTCAGAATGGCAGAACCTTCTGCACAGTGATATTTTAAGAATGCCCGAGACAGAGAGTAATACGTCTTCATCACGTTCGATTCCCGCGTGCACCACGTTCAGGTGAGATGTGGCCGTGATTATTCCGGTCCCGTAACGCCCTTCCCAGGAGCTGAAGGAGAAGATGGACGAGCTGAAGCCTTTGATTCCGGTTCTGGAGCAGTACAAGACGGACGCCAAACTCATCTCGCAGTTCAAAGAGGAGATCCGGAACCTGTCGGCGGTGCTGACGGGCATCCAGGAGGAGATTGGCGCCTTCGACTATGAGGAGCTACAGCACAGGGTGCTGGGTCTGGAGGGCAGGCTGAGGGACTGCATGAGCAAACTGAGTGAGCAGACCGCCTCTCCAGAACATTCTCACTGATTCCAGGGCAGATCAGAGGGCACAGGGCAGAGTGCAGCGCCTCAGCTCCTAGCAAAGCACATTTATCCTATTTAACATGCGCTGAAGACCCCTTACACATTCAACGTGACGTCGGCATACTGAATCATAAAATATATGTTGTGCTTTTGCCTGCTTGATAAATGACCACAAATGATTCTGTCGCTCAAATAATAAACGTAAATTTACGCTTCTTTAACTTCAAAAATGCGCCCTAAATACTTTTCAGCAATACATGGATGCAATAATTCTGCCCGTTATGCAAAGCGGGGTGCTCAGCAGCGCTGGTAGATGCCAAGGAGCTTCACAAAAAGGAAGGATGCAGCTGTACAGAGTGATGCAGTTTCTGTTCATCTGTCGGGGCGCATTTTTAAATGCCGTAGAAGGACACGTGTGACGACCCAGGAGAGACCCTCGCTATGCATCTCCTCTCTTACTCTCAGGCCAAACGGGAAAATTCACGTTCACCCGTTAGTATTATATTCACATTGTAGCGAATCCATCCAGGCACAGGAGCATGAAATTGGGTTCAGGAAACTAGTGGGGAAAAATATCTTATCTGTGTGTTTCATTATAAACAGCATGTGGAAAATTAATGAAAATCAGCGGACCAATAACAATAAAGACGTCTGGAACGAGGTTTGGGGCATGGATGACGGACCCCCTGGCATCTTCACGCAGGAACAGGGTTAGTTCCCGCGGCCTTGTGTTTGTTGTCTTATAAAAAAGTTGCGCAAAATATTAACAGATACAGAATGCAACGATTTGCGAGTCGCACAAGCCATTATTTAATTTAAAGTACAACGAAGTCAACAGATCAAATTTGATTCTGAGAAACCTTATTGTTTTTTTGACAAATACATGCTGAATTTGAATTTGACTGCAGCAATAAGTCTCAAAAAAGCTGGTATTGGGGCAACAGAAGAAAGGTATGTGACGCTAAAACAAAACACTTGGTTGAATATCTCACCACTAATTAGGTAAATTGACAACAGGTCAGTAAGATGATTGGGTATAAAAAGAGCCTCCCAGGGAGGCGGAGTCTCTGTGTACTGAAGATGGGAATAGACTCACCACTCTGTGAAAGACTGTGTGGACAAATGGTGCAATAATTTAATGATGATGTTCCTCAAAGTAATATTGTAAATGATTTAGGAATTTCATCATCTATGGTGCATAATATCATTATGTACCATCTTCAGATGCTTAGGTGGCACTGCATTACAAACAGACACAGTTCTACGGTGGATATCACTGCATGGGCTCAGCAACCCTCCTGAAAACCATCTTGTGTGAATTTAGTTTATCTAAACAATGATTTAGAAGCTTCTCTATGCCCGAGCTCATTTGCGATGGACTGAGGCAAAATGGAAAAATGTCTCGTAGTCTAACAAATCAAAATTTCAAATTCTTTTTTGGAAATCACGGACGCTGCGTGCTGCGGGCTCAAGAGGAGGGCGACCATCCGGCTTGTTATCAGAGGACAGTACAAAAGCTTGTATCCATGATGGTATGGGGGTGCATTAGTGCCCATGGCTTGGGTAGCTTGCACATCTGGGAAGGCACTAATACAGCGGAATGTATACAGGTTTTGAACCAACATATGCTACTATCCAGACAAAGATGATATATATGTCAAGAAGACAATGCCAAACCACATTCTGCATGTATTACAACAGCATGGCTCCATGGTAGAAGAGTCCGGGTGCTCTGGTCGGTCTAGAGTCCAGATCTGTCATCCATTGAAAACATTCAGCGCATCATGAATATGCGTGTATGAATGGGTGAATGGGAGGCATAACTGTAAAGCGCTTTGAGTGCTCGAAAGAGTAGCAAAAATGCGCTATATAAATGCAATACATTTACCATAAAGTGAAGAAAATGACAAAGCAGACCCTGAACTGTTGAGCAGTTGAAAATGTATATCGGGCAAGAATGGGACAACATTTCACTTTCAAAACTCCAGCAACTGGTCTCCTCAGTTCCCAGACGTTTACAGAGTCTTGTTAAAAGAAGAGGTGATGCAACACAGCGGTGAATATGCCCCTGTCCCAGCTTGTGTTTCATGAGTTGCTGCCATCAAATTGAAATTGAGCATGTGTTTGTCATGAAACAATGACATTTCTCAGTTTCAACATCTGATATGTTGTTTTTATTATATTTTCAATTAAATATCGGTTTATATCATTTGTAAATCATTGCATCCTGATTTTATTTACATTTTACGTAGCACCCCAACTTTTTTGGAAATGGGGTTACATTTACACGGATGGCCTCCTCTTTATTTGGGTCTATTTACTCAGCATTTATAGATATGAACAGCCTGGCAGAAATCAACCCGTAATCTGCACTGCTCTCTTATACCAGAAAACTCACGGTGGTTTTGGCCGGTTAGATTCATGGGTAGTTTTGAAGGTCTGAAAGGACCAGCACTTACTGTAACTAAACGGGTTGAATTTAAACCTGAACATAACTGCTGCAAGCATCAGGAGGGTCCTGGTGAAACTTAGCTTTCACCTGTAGCTTTCACCTGTATTAGCAAGTAAAGATGGCACGTATCTTTGACATGAAAGGGTCAGCTGAATAACTGGACGCAAAAGGAATGCGTGCTCATGCAGCTGGTGTTCTTCTCCACTACAGGTCTGGTACATGGATAGCTACACCAACAACAAAATCGTGCGTGAGTACAAGTCTATGGCGGACTTCGTGTCGGGGGTGGAGTCTCGCACCTACAGCCTTCCCTTCAAGTGGGCTGGGACAAACCATGTCGTCTACAACGGCTCCCTGTACTACAACAAGTACCAGAGCAACATCATCATCAAGTACAGCTTCGAGACAGGCCGGGTGCTGGCGGAACGGCCCCTGGAGTACGCAGGATTTCACAACGTCTACCCCTACACCTGGGGTGGCTTTTCAGACATCGACCTCATGGCTGATGAACTGGGCCTGTGGGCCGTGTACGCCACCAACCAGAACGCTGGCAACATTGTCATCGGCCAGCTGGATCCTCAGAGCCTGGAGGTCCTGAAGACCTGGAACACAGAGTACTCCAAGAGGAATGCCGGGGAGTCCTTCATGATCTGTGGCACCTTGTACATCACCAATAACCATTTGACTGGAGCCAAGGTCTACTACTCTTACTCCACCAAGACGTCAACCTACGAGTACACAGACATCCCGTTCCATAACCAGTATTTTCACATCTCCATGCTCGACTATAATGCTCGGGAGAGGGTGCTCTATGCTTGGAACAATGGCCATCAGGTCTTGTTCAATGTCACACTTTTCCACATCATTAAAACTGATGACTCTTAACATTGCACATTATCACATGTTGATCAAATGCGATGGACTTTTTTAACTATTTATTTTTTGCAAATTGGACAATATTTTCATCTTCATGGAAGGATTGTCTTGTCTAAAGTATTAATTTTGTTTTACAGCAAAAGTGATAGCTTATTACTTCTTGTTCAGATTATTGTTCTTCTTTATATGTTTCAAATCCCAGCTGTAAAATACGTGTTTCTTCAGACCTCTGAGCTGAATAAGGAGAATTCTATGCCTCTTTTTTCTTTCATTCCTGTTGTAAATTCAGCTGATTCCTGAAAAATCAACACATTTTAATGGGCCTGGGTGTATCTTTAAGCAGTTTGCAATACGAGATCTTGCAAAAAGTGATCTTGTGTGGTAGTTGGGTCTGACTTGGATATCTTCCAATTAAAAGTCATCATATTCAGAATGTGAAGCCAAGTATGTATTTGTGACATAGTGACATTGATTGGATTCTGGTTGGTCAGAATCGTTATGTTGACCTGCTTGGCTGTTCCCTGATTTTAATGATGGAAAGCAGCAGTTGCTGTCCCCCGCAGGTCCTCATAAATACTCTCACACGGGTTTGGAATTTTTCCAAACAGGTAGCAGAAAAACACAGTTAAATAATGCATATCTTTAAGGTCTGCTAGCTGTTCAAAACTACAACATCATTCAAAATAAATCAGAAATTAAATTTTAAAATAATTATTAAACCAGGCAACAATTATCCTTGATTAACTAGGACTGCTGTGTTGGTCAGCTATTTTCCACTTAATAGCCACTGGCAAAATGTGAAGAGCAGACATTGCAAATGGCCTATGTACTTTTGGGGTGCCTAGCAGCCAGGTAGCTGTTCTGTTTGTTTGGCTGCATGTGTCACGCTTCGCGTCGGTAGAGCGGTAAAACCAGGAAGTTCAGCCAGGAATCCGGGAAGACGGGGTTTATTTTACACTCACAACCACCATGGGGAGACGTTTAGCACAAACATCCACAGACATCAATGAACATTACTAACATCAGTGAACATTACTAACGTCAATGACCAGTCTGCCGGACCTACGCTGACGCAGACTTGATATACATCAGACAGGCAGGCAGGAGCGAGAGACAGGTGAAAACAATGTGGGAAAAACACCGGGTAATGATGTGGGCGTGGCACACACGAGGATCGTACGGAGCGGGGCGTGACAGCATGGGACTGAAGCCCTGATCCCCTCCACCATACTCCTGCAGAAGCTTGTGGTCAAACGATCACATAGTCACGTGACTGGCAGATTGGAACATGGGAGTGGGCACCAGTGCTCTGATATCCATGTTTCCTGCCCAATACAGTTTAGTTTAGCGAGAAAGCGGCTCTCTGGAAGCTTTTGCGCATGAATGTCAAAAGTGTTTGGCAGTATTTTATTCTGCTATGTGTATCATTTCCATATGCTGTTTTCACAGTGAAATTTAGTTTGGGAGCTTTGTGTTTAACAAGCACTGTTTGAGTACTTTGTGACATGAAAAGCAACATATATACTTATATGGATTTGTGACAAATCGAGTAAAAACGTATAGCCTCTCAGCAATTTAGGTATGTCTCTGTGAGAGTAAACTGTTATTATTTATATGTATGCAGTGAGCTACTGTTCATTGGATTGACAACTGTGCTACTTTTTTTTATAAAACATTTGTCCTTATATTTTTATTTAAGAAACCTGTCATTTTCTCTGTAAATAGTTTATTTCTGTTTACATCAATAATCAGTCCACTGCAGTAAATGGAAAAATCACTTTCGCTGTGGTTTTTTTGTGAATATTTTCATAAAAATGTTACAATATACACATGACACAGAGGGGCAAAAAAAATTAACCTTTAGGTGTTTAGCCTAAAACTGCTATTTAAACTGCAATACGATTAAAACATTAGTCAATTTCATATTGAATGTACAGGCACATACCCATGATACATGATTGTCGCGGAATGCATGAAGCGTGTCAAGCAACCACAGTTGGGTAATTCAAGTGCAGACCGGGATTTTCTTTCAACCAACCAGTTGTACATAAAGAGTCACAGTCACAGAGTAACTCAACTGGTTGGCTGAAACAAAATCAGGACTTTTACTCTCTGGGCCTGAATTACCCCAACTCTGCAAGTGAGACACAGACTGACTCACATGCGCCACTCCATTCTGTCCACCAGCCCCAGACTTGTAAGGTTTAAAAATCTGAATATCCCGTCAGAGAATCAAAATATTATTTTTCTGACACTGTAATCAATCTCGAAAGCTGATCTATTACCCAGGCTGCTTACTTTAAATGCCCCAACGTGCCGCTGCACATCTCAGTTTTATGAAATCAGACATCCGATAAAGGTGATTAGCATTGATTTTTATTGTCCGTATTACTGGGATGCTGGTCCATGCCCAAGTAGCATAGACACACGCTTACACAGTGACACAGTCACTCTCAGCTCAATTCTTCATAAAGCATTCTGTATACAGAGGCAACTAGGCATGGTCAGAGGCCCCTGAACTATGAACTTAAAAAATGTATGTGGTCTACATTATTTTTGTATTTCAGTCTGGAAGGAAAAATATGGAAGAAATCGCAAACTTCTTCAAAATGAGACAGAACATTTTATTTCTCGGTAAAAGGCGAGTCCATAAAATACGAGGCAGGTTGCAACTCGTGATTTAAAATGTCATCAAACATGGTTAGTTGAGGCCCCTTTTCAGCAGCGGCCATTGGGCTTCGTCCTGGGAAAGCCTGCGCATTAATGTGCCGATGTCTATTTGGCTAACAAGTTAAATCATTATCAACGATGATTTATCCGAGCATTTCAAAATTGCTGGACAAAGGAGGACATCAGGTTCAGCTGAACAAGATCCCCATTACCATCTGCCAAGAGGACTGATCAGCACTGATTTTCTGTAGCGCCCTGTCATATACTTTTCACGTATTCATCCGGCTGTACGCCTGTATTTGTGGGAGGCATTTAATAGTGCTGAGTGCTCTTACAGATACACTTTACCGTAAAACGTTAAACCGGATTACGCCACACTTCAGCGCTGCTTCGGAAATAATGGTAACATCTGTGTGTGATATGTGACAGCAAGAGGCTGACCTGTGATTCAATGAACATTCTCTTCTGCATCTGGAGTTCTGCTGTTAAAAACTGCACTCTGACATGCGACAGAACTTCCGTGTTAACACAATGATAAACTCTGGACTTACGCCTGCAACTAATTAACAGGAGAAAATAATTACAGGATCTTTTTTTGGCATTTAATTACGCTTCAAATCTGTCTTTTATCCCTGAGCCTCAGTTTAATGCACATTTTATCGCCTAACGCTGGACTGAAAAAAAAAAACAACAGGATCCTTGTCAGTTTCTGACAAAGCACCAAAATGGCCTCAGATGCACCAACACACCTCACCTGCCTGGACCTGAGAATCTCCCTGATGTGCACTTTATCATCACTGTCATCTAATAAAAAGCCAAGGTGGCCGCTCATTATCAGGTCGATTTCTGAATGACACGAGCCGTGGTACATTCATGCGTAATTCCGTGCTCCTCTGCTGTCACGTTGACCGAAAAATGGAGAGCAGAGTGTCATCTTGACCCAGCCTGTTCCACCTCTGCAGTGGAAGCCCGAATAGCAGCAGGACCTGCAAGCAAATCTACTGTCACCTCTCCTCATTCCCATTTGTATGGACAGGATGAACTGTCCATCACAGGGCTCACAAACACAATCACAAACGATAGGCAATTTAAATCAGTTCTATCTATTTATACATTTCTAACAAGGACCCCTTACAAAGTCCAAGGCCTTGAGATTAAGCCTGGGGTGACAGTGGCAGAAAACTCCTTCAGAGAGGAAACCAGACCCAACAGGAGAAGCTCACCCTCCATATACAGTATCAGCTTAAGATCACATTGTTTAATGAGAAGTCAATTCAGGCAGATGGTACATGGTAAAGGTAGGCAGTAGAGCAGGCAGAACAGTTAGGAAGAGAAGCCGATTAGACCAGCTGCATGTCTTTGATCAGCAGGAGAAAATATGGAGAGACATGGAGAGAACACACAGAAAATGCGGGGAGAACATGCAGGGAGCACACAGATTCCACCCAACATGAGGAGAACATGCAGACTCTACACAACAGAGGAAGAACATGCAGATTCCACACAACACAAGGAGAACATGCAGACTCCTCACGACAGCAGGAGAACATGCAGACTCCTCACGACAGCAGGAGAACATGCAGACTCCACACAACAGAGGAAGAACATGCAGACTCCACACAACAGAGGAAGAACATGCAGACTCCACACAACACAAGGAGAACATGCAGATTCCACACGACACAAGGAGAACATGCAGACTCCACACGACAGCGGGAGAGCATGTAGACTCCATGCAAGAGCGAGAGAACATGCAGATTCCACATGAAAGGAAGAGGAAATGTAGACTGCACACAACGCAAAGGGAACATGCAGACTGCATATGACACGAGGAGAACGTACAAACTGCACATGACAGAAGAAGAACACCCAGACTCCACATGACAGGGCGTGAGCACACAGACACCACAGAACATGGGAAGAATGTACAGATTCCTCAGATGGCACAGGGAGAAGGTGCAGATTCCTCAGATGACACAGGGAGAAGGTGCAGATTCCTCAGATGACTCAAAGAGAAGGTGCAGATTCCTCAGATGACACAGGGAGAAGGTGCAGATTCCTCAGATGACACAGGGAGAATGTGCAGATTCCTCAGATGACACAGGGAGAAGGTGCAGATTCCTCAGATGACAGAGGGAGAAGGTGCATATTCCTCAGAAGACACAGGGAGAATGTGCAGATTCCTCAGATGACACAGGGAGAAGGTGCAGATTCCTCAGATGACACAGGGAGGAGGTGCAGATTCCTCAGATGACACAGAGAGAAGGTGCAGATTCCTAAGATGACACAGGGAGAAGGTGCAGATTCCTAAGATGACACAGGGAGAAGGTGCAGATTCCTCAGATGACACAGGGAGAACGAGCAGGTTCCTCAGATGACCCAGGGAGAAGGTGCAGATTCCTCAGATGACACAGGGAGAAGGTGCAGGTTCCTCAGATGGCACAGGGAGGAGGTGCAGATTCCTCAGATGACACAGGGAGAAGGTGCATATTCCTCAGATGACACAGGGAGAAGGTGCAGATTCCTCAGATGACACAGGGAGAAGGTGCAGATTCCTCAGATGACTCAAAGAGAAGGTGCAGATTCCTCAGATGACACAGGGAGAAGGTGCAGATTCCTCAGATGGCACAGGGAGAAGGTGCAGGTTCCTCAGATGGCACAGGGAGGAGGTGCAGATTCCTCAGATAACACAGGGAGAAGGTGCAGATTCCTCAGATGACACAGGGAGAAGGTGCAGATTCCTCAGATGGCACAAAGAGAAGGTGCAGAGTCCTCAGATGACACAGGGAGAAGGTGCAGATTCCTCAGATGACACAAAGAGAAGGTGCAGGTTCCTCAGATGACCCAGGGAGAAGGTGCAGATTCCTCAGATGACACAGAGAGAAGGTGCAGATTTCTCAGATGACACAGGGAGAAGGTGCA
>JABFDZ020000001.1:17169441-17190174 GCA_019775955.2 Pollimyrus isidori
CCCCCCCCCCCCCCCAAGCACGCACACCATGCCACCCAGCCAGCCCCCACATTCCTCACACACAGCCACCCCCAGGCCACAACAAACGGACCATCAGACGGACAGTCGGGTGAATATCAGGCTGCAGGAATGAACCCGCTAATCAGGAGCGAAAGCTACGCTAAGCTACGCTACGCTGGCTCCTCAAGGACCATCCTGCCACCACCTTCGTAAATTACCAAGTGCCGAGCAGAACACCATGACCTAACTGATCACTAGGCAAACTGACAGGCCCGATCTGACCGACCTGATCCAAGTTACACGGCCCGAGGGGCCAGGCAGGCACCAGGCAAACAGCTCAAGAGGCAGCTGAACCATCTCTGGGAAAGGACAAGGCTGGCAACAGCCCTAAAAGCGCTAACCTGCCGCTCGCAATCACCAAACCGTACCTACAATCTCAAGATAGATCAGTGCCCCCAAGCTGAAATTGACTGCACATTAATGAGTTTAACCAATTATACCAATAAGATATACTGACACTGAAACAAACATCTTAGCCAGTGGACAACAGATAAAGTACGGCCGCCAGAGGTACCTTGATCATCCTGTCATCCCAAGCCTTGGCGATTATTGCACATGCGCATCATATCATCGAGTGCCTATAGGAAGCCAAACCCTCCAACACACAATAACTCACCGGTAACTAAACGCGCAACACTTATGCACCAACAGAAGTATTGCTGCAGAACAGGACATTGCCATGCACAGTCCTGGCTACTCAAACTCTGCCAGTAAAAACAAAACTAAGATTTGGCATCTAGCAGGCACTCTTAATGAAGAGAGCCCATTAAATATGAGCACACTGACCTACTCTCACGGACACCCCATAGTTAGTAAAGCGCAGTCCAAGCCGCTACTCACCTGAAGGCCCGCCCTCTGCCTCGTGGGGGGGTGTACCCGCTGTAGTACCGTGCCCGGGAGGAGAAGTTCCCCCCTCGTGAGCGGAAACGAGCACGGGGAAACCCGCGGTCTGTGGTGCTGATGCCCGGCCGGTTGGTTCTCTTGGCTCCAACCTGAGAAAAAGTCACGTCAGTAACCCGTCGCAGTCTGCCAACACATGGCATGAAGCACTGGGTCACAGTCGGGGGTATCGAAAAGCAGCCCCAACTGGCACCGCCTAGGCCAAAGACTCACCTTGATCTGCCTTCCCCTGAACAGAGACTCATCCAGTGCCATCGCCGTCCGAACAGACTCTTTGTCCGCAAACTCGATATAAGCAAACCTGCAGGGAAAAAAAAAAAAAAAAAAGTCACTCACGCAGAACAGAGAAGCCAGAACACAGGCCTCAGTCGAACAGCAAAGATGCCACCACACATCCCGTCTGCGCACCAGAAGACACAGCCAGAGTGAGGAGTCCTGCTCCAGCTCACGAGACCTCACAAGCCGGAGTAGAACTCCTTACTGTAGCTGTGTCTTTTTTCCACTAGTGCAGTGCTGGTGCCAGATTTTTCCCCGATCCAGCACTGCCTCAATGCATTTCCACCACAAACGGTCCTGTGTCAGAAAAAATGCCTCCAGCACAGCACCACAGAAAAGCTGGGCTTGGAATATGGCACAGTAACGTCAGCGAAAGTGGGATGGGCTATGGCGTCCAAACCTTCTGTGTACCTGGAAATCCATAAAGGACAGTCTAATAACAGCAGTGCATGCAGTGAAACAACCTGCCATCTTATCAGCAGAATAAGGTTACATTGTTTTTTCTTATTCTGAGAAAAATGAAAGAACAGTCTGCCGACTAGATATAAATATATCGCAGGTCGAATAAAACTAAAGGAAGAAATCATGAGGTGGACAGCAAGTTTTTTAGCAGTTTTTAATGATACTGTAAGTATTGCACGATGCTTCAAATGACAGCGGTAAAACAAGTGAAGTGAGAATAAGCTAACATACAGACGGGGGAACCTTTACGGAGACAAAACGTTGAAAAATAACTTAATGGAATGGATTGCATTTGCTGAAAATTTTAACTTGCACTAAAACACTAATTTAAATAAATAAGTTTAAATAAATGTAATGCTACACATTTTATTCTGTGAAAAACAGAAGATCTATCTCCTGATTTAATAAATTATAAATGTGTCACAGGCTGAATTAATAAAATATTGTGGCATTCGAGTAGCAAAGAGATCATGAGCTGGACTGCAAAGTTCAGCTATTAGCAGACTAATTGCACGATCCTCAAAAGGACAGCGATCAAACAGCGAGAATACACTCACTTAAACTGAGATAGGGAGAGAAAGAAGTGGATACATGCGATAGAGACGACACAACAAGTCAAGTCATACTCTGGAAACAATTTTCACTTCTGCCTACGTAACATTCCTGTTCTTTTCTGAAACCTGTGGAAACGCAGACTGGTTCTGAAAAGGCACAACTTGAGAACCAGCCCAGCACCGGCGTCAGCACCACGTTGGTGGAAACGAGGCCACAGATCACAGCCGTGGAAATGAACCTGCCACAGCGGTCACTGACACAGCTCACTGGCCTCTAAATGTCACGCCAGTGTGTCCACTGTCGAGGGATGATGAGAAGGAGGTTGCAGAGAACCCCAGCACGTACCCTTTGGGGTGGCCCGTGAACTTGTCGCACAGTATGGTGACTCTGTTGACTGAACCGCACCCATGGAAGTGAGCTTCCAGCTCCTCTGCTGTCGCCCCGTAATCCACCTGAGCACAAAACAGACAGGGAAGACAAATAATGAGACCAGAACCACACACAACCGGCTCCCTGCGGGCTACATGTGCCTTTTACCTGCATACACCACAGGACAAGCACAACAGTCTGGAGGCAAGCAACAGTACCAACTTACGTTTCCTACATAGATTGACCTCCCATCGGCCTCCATTTTCTCCTCGAGGGACATAATGACTGGGCCTGCTAAAAACAGAGAGCGTAAATGCAAGTTTCACACAGACAGCTTACAATGGCTGTCCTGTAGATGGCGTGGGCGGGAAATCCTAAAATTGTTCTTTCCCCAAGTCAAAGCCAGTCTTTCCAGGATGCAGCCCCACACCTTACCAAGAACACCATCTCTTCCCACCCCAAACTTGTTCTCCACCACTGAAGGCAGCAGAAGAGCAGGCAGACCCTCCTATCCCACAGCACCGCTCTCACCGGGTGGAGGGCTCAGGTTCATCTGTTTCTCCACCTCGTTCTGTAGCTCCTTCAACTTCTCAGCTTCCTCCTCCATCTCTCGTACCCGGGCTTTTATGGCCTCCAGCTCCTGCACAGAGGTTACAGTGTAAATGTAACACTACCATGGGCTGCATAGCTTCCATCAGCATGGTCCTACATTTGAATCTGCAGTGACACCGCGCACCTAGAACAACCACATATCTAACTAAACCACCGGCAGGAGAAATGAGCCAAGACCACATCTACCAAGCTGGACTGCCGTGATCAGGATGGATTGACCACCCAAGTGGTTGTAACCTGCCAACATTGAGCAGTGCATCTTTCGAATGGCTATTAACCACCTGGGCAGCACAGGAAGACCACTGCCACAGACGGCTGTAGAAGATCCTGCCGGTCCCCCCCCCCATGCGGACACAGTCTGTGCTGCATTGCAGGGCCGTGCAAGCTGACCCAGCTGCTCCTCTACCCTCTTATTTCGGCGGTACCTGCTCCAAAGCACGTTCTAATGAGGCACAGCCGCAGCGGCCAGGAGGGGCTGATTCTCCCGATGAGGACCAGAAAACCGATTGGTCGTATATTAACAGATCCTCCGCATCGATGCTTTTGACAACAGGTTTGCCCTGTAATTCCTCATTCCTCCGATCAACTACAGTTTCACTGATGTGTGATTCATTTGCCATTTGCAAGCGCTGAAGAACCGACTGAGATCCTAAGCTAGCGGAGAAAGGGCACCGCATATCAGTCCAGATTGCAGCGATGTCATAAACAAGCCAGCTGCAGAGCCCCGTGCACATCCCCGCTATGCTCCGTGCTGGACGCATTAAGAGCCATCGGGTCTCCCATCACTGCTCAGCCTACCACCAAAGGGCGGACCTTACAAACGCCTCCGTCCAGACCAGCCAGAGTCGCGCGGCCACCACCGTCCCGACCCTGCATCTCAACTCCACCCCCCATCGCACAGGCAGCAATCATCCGTAATGACTCTGGCGCAACCACCGCACCTAAACGCCAGTGCGCCTCCAGCAGGGCATCCCTCATCCGCCCTCAGTCTTGCTCTCGCAATTACGTTAATTAAAAACACCCCGGTTATGAGCTCCAGAACGAAAGGCAGAGGGTGTGTATTTCCCGCGGCAAAGAGAGGCATCTTTACCGTGAGCCAGTCCTTTCTCTGCAGGCGGACAAACTCACACTGCAGCAGCTACTAATGGCGGCCTGTCCTACCCTCGCCCCCTGTCTCTCACAATTCAGTCTCGCATTTTTGCAGCGAAGCCTCCCCCCTCCCACAAGATAGGCAGATCTGGCGCAGGGAAACCGACAGCGTCGCTGCGCCAAAATGGCGACCCGTGCGTCCACGCAGCGCCGAGACGGTGAGCATGGCCGAGCCACAATGGCGCGAGGGCCCCGGCGAGCGGCTCCAGTTGCACGAGGAGCAGCGCGAGACAAACACCACCGCCGAAATACGGACCGTTCGCGAGCTCCAGCTAATGGACACACGGAAGAAGAGCCGCGCGTATTACCACTAAGAAGGGGCGTCCCATACTCACCGGATCTTCCACAGAGGCCTCTCCCTCATCCAGACCAGGCTCCTCGTCGCCCACCCCTGTATCTTCCAGCTCCGGGTGTCCCGGATCGGAGTCCAGTAGCGACTCCTCCGTTAGTCCGTTACCGAACTCCGCCATGGCCAGACGCCGCCGATCCGACGCGCCTCACGGTCGCACTAAAGGTATTGACTCACGCGGGAGGGAAAGCGGCGGGAAGCGGCCGGCGACGCCGAATCGTATATAAAATACCCAAATCGCCGGCTGAGGGCTCGGCTCGCAGTATCGGTTGTCCCTTTGTGCAGGTCTTCAATTCAGCACACTTTAGAACTCACATGAAGTAATATGCGGCTGTGCTTATTAGAAACCCAACAAATTCCCCCCCAAAAATTAAAAACCCCGAAGGTTTCTCCTCTCGAGCGCCGTGACTCCTGGAACAGAAATGGAAACCGGAGGCGGGGTTTCCCGCTACTGCGGTCACCAAATAGGTTGTTCATTGGTTCGCTCAGCATTCCAGACATACCCCTCAGCATTCTTGCGCCATACCATTGGCCTGCTACCAGGTCATGTCAACACTCAGGGCGATTTCGTCGAACCGTTGAAGTGCTAATTGGACGACGTTAATGTCAATTACGCCTACATCCGCTAGGTCCCATTAGCGCTACCTCCACCACCAGTAGTGCTCATTAAACATCTGAAATACTCTGGCGATAATGCCAGGTTCGATCCACTCAGCCGTGAACATCCATTACGGGGTAATCCCGAGATCTTTCTTTAAAATACACTGGTAA
Source organism: Pollimyrus isidori (assembly GCA_019775955.2). Lineage (NCBI taxonomy): Eukaryota > Metazoa > Chordata > Actinopteri > Osteoglossiformes > Mormyridae > Pollimyrus > Pollimyrus isidori. Next base: position 17,174,945 of record JABFDZ020000001.1, read on the forward strand.
AATATGTATATCGCGGAAAGCTAAGGGTAAACAGTTAAGAATATAATGTACATTTTCTTTTGTACCTGTAACCTATCAAAATCCTAATTAAGTAAAATTCCATCACAAAGCCTGAGATGGGTTTCTGCTGGCAATGACAATGGTTGTTTAACATTGCTCTTCCACCCAATTTTAGTCTTTGCCCTCGTTTTTCCTGTAAGCATTCGCCCCGTATCGTGAATAGTCCTTTTTACAATGTAGAACAAACAATATGTGCACGTCATATGTTCATTTTTCACGCTATTTGTTCTGCGTTTTATCTGCAGCATATCTACCTTTAGCCAGACAGATTAGAGGACCAAGTTTAGCAGCATTTTTAAACTGCAGGTTGAACGAGTATTTTCGTTTCATTTTAATCTTTAGACTAAGATATCAATTTAAACCTGCTTGTAATCTCCAGCCAAATGCAGATAATAGGTACACTAGGCAGTTATTTTGAATTAACATAAGATAATTCACATTACTTGAGATCCATTTAATAAACAGCTAGCTCAGAGAAAAAAATCGAGATGGACTTGAAATTACAATCGGTGACTATCCAAAATGACAGGAACCAGACAATGCAATCAAACAGTTTTATTTCTTTTAGCATGAACCGAAGAACACATGGCAGAGAGCAGAAGAATCCCGGAGAATATTGCAGCAGTGCCAACAAACCCATCCCAAGTTCAACTTCAAGTCAATGCTTAGGCAGGGCAGATAGTAGCATTTAATTAAAAACATATATTAAGCAAATGCAATAAAAGCAAAGTGATTAGACAAACCGATTAGAGCATCGTGCGAAGGCAGCGTCACACCCCTTCGGCACAGCGTGGCGTCCCACTGAAGGACTGACTGCAGGCTCTGAGCACAGCGCCGCTGCTGGTCAGCAGAGCTACGCTTCCCCGTTTGCGGCGATTTACAGAAAATTATACTTTGAGACATCATAAAATGACTTCGTATTATCATTGCCATCAATATAAGGTGATGTTACCATGTCTGGATAATAAATACAAAGGCTAATCAGTTAAATCCATTCCACACAACTTGGACAGGCTCAAAACATATCGAGTCGATATTTTGTATTAAAAGAAAATATTTTTTTTGGTTTTTCAATGAGAATAAAAGAAAATCTACAATTTCCATACTAGAATTTAAAATACTCTGTACTTAAATTTATTAATGAAATGAAAATATGCGCTCTTCTATATCCCATAATTTTTCACCACCATCTGACTGTTCATTTTGTCTTTGCAGTAATGTATTACATATCGAAAGGTGAGTCTGCTACCTTACAGTATACCAGAATGACCCCAACCTCATTAATACATTAGAATACCTCAGGGGAAAAAAAAATGTAATAATATATACAAACCCCTGCTCTCTTTTCACAGTCTGGTACTGGTTTAAACAAGCCTGTCAGGACTATTGCCAATGAAGTATGAAGAATGCCTTTAGCTTTGGAAAATGTTTGACTAAGAGAAGGATTTGCAAAGAATGATTTTAATTTACAAGTTGACATATTATACACACATTTTCCCCACAATATTTCCGAAATTGGCACAAAAATATTTTTAATTATATGTAGTACAAGACTTTGGCTCAATGATCTTTTGTTCCAGGGTGTGACTTTGCAGTGGTGAGCTGCATATGCTGTGTATGGTTATCTGGTGTTCAGTGAAGGGATCTGGTTCCCCAGACTTCGTGGTAAAAACAGTAGCAGATCTTCGGCTGATACTTTATGATGTGATGATAATGCATCACTCAGGTTTCGCGGACAAATAAAGCCAGAACGGCTTACGTGGGAACCTCAAGCTTGTACCCATAACACCTCATACTCTGCTTTTGTCTCCAATTGTCAGAAGTGTGTACAGGAGAGGAACCAGCTCAAGCCTGGGACTGGATTTCACACGGGTTTCTTCCTGACAGCTCCATAATCCATCCATACATGGCCTCCACCAAGTTATTAAGCTAAGCACATCTGGAGGGTAGAATTAACAAGCCTGAGTAGCGCCAGGAGAAGGTGGACCAGCAGTGTACAGTTAGAACCAGGCTGGATTTTCAGAGGAATAACTAGTACTTCCCATTGGCCCCTAGTTATTTTTGGATGTGTGCCTTCCAGGGCGATTTGACACCAGATAAGCCGCCCGCTACAAACATACGTTTTAAGCGACTGATTAAACACGCTGCCATCACGCTGGCAACATTAGCCTCAGAAATTATCAAGTCATATGATTGCTGGGTGAGATTTTCAATTAATGATGCAAGTGAAGAAGCCTCTCTTCCTCTTTGAGCGGACATCCATCCATCGTCTAACCCATTTATCCTACCGGGTCGCGGGGGGTCCGGAGCCTATCCCGGAAGCAACGGGCACGAGGCAGGGAACAACCCCGGAAAGGGGGCCAGCCCATCGCAGGGCACACTCACACACCAGTCACTCACACATGCACACCCACGGGCAATTTAGGGACTCCAATCAGCCTCAGCATGTCTTTGGACTGTGGGGGGGAAGCCGGAGGAAACCCCACGACGACACGGGGAGAACATGCAAACTCCACACGCATGTAACAGCGCCAACCACTGCGCCACCATGACACCTTGAGCTGACATGCATCTTGTAAAGTGAAAAGCGCTTCATGTTTGCAGGCCACTGGCCTCAATACTCTGTGTCTATATACAGCAACAGCTGCAACAGCTGTTGACCAATCAACTGAGTAAGGTAAACCTAGGGAATGTGGTAAAAGTGTTAGCTCAAATAATTCAGAAAAGGCATTTTAAATAGACTTACTGTAACTAAGCTTAGCCTTTCTCAACATTGGAACGACTGGTTGATGGTTACATTTTACTATGTTGAGTTAACATATTGCTGGTTTATAGTCCAAGGACTGCATATTTTATCTGATATAACTTGTGCTTATTTGACAGTTTACAACAGTTAAGCAAATGTGTTTTAAAAACCACAAAACCACTTAAAAAAAACCCACTATATTAAAACTGGGCTCTTATTTTCCTCCCACCCTGCTAGTAGCATTCAGCTCCTACTGTTAGTGGAAGAAGAAGAAAAAAGGAAGTTCTAGCCTAGTTCTGCCTCACTTCAGCTCAGAAAATTTTCAGAAAGCTACTTATATGACCAGAACCCAGGACCAGGTTAAAATGACACCACTGTGTATGTGGAATTTTAATACCATTAGCAATGTACCACTCAATTAGTACTAAGCTGGATCCTGCAGATGTCAAACAGAATATAAAAAATGCTTCTCTCCACTGAAAAACGAAGATTCCATGGGTCCATGGTCTCTTTCAGCACCTTAAAATCAATGTATCAACTTGTACCACTGGTTGGAGAGAGAGGTGAAACCACTGGCGATCCAGAAACGGTACCAGAACCTATGCTAGTACCTTTGCTAACATGGGAGGGTAACTGTCCAAAGTTGCTGGCTTTCAACGCAGATAGGTGCTGAGAGGAAAAGACATGAACTCTTCCCGCCGCTCTGGATTCAAACCCAACTCTGCATACCTCACACCTTCCCTTTAAAGCCTCATGACTTGACTGGCCCACATCAGAGAGTCCTGATGATGCCAGCAGCGTGAACTGAACCGGTTTGGGTAAGATGGGGCGATTAGCCCGAAGGGCTCTGTACTCCAGGTAGCCGCTTGCGCCGAAGTTTACTCTGGATGACATGTCCTTTGTATCAAGCAACTGCAAAAGAAGAAAGAGGAGGAGAGTGAAAACACATTCATGTGTCATACGATCGACGTCAAATGCCTATGATGGTACCAAACTGCACAGGTAGCAAGATGGGTCATACCTGCTTTTCCTGCTGGAGATACCAGCGCTTCTCCTTTGCTCGGGTGTTCTGGAACCATATCTGTATCACTCTCTGAGGCAGCTTCAGCTCCGAGCCCATCACCTCACACTCCGCTCCATTTGGATGAGGGCATATCTCATAGCATGACTGTAGAATGGACAGTTGCAGGTTGGTAAGGAGAGTCCGTGGCCGGCGAGGAATGCATTGCTGCAGGTTGCTATTGCATTGTATCCCTGGATTGGACGGGAACACAAGTGGACTTGACATTGAGATTCTGGATAAATAATTGTCAGGGGGGAACCCCATCTGTTCATTTGGCGTGTTCATACTTAACGCAGTTTTGGCGGTCCAGTTGCTGAGACCACGTTGTTTTTGAGAATCAGAGTGCTTGCCCACAGGTGTTAGAGGTACTTTTGGTGCCATTCCACTGGTAGATCCTGGCCCAGTAATATGACTCTCTGGCTCATCCTCCTCATTATTTTCCTTTACCTTATCATGCAGTTCATCATCTTCGTCCGTCTTGCATTTCTGAGGTGAGCGAGTCTCTATTATTGCACATGGGACAGAGAAATTTGAGGCTTTGGTAAAGGATTTAGCCTTAGGAGAAGATAGCTGTGTGCCAGTCTTTGACACTGTGAGACTTCTGACATCTGAGGAGGAGCAAGTCATAAGTTTTGCATTAGCAAAGCTTTTGGTCTCTCTCTCATCTTTAGCAAGTGGTGTTTTTAGACGAGTGTCCACTAAACTGACATCTGCTGTTACCCTACAGAGCTTGCGGTCACCCGTGTTTGGAGTGGTGCATCTAGATAAGACCGGTGATGAAAGTGGCCAGGTGAACTTTATCAGAGGCTTGCCCACAGCTGCCAATGTGCCACTACCAAGGAAGCGCACTTCCCCTTTCCGTTCACGAGCTCTCATGTTCTGAAACCAAATCTGGACGACCCTCTTCGGAAGTTTGACCCATTCTGATATCCGCTCAAATTCATGCTTTGCAGGATTTGGTTCTTTGAAGTAGCAACCATAGAGCACATCTAACTGTTCAGGTTGAATGATGGTTCTGGAACGCCCCCGTAACAGTTGAATATCTCTACTAGTATACTTCCTATCTTCTTGCTGTTCTCCTTTGCCCTCTTTTCCCCTCTTACCATTACCGATTTGCTCTGCAGTCTTGATGCCCTTGTTTATCTTATTAATGCTGCCATTGAGGGACATGGACGCTGCAAATGTACCCTTAGGCTGGACATGGACGACAATAAGATCTGATGTTTCCGGAGCGCCCTTTGTTACTGCGTTCAATCCAAGCCCCTTGAATAACTGGTTTCGCTCTGGAGTCTTATTAGCAGATGTAGAAGTGGATGGAGCTGGCACTGGGCTGCAGTTCTTTCCAACGCTGAGGTCTAGGGCAGACTCACTGTCATCTTTGCCATACAGGGCTTGGCATGGAGGTGTGTGCCTGGCAAACAGTGCGGTCTTCAAGGGATCACAAAAGGGGTGAGTGGCTAGTGGTCTCGGTAGGATTGTTCGTTTTCCTTGATCTGGTTTGGCACCTTTAGAAATCCCCAATCCAACAACCGAAGGTGGTAGGGACAGAATATGATGACTTGAAAATGGTGTGATGAAAGGAGCAATGGAAAAAGGGAGAGAGGGACCAGTAGTGATCCTGGACAGACTGCCCCGCACAAATGAGACTGGAGGAGCAGGGGAGTTAGACAGAGTTCCCAACTCTAGGCTTACATTAGGATCCAGCTTCTCCTTCTTAATATTCACCAGTTCTTGTTCTACAATCATGTTGCTCCTCCACTTTCTCTTCCTGAAAGTCAGGCTGTCGTCTTCATCTGAAGGGGGTACCTTTACTTCCCCTGTAACTTCCTCCGCATCGTGATTTCCTACTTTGGCTAGGTTGCCTTGTCCATCTTGCTCAAGGCTGTGTTGACTTTCCTCATCGGTTAAAGTGGCTGCAGTGTAAAATCCTTCCCGGTTTGACTCAGAAGTGCGACAGAAGTTCTCTTGGCCTCCAAGTTCTCTGTTTACATTTTTATCATGGTTCCTCTTCTTAATATCTTTACTGTGGTCAATTACCATAGAGAATGGACGAACGTCATCCTTCCCTTGTATGTTATTCTGTTGTTCTTTAGTCTTTTGAAGATCCCCAAACCACTTGTGGATCTCCACCACACTGAGTCCCACCTCTCTGGCCAGTTCCTCACAATCTTGCTGGGAAGGGCCAGTTACATCTGCTTGGCTCCTGGACTCAAGGAAAGCTCGTAACACCTGTGATTGAAAGTCCGACAGCCTCAACATTTTGGTTTTGGAAGATCTCAGATCCACAACACTATAATCCTGAGGAGCCACCTCAGAGGGTTCAGAATCAGTTCCAGGCAGTGTGAAATGTGGTTTTACGTCACTGTCACCAGGGCCGAATTCAAGAGTCTCAGTTAAGCAATGCTTTGCGCTTATGTCAGTGTGAGAGTTGCTGGGTCTCGGGGTAATTTGAAAGTTTGTGGTACTAAGTTGAGCGTTGCTGGATGGTGATGTGATACGAGGCAGTGGGATACTCTGAGGAAGGACTGTGTCACGAGTAGCTTGGAATGCCAATGGACTTCGAGGAACCGCTTCACAAGGTACTGCAATTTGCCTTTCACTATTTTGACACGGCTTAGATTGCATCTGCACTCCGTGATTTTTTGTGTCTGTTGTGTTCTCTCCTCCCATCCCATTTTCTTCTCCATCCTGAACGCCCCCCTTCTTGGTATATTTTAGGGGACCTCTGTTCCCAATGCCCTTGCTCCCCGCACACTCCTCTTCTATCTTCTGCCCTGCATATGCATCCTTCAGTGACAGGTTTGCATTCTCCGGCTCCAAATGCACTCCGTCACTGGCTTTTTGACATACCATCTCATCCACACCTTCTGCAATGTCCTCTGCTTTTTCTACCGACTTTTCTTCAGACGAGATTGAGTGGGCTGTAGAAAATTCTACTGACAGTCCCAAATTCTGCATGCCGTGGTTTTTTTCTGCCGAGACGACTTGCGCAGAACTCAGACTCGGACTCAAAACTTCACCGGGTGCATCTGGATTTAGATTCTGGTTCTGCGTCTGAAGGCTGCTAATGGACAGGGACATAAACTCCTGCTGCGATGTGACTCGAGGCAGAGGGATGGTGGAGGCACTGGCACTGGCATTGCGGAGCGAGAGCGTTATGGAGGGTGAAGTGGACATACTGGTTGCAGAGTTTGTAGAAGAGGTGTTGGCTTCAGCGTCTCTCAAATTCTCTGTCGTACAGCTAGCTGGACGGTCAGCATTTCTGCTGCGGGTCTGGTGCAACACTGACCTCAGGTGACTCTTCAGGCTGATGGAGCAGCTATAGGAGACGCAGCAAATTGCACACTGATAGGGTTTGCTTGATGTGTAACCAGGAGACCGATTTAGCCTCGGGCGGGAAGTTGAAGGGGTTTTAGTGTCATCTTCGCCATGGTTTTCAGAAGATCCCGTTTGCATCCGACAGAGACGGACACTCAGTTTCCTTTTCGGAGAGAACATCTCCAGGAATGCGGTATACTTAAGACTTCTGGGACACAGAAACTCATCTAGTTCAAGGTTGTTCTTGCGGGGCTTTTGTGCAGTTCAGATGTCTTGTGAAGTTCAGTGTGTGTCTGACAGAAAGGGAGAGATGTCACACAAGAACACTGAAATAGGAGGCCATCAGATATACTCTTATGTTATAAAATAAGACGGGAATGGACAACAAAGATGGACTGAGATGGTGAAAAAAAAAATATATTCCCACCTGTCTTTAGCTGTGTCTTCAGAATGGTCTCTCTATACTGGTATAGCCTGTACAAAGGGGAAAGGGGAGTTACTGAATAACACAGATATGTGGAAAGACAGAACAAAAATGTAAATACAAGAATGAGAGCAGGGCAATAGCACCATCCTTATAAATTTATAGCTTTGTTGGAAATCGTAGGACAGGAATGAACCAAGGACCTCCTACTTATTCAAATGAACTGTCATAATGCAAATGTTATTATTAGACTTCATGAAAAGGTTTTGAAACTCACTAGGAAAAACTAGAAAGGAGACAATGTTGTATGTTGGTTTTAGTAATTTGGTTGTTGGGATTAATGTATTTAACCACAAACAGTTCACAGTGAGCATGAAAAGGTACATTGAAGTGGAATAGATTTTAGATCAGGGGTGCCGAAACAGTTGATCAGTCAATTCTCAATTGATCACAAAGTGCGTTGCAAGTGCCCGTGCCCATATTTCAGTGTCCAACTAATCGTGTACTGTAAACATTTAGCAAGCAAACATGTCAGAAGCCAAGAGACCAAAAACATCATTTTCATTCAGAGTGGGAAGACGATTCGTATTCTGTTTACTCAATTTCGAAGTCCTTATGTCTTATATGCGAGCGTGGCTGGTTTTGAGTTGCCCCCTTAGATGCCAACACGTGTCATTTTTAACAGCAACCTTCAGCGCGTTAGAAGCTCAGTCATTGTCAGGCTTGGCTGGCAGAATCCAGGGCACCGAGTAACAGTGAAGTTACCAACAGCAGCACACTTTAAATGCTCCACGTACTTAAATCACACAACTAAAGATGGGGCCATTCTCACAGTGATGACAAACATCCATCTTACCATATATGGCACCCACATATAAAAATCGCGTGGTGGTTAACCTTCTCGTCCAAGTTAATTAGGACCTTGGGTGGGACACCATGGCCACTGTGATGGCAGGAGAGGACGTGGAGGTCCACAAGCCAACAAGCCAGAGAAACGACGAGGAGCAGCTGTCAGGTCAGGCCGGTTCCCCAAACTGAGGGGGGAATCGAGCGCATTGATGCATTATTTAACAGAGGGACAGATTCTGTTACACAAGCCAGCCCACTCACTCCATCTTTCTGACCTACGCACGTAGTGTTAGACTCCTACAGTGAACCTCTGGAAGCAAAAGCAAACCCTAGCATTCAGAAAAACAAACGGCACCATTGCCTCACTCAAAAAAAAAAACATGCTGAAGACACCAAAACCTTACAGTGAGGCCAGTCTACTACTGTCCGCATTTCAGTGCAAAACATGAAATCATCTCAGAGAAAATCATCCTTTAACTTGAGATAAACAGTCCTCCCCACTCAGAAGGCTGACAGTATCAGATTAAATACCTACTCGGTTTTCAAGCATGAAGAACTCGTAATAAGGAATGTTCAGGAGAATTCCAGTTAAGTTTAGTTTATATATTACACTCCACAAAAGCTAAAAAGGAAAGAAAATCAATTAACAGAACCACAGCCTGCCTTCTAACCAAATTCCTGCCTGTAATCTAACAGCAATTCTGGGGACATCAAAATCGCCATGTGATTTTCAAGCAGCACCAGTAACCTGGGTGACAGATTGGTTGGCTGTCCTACCCACTGCCTAAACAGCTGAACTTACAGAAAGACCCAGATGAAAGCAGTGTAGACATAATTATACTTTGTAAAATTAAATTACTAACAGTCCCTGGTTGTGGTCCTCTCTAGGGTGCTTCAGGCACGCATTAGGACATCTGCTTTACAGTAACGCTCCATTTACACAAAAAATAAAAATAAATGACAAATTTTCGAGTGACAAAGCAGCCAACGTTTCCCATTTTAGCTTGACAGAGCAGTACATACGTTTTCATTATAATTATTACCAGTTAATAAATAACAATATTAAGAGGAAACCGAGACGATCCAATGCAGTGTCATTTAGGTAGGTGCGTAAATGAATTACCGTGGCAAGTCTCATGACTTGAAGATGAATAAACGACAGCGTGGAGTTTCTCTCAGTCCTCCCAACCAAAGCTGCGATCTTTAGTTTCCCCCTCTGAACGTTGCCGGTGCACAGGCGGCCGGGCAACCCGCCCCCCACCGGCCGCTGTCCTGGTAGGAGACCGAGGCCTCTAGCGGCTCCATGCCCGGAATCCGTGCCTTAAAAGGCGCAAAGGACATATCCGAACACCCCTCTACCCGCACTCCATCATCGAGGCTCTGCAACCCCACCAATCATCGCGCGGTCTAATTATGCATGTATTTAATGAATATCAATGCATTTTTTTCCCTCACGGTTCATCTGGTGAAAAGTTTTTCCGACATACTAATCCAGGTGCTGAGAATCGATCAAACTGGGAGCAACCAAACAGAGGGAGACTCTAGTTTTAAGATTTCCTCTTTAACATTGTCCCAGTGTACCATGGTGGCCTCTCGTAAATGCATGCCGTTACTGGAGCCCAGAGAGCAGTTAAAGAGTTAAAATTGCAATCTAATTAAGGTGTTTACCTGATTAGCGACACACTGCAGCGTGCTCCTCTCTCAGAACTTCCCCCCTTCTCTCTGTCTGTCTCTCAGCCTGTGTCCCCTCCTTCATTATTTTTTCCCCTCCGCGTGTGTCCATCGCCCTTCCCCCCGTCCCACTCCTCCTCCTATTCCCCCCTTTTCCATATTTTCCCCACTTCTTTGTTAGTAAACACAGAACAGTTTTCCCGACAGATGAAGGGAAATGCATAATACTGTTAAGTTAAACCGCAAAATCCGCTTAACAGTAATAAAAGATATTTCTATCCCATGATTTACCAATGAGCGATTTACACTATAGTTTAGCGTCTCCTACAACCTCTATTTTGCCCTCCTTAGGCTTTAGCTGGAAAGTTTATACCTTGGGGTAGTAGCGCCGGAGGTTTGGGGGTATAACAATAATAATAATAATAATCATCGATCGAAATAATAATGATCGAAACGCCTTCGATATACTGCAAAAGTACATCGCTTTAGAAGTTGGAAAGATAGACAGTAGAGAAAATAAATCGTGGCTTGTTAAACGATTCTAAATGAAGTACGTTTTGCACTGTATGGGGTGTGCAAAAAATTAGCACCGAGTCTTTTGATGGTTTGGTGGCTCTGCATCCTATTTGATCTTGATGTCCCAAGTTAGTACATTACTTTTTTGTTTTGCTTGTATAGCAGTCCATGGAACTGTACTTCTTCGTGTCCCATGTCATGTGTTGCTGCACCTGCCTGGTACACTACGTTCACACAGCCGTCTTTGGAAACGCTATCAACGGCTAACAAGACTTTTTACTCACAAAATAACATGGATTTTAAAATGGAAACCTTACGTTCTGCTGCAGGTGAATCGTGAGCACCCACGAAGTGTGAATCAACGAAGCCTCGGGCCGTCCCGGTGGCACCGCCATCCCCTGAATAGGTTCCACCTGCTGGTTGCAGGTTCAGGTGCTGCGAGAAATTAGCTGAAAGTACGCTGCAGCTACGAGCGTCTGGGTTCGTTGTTTGGGAAGGAAATGTAGCGCCAGAGAATCTGACGAGCACCTAGAAAAGGAGCCGTCAGCTACGTCGATAGGAGTGGACGTTTGGGAGGTGTGGAGATGTTAATTACAAACACAATGGTGTTAAGGGGGGCAGCCAACATGCGGCAGGCCTGCGTCATTTGTACTGGTGGGAAAAAAATAAACCAGAGTTTAAGTCGCTGATATTTATTTAGTACAACTCATAAATAAAGGAAAAGCCACCATCTCAAGACACGCGAAGTGTCATCCTTTTAGCAAAATGGTCCGGCTGTAGTCAGTAAGCTCTCGTAGGTCACGGGGAACGTCTGCCGTGGTGGGAGGAGTCAGAGGTGCATGAAACGACGCATGACGCACGTACGTCACGATGCATTCCGTTAGCCCCGGACGCCCTCTGCCACTTAAAGGAGTTTTGATTTTATTGTGATTTATATCATTGGCAATTTATTTAAGTTAAAAGCATACCAGACAGGGCAGTTGTTTATACTCTTTTTTCCTGTTTGTATATTTTGATGGATTGAGGCTTAGTCGCATAACTCACCTGTCGATAGTTCCGATAAGGTCGGCGCAGAGCTGTCCGTGCTCCGCCAGTTTGAAATCCCGCGGTCACAGGTACAGTTTGCATTCTTATTACCGGTGATGTATACATTAATTTGGTCGTATTACACTTGAGCACGTAATAAATAAACTATGGTAACATCATTCTTTAATGAGTATTCGTTAGTCAGCATGCATTTTTGGGAAGCTGGAGTTTGCAACGGTTTGGGAAATTAGCGAACGATGTTATGATTTTATTAACTTAATATTTTAAATATATTTTTGTATGTACTAATCTTAACAGACTATATTTTCTAATTAAAATCAGACTTGCTTGATTGCCGAAATATTAATTTTGTGGTGTTTTTCTTTTTTTTTAACTGCTTCTACTTAGGATACGATGAGTGTGGAAGTGGAGAGGAAGTTTGTGTGTGATGCCAACATCCAGGACAAATTAAGAGAAATTGGAGGTGTGTCCAGGAGTCAGACTCTGGTAGAGTATTTCTGTGAAGAGATCTGAGAAACTGCATCATGAATGTCTGTTTCTGTGTAAGTCTGACTTGTCTTTCTCTGCAGCGGTGTGTGTTGGGCAGTGCCAGTTCGAAGATAAGTATTTTGATACCCCGGGCCATCACCTCACCCTCAGAGATGTCTGGCTGCGCTGCCGGCAGGGATCATGGGAACTCAAATGTCCGACGCAGGAAAGTGGGAACCCAGAACTGGGCCTTTGCTCTCGTTACAGAGAGATAACCAGCCTCCCTGAGATTATAGCTAAAGTAAAAGCAGTCATAAAGGAGAGTAGTGGGGATGAAAAGCACGGTGCTGAGCAGGACGGAGAGCAGAAAAATGCTGACAGACGTGAGCAGAGGGCAGCCACGGAGAGGAAGCCTGAGATGGAAGAGTCGGGTGAAAGTGGTGTTCCGTCGTGGTTGGGCCACCTTAACCTGCTGCCGTTTGCCGTGTTCACCACCGACCGGTGCTCGTTCACACTTGATGGGGACGCCGACCTGAGGGGAGTGCGGGTGGATCTAGATCAAGCTGACTTTGGGTTTTGCATTGGAGAAATAGAAGTTCTGCTTCTGGACGGAGAAGAGATGCACTCTGCGCTGGAGAAGATTGAGAGGACTGCCCATAGGCTGGGTGAGACACACGGACCTTTATCAGTGTCTGCTGTTGTGCTTTGGACTTTTATCTTGTATAAGGTGCTTTCACACTGAAGTTCAGGAACCTGGTCCCTGGTTACAAGTTCCTGTGCTGTCTGGACCATTAACTTTTGTAGCTCCTGGTCATTTTCATGTGTCACTTCCACACCGCACAACAAAGCTGGGATGTTTATGCTAAATAAGCATGGGGGATGCAAAAAGTTTGTAAGTTAAACTACACATATAATTTTACTTATGTGACTTGTGGCATGTCCATGATTCCTATTAAATATGGCCAGCAGATTGATCGTTTTTCCAAGGAGTAAAAAAATGACACAACTTTATCCCGCCGGCAAGTTTCATCATTGACACCAGCATTAGACAAATGTATATTTGTTGGTCAAACTTTCCAATGCAGAAATATGAAGACAACCAAGAAATGTATTTATTAAATGTAATTGAGGTACAAAAATAATTCCATCTGCTCGGTTCCTGCTCCCCTACATCTCTTTTTTCTGCACTTCCACATTACTTCCATGTTAGTGGTTGGTGCTTGATGCCAACCAATCAGCAAGGATGGCTGTAAGCGCCTCCCCATAATGAAAAGTACCCCTTCTGTAGTAGGGACTATAAAATGGTTCCAGAACTGCCTCTGAGCAACTACAATCGGGCAGGGTTCCTGCAGTTTGAACGTTACAAGAGTTCCTGGTTCGGGGAAAAAAGGTTCAACCATATTAATGCACCTAGAGTTAAGACCAGTTTATGACTGTTTCTTTTTGTAATGACTATTCATTTTATCTGTTTTTTTTTTTTTTAGCTGGCCTGCTAGTGTTTCAGTAATCTCTCTTTCTCCTTTTCTTTTTTAGGTCTGTCTGGTGATAAAAAAGTCCCAGGAAAAATGAATGTCTACTTGCAAAGATTTTGCCCAGAACACTTCAAGGAATTATTAAATGCTAACATATTGTGACAGAAATCTTGCAATCTGGGTCAGATAAAACGAAATGGATTGGCTAGTTAGCCAAATTCCAGGAAATATGGTAGCAGATACCGGTAGTGTTGATTTTAAATTCTTTTAAATCAGCGTTAGCTATTGAATCATGTAGTACTTTTGTGTCTCATGCTGCTAGTGGACACTGGGGTCAGAAAATACAACAATAAGTCATTATCAGGAATCCCTAAACAGGTAATGTGGGAGGGACAATAGCAAAAATGTTGCATGAACTTAACTACGCAATGCCACAAATATGTGTTTACACAACCTCCATTTTCTGCTAATCTGAAAGATTTTCTTCTGAAGATCATGTAATTCCTGAACATTTAAAAAATAAATGTGTATATTCAATGAGTACTTTGGTATGTACACTTGTGTGTTCCTCCAAAAAGCAAATAACGAAATCGCATCTTGATGCATGCATCATGCAGACGGGACCAGAACGTTCACATATGGTTTAACACTGAAATATAAAGACCGCGATGTTTAATCTAAGTGATTCTAAATGTGGTGTAATTGTTGGTGTGAGATGTGGTGGTTCCAGCGTCTCACGAGACCAGGACTTTCATAGTCTGATGTTTACTGGGAATGGTGTAATGAAGAAAACATCTTGTTGGCAGCTGGTTCTGGAGGCTTCTGTGGTTTTTATACTAGATGGTGAAGCAATATGATTTTCTGAGGACACTCGGTGTCGTTCTGGGAAGTCACCACTTTATTTGCAAATCTGAATAAAATTTAAACAAAATACAGCAGAGTCATGGGCTGTGTGATATGAGAGCCTGTGTATTAAAGCCCAAAGTATCTAGTTACCCAGACAGTGGCTGACAAGCTACCTGCCGGGTCTGGTTTCTCTCTGGGTCTGCGCTTGTCTGTGTGATTCTGTGTTTGCTAGTAGATGAGAGCCTTGCAGTCTCCTCTTGGCTTCTTAATCTTGTCATAGTTCTTGTTGATGATGTCATGCAACACGGCCTGGGGGCAGAAGCAGTAACAAAGGCGACAAAATCAGTTGTGGTTCACATATATACCGGCTAGTTTACAAATCACACTGCAGAAAAGTCCCATCTTTAATAATCTGTTAGACCCTTGACATCTCTAACACTGGCAGCACTGGTCTAAAGTGAGAGAGGTGAAGGCTTACGTAAGTGTTTCGGATCTCCAGAACCACAACGCGCAGCTCACAGTACTGATGCTGGTCCAGCTCGTGCACCAGTTGACGGTAATCACCCTAAAATCAAACAGCAGTATAACCCTCAGGCGCAGCACACAGTGCAATCATACAGGTACCACAGCTAAAATTATGTCAACATATTCTATCTTTAGCATGAATATGTCGTAGCACAGGGGTGTCCTAGAGTCCCAGTCCTGCACAGCTTAGTTCTCTCCCTGACCCCGTTTTAGCACAGGGGTGTC
>JABFDZ020000001.1:17196615-17207199 GCA_019775955.2 Pollimyrus isidori
AGTATCAAATAACTGTTTATTTATTAATCTTTAGTCAAATAAACTCCTAAACATTTCAATTTTGAGTATCAACTGAAATTATACCTGGAGATAAACTCCTGCGTCAGTGTGCAATTGAAGGTCATAGCCTGGGTTTTGCTTACATGAGGAACGTACCCCCAGAATGACCCATATACTGCCAACATGTTCATTAAGACAGAGTCTGGATTCAGCATTGTAACGAAACATTATCTGCATACAGACTAACTTTATATTCACATTCTCCAATAGTTATACCCGTAGGTTTTGTCTCCTGTCTTATGGTCTGAGCCAAAGGTTCGATAAATAGGTTAAAGAGGCTGCGGCTTGCATCCCCGCTGTAAGGTAATGGCATCAGAGAGACTACCGTTAACTTTGAAACATTTGTTAAGAAATCACATATGAACCCTTCGGAAGAACAGCGTCACAAACCTGAACTGCTTCTCAGCACACATGAACTGGACCAGCCCATCCTCGTCTGGTTCATTCCACTTCAACTCTACAGAACCGCAGTCGACCACCTCTGGGTCCAGGAACAGTCCACGGGCCTCTTTGAACAGCCAATCCTCCGGCACAGGGTGTTTCTGGAGCCAGGGGGCATATTTTCAGGTTTTTTTTTTTTTTTTTTTTTTTTAAATAATGACATGGTAAGACCTCAAAAACACAAAGACAGCATGACCTGCAAATTATACAATTTTAAATAAGGTGTTTTACATTGGCTTTAGTTAAAGACAACAGAACCTCCTCTAATGTAACCTTAACTAAAACATCCTGCAAAGTACTGATTGGGAGCAAACACGGTCCATCCCTCCAGTTTGCAGATCCTAGAAGTTCAGGCTGATCAGGGGAAACTCGGTACACTACAGAAATCAAACTATAGAGGCTCACGGCCAGATCGATGTTGTCCAAGATCTCCTCAATGGAACTGTGTTGTCTAATGAGGTCCATGGCCCTCTTGGGCCCGATTCCTTTAATGGTGCCGCAGTAGTCACAGCCCAGCAGGATGCACAGGTCCACGAACTGAGGGGGAAGAAGCCGACCAATGAACAATAAGTGACAAGGGTCACATGACCTGTCGAATGCCAAAGAGAGCAGAGGAGCAGGGACAGGGCGGATATACCTGCTGGTGTGTCAGACGCATGTCCTGCAGAACGCGGCTGAAGTGGAATTCCTGAATGGGCAGTTTCCTGCATATGGAGAGATGGGGACATTACCGACGGGATCAGCAGTTCTGTGCGAGCAGCACATCTGTGCGAGCAGCAGAATTAAGCCTCTGTCGTTCACAGACTCGAGCTTTTACTTGGCTTCACTGGCGGTAAGATGTCTAAGCAGGACGTTGGTGCCAAACGTCAGGCCGTCCATATCCTCGGTCGCCGTAGCAAAGACCTTCCCCGCTTTCACCAGTGCGGCACAGCTGGCCTCTGCCTCACAGGGAGCCTGGGGATAGACGGCACTGCAACTCAAACTCAAAATGGCGGAGGGAGAGGTACGAGCGGAAGGGTTTGCGGAGCGTCAGATGGGACCAGGGGGCGGCCGCACCTCAATGTAGGGCACGCCCATGAGCTTCAGCAGCTTCTTGCATTCATCGTTGTGCTGGCTGGTGACCTTCACCAGGCGCTTTGTGAACTTCTCGATGTTCTCCTGTTCTCCTGCCAGGCAGCACAGCAGAGCAGCCGATCAGGCGCTGAGTGACAGGCCATCAAGGCACATCCCCGGGTTGCGTGTGGCCCTTACCTGCTTCCTGCGCCTGGGCCAAAAGCTTCTCTGCCTCTGCCCGCCTCTCTCCTCTCTTTGTCAGCTGAGGACGAGTCACAGAGACACTGTTACACGAGCAAGTTCTGCTCGGCATGGAGTCAGCCTGAGACGCAGCCCACATGGCTGGAGAATCACTCCCCGTAAATACAGGAGTGGGCAAACTTCGGTCTTCGGCAGCAAAAAGAAAATGATGCGTAAATGATCTTTATGTTGGTTTAAAACTATGATATTATGCCTGTCAAAGTGTGTTTGCTATGCCATTTCAAACCCTCTGCTAAACCCAATTATTTCCAGCAACAATAAAATACACCCGCATATTTCTGACTTGACCACTATATACTAATTAATTAAGTTAATTACTTAAACGATCTCGTGGTAACATTTAACAAGTACATGGAATTGCTGAGGTGCCCCTGGAGAGAACTGAAGCAGTGTTCATCTAGCCATCTAACTAAATATCAGTTTTGTGTTACTCTTGATTTCCACGTTATATTATTAAATTGTTGTTTTTTCCTGAGCAAATTGCACTTACTACCCAGATGAACAGCTTTAAACATTTCTTTTGACTGACTTTTGCGCAGACGGCACACGTACATCCCAGTCTGTTAAAAACAAACTCAAAATTTTACTTAAAAAAAGATTCGATAGACCAGCGAGTCTAAAATAAAATGTACGGATGGGTAGGCACACAGATGTACCTCGCCTGACTTGAGCTGTGGAGGCTTTCCGTCAAACACGTACACCGGCTTGATTCCGCTTTCTAACATACGGATGGTCCTATAGAACATGCCCATCAGGTGACTGTAACGGAGATGGAAGGTCAGCTTTCAGAGGTTACATTGCAACAAGGACCCTGCCTTTAACTGCTGTACTTCAGGAGGACCTAGGAATACGGACAGTATACCTCGTTGTTTCCCCATCCTCGTTCTGTAGTACGTTTCCATCTTGTCTGACCGCGATTAAGAACTGATAAATACTCATGGATGCATCTATAGCGATCTTCCTCCCTAAGCGAAGGAGAGGAAGAAACGTCTGTTAAGAGCAAGGAAAGACATGGCGACGTGGTGAGAAATGCAACTTTTGAGCGATTGAAAAGAAGGAAATCACCGAAGTAGCTTTTAATGTCATGCTCCTTAATCGCAGAAGGTGCCTGATCGGCGATGAGCTTCGCAAGGCCGTGAATTCCCATGGTTACAGTAGACTGTGTATATGAGAAGACGAGCTTACAAGTCTCGGAAGACAAACACAGAGAGACACAAACAGACATGCATGCATGCATGCATGTAAACACTGCATGGTTACTTAAATTAAAGAGGGCAAACGGCTGGTATACGATTCCGCCTGTTTTAATATCTGATATCGTGTAACCAAAATAAAAAGAGCTTGTTAAAATACGAAAACCCAGGCTGCCGAGCTTAGTCGCGCCGAAAAAATAAACACCACTACAATATACACTATAGCATAAATATACTGGATTCCTGCACAGTCGAAACGCTCAAACGTACCCATCACCCACGGCCTAGACAAAGCAGCAAATGCAGTAGCAAAGAAATAGGACTCACCTACAGCCGGCTGACCAGAACCAAAATACCTACAGCGCTCTACTTCTCGCGCCCTTTCCCGCGAAATTTCACGTCTAGGAATATTTGCCGATCTCAGATCCCAGGCGCCGCAGTCGATTGCAGATGCCGTGGTGCCAGTGACACGTGAATGAAATTACTCGATCCTTATTTACTTCAGTTCTTTCCACCCGGGTGTGTCTGAAACCTACGGACTAGTGAGGCTTAAGCCTGTATTTTTTTCTTTTTATCATGGACATGCGGTAGACCGAGAACTTGATTCTTCTTGATCAGAAATTAAATCTGGTAATTCAACGCCAGGGTTCTCGATCTGCAGATCCCCGTAACCATACTTGTACATCTGAGAGGTTTAATTCTATTTTAAGTTGTCTTTGAAGTGTTGTACAGGAAATACGGTACCAGAAATGTCAGTGAAATAATATCCTTTATAGGACCAATACGGCACAACGTAATCAAAAACTATGGGTGTCTCGCATATTGTATTTCGCATTAACCTTGAACCTTTACATGGAATTGCTTAACCGGCCCAACAGCACAGATGAGGCAGAACGTATGAACTGAACCTAATGCAGACTGCTTCCCACCTTTTTACCCGTGGGGGGTGGGGGGCTGTAGATGTTGTTGGGATTCTGGCCTTCAACACTGCAGTTAAAGGCTGAGCCTCTAGAGGGAGTGTTTCTACCACGTGCGGGGATCCTGGAACTGCACTGGCGATGGATGTCACCTTGGTCATATGATTAATTTCCTCCCATAGCTAGATGAACATGTACCATATGACAGGATGTGACCTAGAGGATATTCCGATGAAGCAGCACTTCCATTTAACAGGACCACAACAGCCTGCAACTGCTGCCCATCACTTTATTTCCACTCTGCAGGATTTCAAAGCAGAGCAAAGTTCCCCCTTCATCACTTAACCCCATAATAGGACCAGAAACAGAATTTCAGCTGCATTAAAATTGCCAGATAAAATTGGTATTGACCCTTCAAGGTTGGAGGTAAATTAAAAAAATGAAGCCAGTGTGTGTTATTTACATATTTACAGTAGAAATGGCACAACTTCCTATGAAATGACATTTATCCCAGAAGCAGAACATACAGATTGTCCATTAATCAAAACAGCAAGGCAAAAGTGACAGATTCTGGAAGGAAACTTGCAGCAACACATTCCAAAACGGTACAGCTCACAGCAGATTTAACAGCATTAAAGATGGGAGCCGGCAGCCACACACTACAGCCGTGTACAATAGACTCACCAGCTTAGGACAGTTATGCAACCCCCACCCCCCCAAAAAAATAATAAAGTTGTGGTACTGACCCACTAAAGACAAGATATTCATTGTAAATTCAATTCATTGACTGAAACAAACATGGCGGCATTCAAGATGAGTGTAGGAGACCGTGTATATACAAAGTTAAAAGCATAAAAGTTTGCGCATATAAAACAGCCACACGGTTTTGGAAGCTACGTGGTCCACTGGGTGGCGCTCTGTCCCATCACCACACCCGTGGGACGGTCTATCACGCCGACACCATCATCACCACCACAATTACCAATGCCCTCATAGCCAGCGGAGCCTTGCTCATAATGGCCAGTCGGGGGCAGACTCCAGTTACCAGGTGCTCGAGTGGGAGGCCTGGGGGGCGTGGCCGGCTGCTGGTAGCTGTTGTAGTAGCCGGACGACTGTGGAGGGCTTCTGGGAAACGTGGTCTCCCTGAATGGAGCCACAGAGTAATGATCCGGCATGAACTGTGGGGTAGATGGAAGAGACTTGGATCAGCAGACTGGGGAATCTGGGGACTGTATCATCCTGCCTTTAAGACAACATCCAGACTAGGAATCCACCGGAGGACAGAAGTGGGGTTCCACTGGGCAGAGAATGACGTCCGAGCGACACGGTCATGCCGAGCGCCTACCTGCGAGTGGACGCCCGCGTAGCCCGCATTGGGGAACCTCTCAGAGCCCCAGCCGCTCTCCTTCTGGTGCCGCTTCAGCTTCATCCTACGATTCTGGAACCACGTCTTCACCTGAGAACCACAGCGAGAAGATTTGGAAACACGGCGACCCCGAGACATGCAGTCTTCACGGGAAAGAGGGAAAGCCTCTCGCGACCGAGTCCACAGTGGAGGGTCTCACCTGCTTGTAGGTCAGACCTGTGAGGCCTGCAAGAGTCTTCATCTCCACGGGGGTGAGGTACCTCTGCATGTTGAATCGATGGGTGAGGGCACTCATCTGGCCTTCCGAGAAGGCGGTCCGTGCCTTGGCCTTTTTGGGCTGTGTCGCAGTCGCTTGTGTAGCCGGAGATGGTGTGCAGGGTGGCCCATGCTGTTCAAGACTCGAACCGAGCATTGTTGGCTCATCTGTAGCCAAGGAGCTGGACACTGGCTCACTGCTGTCAGGGCTCCTGCTCTCCTGGTACTCCTGCGGGCTTCTCCCCACCCAGGGGGCAGCAGGGGCCTTAGGAACACAGCCATCGCTGCTGCTAGCAGAGCTCCACGAGTCTAAATGGGGATTTGGACATTTAGACAGCCATACAAGCAAGCTCACCATATAAAACCAGCATGGCCAGGATAATTACGCGGTGCATCCGCTACACATGGAACAAATACGTGATTAACATTTTACGCACTTGGATTAACAGTTTTACCTGGCGTGTGTGCCTCGGAATCGCTGGCAGCATCACCGCGGGCACCCTGACCTTCCTTCCCCGGTTGCTCAGGCTGACCAGAGTTGGGCGGAAAAAAAAATCGACCCCTCTGGCCTTGGGTGTCTGCGAAACAGAGCACCGGACCGCGGAAATCGCCAGTGTTCGGCTCGCCGTCCCCGGGGCTTTTCGGCGAAGATGCAGCGTAGTAGCCTCCACCATGGTTGAACGCCGCCTCCCCCCAGCCGAGCCCGGCGGCGCCTTGGTCCGGCCCGGGCGGGTACACCAGCCCATAAGCGTATGCGTGGAAAGATGGGTTATAGCTGTAGCTCATGGGCAGCTTCCAATCTGCCATTGTACCAAAACCCGGTCAAAACGTTAACCGCAAACCGCCTCACGGTTTACCCTTCTCAGACAGTTACACCAGTTTCGAGCGTTCCAAAGGTGCGCAGGGCCTGCTGCGGTCACATATATAGGGTCCGGTGTGGGGTGTGACCGTGTGCGCCCCCTGGCGCCGCGCCGCGCCGCACCACGCCCAGCCACCTCCCGGAAACGCCCAGCGGCCACGCCTCCTTCAGGTGCGCCAAACACAGCAAACAGGTATCTGTGGTTTATCACGATAGATTCCCAAAGACATTCGGAATAGGACTGCTGCCTAATTTAGGGGAAAACGAGGCAGTAAACATAATGCAAGTAAAAGCACGACTGCAAACAGCAAAAGTCTTCTTCTAATGATTTATGTCATCTACAGCCCCAAACTTGAAGTACTGATAAAACAGTTGGAAGAACATGCATGGATTAGGTGCAATTTAGTGTAATATATGCAGTATTTTATAACCATAATTTATATAGCTATAATTTTATACGTACTTAACTCTTTGTTTATACTAATTCAAATATATTGTGACCTTCAGCCATAGTGACATATTTTAAGACGTATTTCGACACTCTAGTGTAGCGGTGTTTCCAGCACACCCTGTATTCAGTTTGCTTATCGTCAGCTAATTTTTGAAGTAGTACATCAACCGGTTTCTGTAATCCCCCTTTAGTACTATAGCTGTCGTGCAGTCTATATAGACACAATAATGTCGCACTAATTGAATCCTATTTGAAACACTCGTAATGACCGTTTTAATCAAACACCCCTTTACTTTCCGATTTAGAGCAGCGAACATCAGAATTGGAATTGCAAGCATGATCTAGTTTTGTCCAAAATTACCATGCAAATAGTTTGGCTTTAGTTATAGCTCCCTGGCTGCATTAAGATGCTAATCGGTCCGTTACAAATAAAATATGTGATAATGACAGACTGCAGCACATTAGCATTATCGCTCACCTGAAGGAGGGACATTTAAAACTTGCCTAGTAACAATTCAACCAGACAAAGACAAGTGGGCCCTTATTTTGACGGTATCCCACAGATAAAACAGTCCACAGTAGTACGAAAAAACGTTCCCATGCATGCACTGTGGTGCTACATATGTAACCCTGCATAAGATGCAGAAAACAAATCGAGGTATAACGACAGGGTACATGTATGTTAGGATGCTTAGAAATTAGGCTACAACGGAATGGAAGCAGAAGGGTTACATATAAATAAAGTGAAGGGATGAATGATAAACAAATGAATAAATACCACAGCGATCTCACATCTAAGCTCAGATGTATACATGCGTACATGAATAGAGAGACAAGAAAATCATTGCAACCATTTGCTCGTGTGTGTGTGTGTGTGTGTGTGTGTGATAATAAATGTGACTGAGGCCAATTCAGTGTGCATGCAGGACGCGAGGATGAAAATATACTGAACATTGTAGTGCAATAGGAGACAAATCCACATGGATCATTTTCTTAATTTACTTTCAGTTATATATAGGCTATATACACACACACGCACACATACACACTGTAGGTAACATGGAATATAAAGTTGCAGTAATTCTTTGGAATGCCTTTTGTGTGAAGTTATTTGGTAATAGGCCTACTGATAGTTTGCTGTTGTTCCGCCTCTTAAACGGGATTTAATAAATCTCTACGTGACAAAGAATGAACAAAAGTCGTCTATTCCATTCATCGGTTTCTGAGAAAACTGTGGAAATTCATGTTATGCTAAATTGCAATATTTGGGTAAGCTAAATAATTTTTATCACGTGTTATTTTGTTCGTAAGAGATTTGCGTGCTGTTTTAATTGATCACATTATGTCGCGGTTCAGGTGGAAGTTGGATCTGTCGACACAAATGGGTGAAAGATAAGTCTATGCTTTACTTGTTTTGATTGTTGCGGTCTTTTGTTATTCAGAGGGGGCGTGAGTGGTGATTTTTGGTGCAAATAGTCCATTATCGCCTCTACCTCTCCCCATTGAAGCTGAACCATCTGTGTCGACTGAAGCTACATGAAAAATCCACTAGCTAAACATGTATTTTTGCATTTATTTTATTAGTAACACTTTACTTGACGGGACACAAAAACTTGGTAATAATTCGTGAACAATAAATCGTGAACAAATTTAGTTGCTACTTTAGATACAAGATGCGTCACAATTTCTTAATGAACAAACACAAGATCAGTATTTCACGTGTTATGCGTTACTTTTTCCTTCAGTAGTTCCTTAATTAGTATACTGTAGGCTACTGAAGAAACTAAAGGGGCTGTGAGACTGCTATAATTAGCTATAGCATCTTCAGTAGTTCACAAAGGTTTATATAGAATTAACAGATATAGTAACAAATATAGTAACTGCTTGGGATGAAAGATGCATCATGAGTCATTCACGATGAACAAATATGAGATCAGTATTTGAGTTGTGTTATTCATGACTTGTTCCTTCAGTAATTCATAAAGGTTTACAGAACAAATAGTAACACATTTAGTAACTGCTTGAGATAAAACATGCATAAATGATGAATTCACATGAGGTCAGTATGTAGACTTAGTTTGTGGTTAATTAATTCGTAAGTAATAGTATAGTACTATATTTTTTCAGCCTCGTGTTATTTTATTTAGCAATGGGACGTACAAGTCAGAGAAATGGCATATTAAATAAATTAAATACATTTTGATAGTTTAAAGTTGCCTCAGTGCAACATAAGCTTCGTGCACAAAATGGTATAAAACTATTTCTGACGTCCATCATTGATCATTATTTCTGAAGTAACTTAGTTTAAGTCCAGGGAATGATCGTGATTTATAGCCTCCGCTCCGGCAGGTGTCGCTGATACTCCGGGTGCAGCGGCACTGTACCGCTCCTCGCTGTCCGCGGATCACGTCTCTGCACGCCGGAGCCTTTGCCCAGCGTGTTAAACTGTCAGGCGCTACGGGGACTGTGAGAAGTGCGGCAGTATGACGGAGGAGCTGGAGGCGATCCTATCCCGGCTTGCGGAGCCCGACAGCAGCGTCGTGCTGCAGGTGGGCATAGACTGGCTATTCAGGCTGAGCCGAGCTACCCGGGCGGGCTCACTATAACCTTTTTACTCTGCAAACTAGTCTTTTCGGTGTGTTGTCTCCGGTTTTAGTTGGGTTGGTAATAATGTAGGATTACCGTAACTGCAATCAGGACCTGGTTTCAGCGTGTCGGTGTGTGCCCGCGCGCTTTTGCATTTCGCTTGTACATGCTTCTGTATATTAATAATATGAGGAGACGAAGCTGTCATTTTCTCCTTCAGGCTACAGCACAACTGAAGGTGGCTTTCAGAGACCCATCTGTGATCCCAGCCCTGTGTATCCTGATGACCAACTCGCAGAATGAACAGGTGCTTCGCCCGTTACACCATTCATACTTGCCGTTTTTGAAATTTACTTCTGCATTAATTAAAGCTACGAATTCAAAATCTCACGATATTTTGGTATCTCCTTATATACATATATGGCTCTGTAACAGGTTCCAACTACCGTTTTAAATACGGTACATCACCCGATACTGCTGCAACTGCAGCATCAGTAAATCTGACGGCACTGATTCGTGAACCATTTTGTTAAACTTTAAAGTCCTGTGAAGATGGACATTGTAACATAACATAGATTATGTTGCAGTGGAGTGGCTGTCTTGCATTAAAACGTACTGAATATGACTGACATTTGGCGCTAAAAATAGTTCATTCATGTACCAGGGTGACCCCTAATTCTGGCAGTAATAGTAGAAATGATTTCCTTTTTAATTCGGTTAATTAATGCCAGCAGCTGGGGTCCAAGTAAATCCCTGGAACACAGAGGCATGTCATCCATTAAATTTGCCGTGTCTGTGCTTCTCTGCTCTGTAGATCCGTCAGTCTGCTGCTGTGATGCTGCGGCTCAGAGTAACAAAGCACTGGAGGAAAATCGGCGCTGAGCACCGGGAAAGGTGCGGCCGCTCTCCGCCTGAACGCTCGAGTGTATGGAGTGCTCAGCACTGTGCTCAGTGTTGACGTGGTCCCTGTGTCTTGCTCTCCAGACTGAAGGCAGAGGTGCTGCAGGCTTTGCAGAAGGAGACAGAGTAAGTCTGCAGAGTCGAGTGCCCCCTTGCCTCTCTGTCCCCTTGCCTCTCGGGGGGGGGGGGGGTGGGGGGGGGGGGGGGGGGGGGGGGGGGGGGGGGGGGGGGGGGGGGGGGGG
>JABFDZ020000001.1:17246304-17265099 GCA_019775955.2 Pollimyrus isidori
GGGAAGCACAGAAGGTAACGAGGTGGGCGTGGCACACGAAGGGCTGGAACATGCCGGACGACGCGGTACGTAACAGACCCATTCTTTAACAAATGTTTGTAAACCTGACTGCAGGGTTAGGTACTTCATTTTAAACACCTGTGACAGTGAGTCTGAATGAAACACCTGGATTCAGTAATTAAGAGGTGTTTCCCAATAGTTTTGTCCATATAGTGAACATGGGACCTCTTTAAGCACAACTGGAAGAGCAACCCGGTAGGTTACCTCATGAAACTGGCATAGAGGAGAAAGTATGGTCAGCTAGTCCTGGAGCTGTTGGAGTTAAGGGCCTTTCATGGGGTCCCAATGGTGGGATCACCAGAGCTGCTCTCCGCTCTGCCCCAAAATACTTTTTTTTGTTAAATACTTTTTAGGTTACTGCGTAATTCCATATATATTATTTTATAGTTTTGATGTCTTCATAATAATTCTAAAACGTAGAGAATAGTACAAATAGCACTGTATTGACTTCTGGTTGAGTATACAATTAATTTTAGAATGTTGGTACTCACCTGTAGAGCTCTGCATGGACAAGCACCTGAATATACTGCTGGTTCTTAAGCTGTGTAGCAACTTCCCAGCCATCTGCTTCACAGCTTATTGGGCACTTAGGTCTAGGGCTGGGCGATTTTATCGACATTATATCGTGCGTCACCAGGGCTTCAGGTGACGGATGAAACATTTTGCCAGATGCTAACTTCTTGATACTATACGGATGTTTGTTAATGCCAACAAATTTGTTAACAGATTGATGTTTAGTAGTGCACCAAAAATATTCATGAGAAATCATTTTGTGACACCCAAAAGTTACTTACCAGTATAAATTCTGCATATCCTTATGTTTGATAAATTTGTTAGACTTCAAACTAAAGAAGTTCCGCCCACCCCCCGACGTCTTTATACCACCTGGTTTATCCACAAGATCTCCTCTTTTAAAGGACGTTATGGCTGTGAGCTGTTCCTTTCTTCACCGCCGCTTCACTTCCATATACCTATCCGTAGTATAAATCGTAAACCGTAAACCGTATTGTGTGGGGTGCCTCACTTATTGAATTTAATAAACATAAAGATACGCAGAGTTTATACAGATTACTGATTTTTGGGTGTCACAAAATGATTTCTCGTTGATATTTTTGGTGCACTACTAATAGCTAACTGCTCTATTAAACTGATGACCAAATTAGGTCACAGGGTCTTGAAGGTGTCCCACGTGCCTGGCTAAAGGCACAGTGATTTTGCCTTTGTCTTTTGCACCAAGCTTCGGAACAGTCTCCCGCGAGTGTCGTATTCAGCTGAGTCAGTTAATAGGTTTTAAAAAGCCACTAAATGCTTCTTTGTTTAAGGAGGCATTCGAATTGAGTAGCCATTTGTATCATGTTGTTTTTCGTACTGTTTTTGTTTATTTACCTTTCCTTGTTTTATGTTGATGGTACCTTTAAATGTTTTAGTGCTGCAAAGCACTTTGTGACCTCTTGTCTGGGAAAGACCCTTTATAAATAAAAATACATTTTACTTGCTTAAACCTTTCTATGGGTCGGTGTGTCTGGCCTTTCGACTGGTACAGTATACCTTTGGTGCGATACCGGGATACTCTCATGTGGTAATGAGAACCTCTAATCTAGGGGGTGGGGAGGGTGAAGAAGGACGTTGCCTCCAATCCCTCCATTATCTTATCTTACCGGCGACTACCTAGGAGGGGGTTAGGGAAGGGTTACAGTCGCTCTGGCAGAGGGGATATGGCCATGTGTGCCGGTGCCGGAGGGGAATTTCTCAGTGGCTCGCCCTCAGAGTTTGAACGTTTCCCATGGTACATGGAATATCCCTGGTCTGTCATTAGTCCAGCCATGAGGCCGCTGCAGGGCGATGCCAAGCAGTTCGGGTTTCGGACCTGACGGCCAGTTTTACGGACGCGCCCAGTGGATGTCCATGAACGTCAGGGTGTCCCGGGGCCGCCGGGGTGACGTCACGGAGCCAAGGCCCGAGGGGGCGTGTGAACCGCTGGCTGCTTCACACTCACTGCTGTTGTTGTTGCCCTTTGTGCTGGAGGATCACCCGGATCAGCTGAACATGTAAGACTTGGGGTTGGCCGGCCATGGATCATAGATTTCCCGGCTTTTTGAGGGGAAATTCAAATACAGTGTCACCAGCCTGATTATCTCCTGTAGGATTCTCTGGAAAAGCAAGTTTGATAATCAAGGTACTTCAATCATCTGCTTCTAGTGCGGCGGGAGAACCTACGGAGCCTGTGGATACCCTGCTTTGTGGGGAGCGACCTTGAGCTTCAGGGTGGTTCACACAGAAGTGCCCCCTTCAGAAGTGTGGCTCCATAGTGATTTTAAAGGGAAAGCAGAGGACTACTTTGTCATGTTGATGCCTCATGGTCATGCTGGTCAATGGCATTTTGCTCATGAGTATTTATAACTATGGAAGCCTTTTCATTCAGCGGTAACATCCTAGGCCTATTCCACTTTTCTCACTTTGTCATCACACTCTTTGTTTTGTCGCCCTGTCCTGTCTCCGTGCAGGTGTCCCACTGATTGATGGGGGCACAGTAAGACTTCCTCGCCTCATTGGTCTGTCCCGGGCTCTGGACCTGATCCTAACTGGCCGGCCGATTGGTGCACAGGAAGCACTGGCCTTTGGGCTGGCCAATCGCGTCGTTCCAGATGGACAAGGTAACGCCCACCCGAGGGCAACACCGGCCCACCTACACTTTGGGGGGGCATCTCCTGTAACCTTTCCCATACACTTGGCAGGTTTACTTTGCTGACTCTCTTGTTGTGCCTATTTTGTGCATATTTGCAGTCAGTTTTAGAGTCATCAGTGGAGAAAAATGTATGAATTCCTCGCACTCACCTGCCAGTGAAGCCATCAGCTTTAATTTATACCCCTTTAATTTATACTGTGGCCTGTGGTGCAGGAAGACACTTCACAAAGTCGTCAATTTGAGTAATGTAAGAATCCCGCAGAAAAATGCCGAAAACTCGCATGTGATGAGGAGGCTCTGTGCGCAGCCTAGGCTAAAATTCCTCAATGACATTAAAAGATTAGCTCCGTTCTTTGAGGAAGTCGTTCCCACAGCTGCGGCCAAGTCTGTCGGCCTGGGCCGTAATTCTGGGTGCCTTGCTGTGTGCCAGAGAGGCAGAAATGCTGCACATAAGCCTCCGACATGCCCGTTCAAGGTGTCAGGAGTAAATAGAACGCAATGGGAACCTTCCACACCTGCATTCCTCCACAGAAAGCAACCCAGATGGGCTGCATGAATCTGTAACTGAGCCTTCAAATGACAGTCCTCCCCTGGAGGTGCTTATTGGAGAGAGTGTGTGTGTTTGAATACTTTTTTCTGCATGGAGTGGGTTAATGCTCTATTCCAGCTTACAGTCAGTGATTAACCAAAAAGTTCTCATGCTGTTCACTGCCCTACTGCCACACCTCGTTGATGTTCAGCTCTGTTCACTGCCGTACTTTGTCGATGTTCAGTACTGCTGCACCTTGTCGATGTTCAGCTCTGTTCACTGCCGTACCTCGCCAATGTTCAGTACTGCTCTTTGCCGCTATCCGGCCTCCGTTCAGCGGTGCACCTCTGTGACGTTCAGTACTCCATCCCGTCGCCTCTGTGTGCCTCAGCCCTGCAGGCTGCCCTGGACCTGGCGCTGGAGATCAGCCGCTTCCCTCAGCAGTGCCTCCGGGCCGACCGCGCCTCGGCGTACCACAGTGCCTTCCAGGCGCCTTCCTTCCGGGAGGCCATGCAGTACGAGTTCGACCACAGTGCGGCGGTCCTCCAGCTGGAGAGCGTGGCAGGGGCGGCCAGGTTCAGCTCCGGGGCTGGGCGAGGAGGGGCCTTCCCCGCCGGCGGCACGCGTGATGATGACACGCGTGCACAATGACGGCTCTCCTCATCAGAGCTGCTCCTCTCGGTCGGCTGCGGGGCGGCGACGTCCGGAGGCATGTAGGGGTGTCACCAGATACCATCATATATAGCTTCATTTTCTAGGCGTCTATTGTATAGCAGAACAAGAATGAATAAATCCCACGACTTCAATCAGTTGAAGCTTAAAGCGAATCTGCACCCGGACACACAAACACGGATCAGAATATACACCTGGTGTCCGTTTGTAAAGACCTGGTTTATCGTGGAGCTCATATCAAAGCACTATGGCAGGCCGAGAGCAACTGGAAAACAGCGACGCACAACAATAACATCAAAAGCACCAGTAGAGGGCTGTGCCAACCGGACGCCGGTGTGAATCTTATCGCCCGAGGCGAGGGACTGGAGATCTTTGCTGTGGATGCATCGGCCTCTCTCATCTGTAGAAAATGAAATGGTGAGACTCTGCTTTGAGCGTTTGCACGCACCGTACAGCACGAACGGCGAAGGTATGCGGCAGATTAACAGTCGCGCAGCACGTGCTTCAAAGACACGCTTGTCCTGCAACGTGGGGGCTGCGCTGGAGGGGGGGGGGGACGTGGGCCCACCAAACAGCCGACCACTGCTGAATGGAGGCTGGGACACATCCCAGCTTTGCTCGGTCTCTCTGATGCTACGTGGCTGTTCAGGCACTGATCCTTCACTTAGCCTGACGTCTCAGAAGATGAGGTGGTGCCTAATCAGAACATATTACTACTAGTTCAACTGCTGTTTCACCGTGTTTTTTTTTTAAATATATTTTTAAATCTACATTTAGTCCTTTATAGCAAATGGGGCTACGTCTTTAGTGTGTTCCCTCCTCTAGCGTGCTTATAATCAGTGGGGGGGGCGACTCTAATCAGCCCTCCAAGGTGTGGGCCACCTGCAGGGAATGCCAATCTCCCTTATCTGCCTTGTCCGCTTGCTTGCGGCTCCCATCCATGGCCAGACGTCTCCTGCGGGTGATGGAGGGGGGCGGACACTGATCTCCTGATGCGGACTGCAGATCCCCCCCCCCAGTCATTTACTGTGTTTGAAGTTCTGACATGTCGCTGAGGTTCCCTAACACCTCTGCTGACCTGGGACCATCAGAAGCCGCGTTCGGGGGTTACTCACACTTTAATCATCGAAAGGGCAGATTATGCCATGAATACTAAGACTGCTGCAATTGATCAAGCCTTTAAACAGGCTGGGAGCCGCCCGTGAGGAAGGCCTTGCAACTTGCTTTTAAGCGACATTTGTTGGATTCGGCTTAACAAGACAGCGGTTTTACAAGCTTTTACTTTCCAATGCTGTGCTCAAAGACACCGTTCTCTTTCCTGGCAAATAACTCCTCTGCTCAACACAAGGAGCAGAATTGACTGGTTGATAAAAGCAAATTCGGAAAATGCATGTCCATTTGCTAACTCCAGCGCTCTGTGCATTTTTGTTGCCCTTCGATTCCGTAGTAGGTTGCTGCTGCGGCGATTTGGGCTCCCCCTGCGCCTGAATCCCGGCCAGCCTGGGAGACCGCATCTGCCGCTTTGATGTTGTGGTTTACACTTCTGCCAGATAAGATTGCCGGCAGAGTGATAAGAGAACTCCCCCTATCGAGTGATCAGGGATCTGGCAGACACAACATGAGACTCCCGGAGGAGACGGGGAGGAAGGCGCGGCAGGGAGACGCTCTGTTCCTTCTCATGGTGGGAGACCTAATTGAGATTTATGTCAAATGTACCGGTTTTCCTTTGAATGTCTTGATTTTGTTAATGAACACCTCGATGTTCTCGGAAAATTTGTTTTTCTAGGACTAATGCACTTGTATGGTCACTATCATGGGTTTGAGATTTGGCTCAATAAATAAGCAGAAATCTTTTGGATGTCATTTCTCTGTGCTGGGAAATTGTTAACAGACCAGAGCCCTAAATCGTGTGGCTTTTTGGGAAAGGTGTGTGCTCTCACTTGATTATTCGCCAGTGTTCTGATATTGCTCTGAGCACTGTTAGACTTTGCTTCTGAGGTGAATACTGAATATGACCAGTCCCTGTTATATGGTGTATATTTTTTATCGTTAGGGGTCGTTCCTATAGACAGGAAAATAATTCTATTATTCCTAGGAATTTCGGATGAGCAGTTGACGGGATTTAATTACAGAAACTTCAGATACCACTTGTTTTGCAATAACTTTCTGTGTGTCTATTGAAATTATTCGATTTTGCTTATTAGGCCCAGTAAAAATAATTATTAGTTTATCATCCCGTCAATCAGAAACAACTTATGAGAGAGGGCGCATTTTTTTTTAATTATTTCTTAGAAAAAAGATAACGGGAGATAAGTTTTCAACAGGAACAAAAGGAACAGCAACATATGACATATGGGCTGATCTGCAAAATTAATATAAAAAGAAAATATATATTTTTTTAATGTTTCATTTAAGATTTGTGAACACCGGCAGTGGAATTTACACAGGAAAATACACTATAACATGTTTTTAAAAAAAATCGATGCGGGCTAAATTCGCCACGCGGGCGGGGATGATAAACTAACAATTTTTTTTACTGGGCCTTAGCTGTTATTGCCTGCGGCAGCTGAAAACCGTTACCGCTCTAACAGAAGTTTTCCAGTGACTGCAAATGCCGATCAGTATGGAGCAGACATGGTGAAGAGAGGATGGTGATGGAGGGGGGAATATACGGTGTGTGTGTGTGTGTGTGTGTGTGTGTTTACATCCACCTGACATTGCCCCGAAAGCCCCTCCTCCGAGCGCGCGGGCAGGACCGCACGGGACGGGGCGTGTTTGCTGCGGATGCACGCGCTTTAGTACCTGCGCCGCGAGAGCTCCAGACAGTCCGAAGCGGGAGCAGAGGAGCGGAACTTCGCTGCTTCGAAACAGATTCAATGCTGTCTGTGAACGACTGATCGCCCGATAATAAGATGGTTACTTCATCACAGTTTATTTTACTCCGTCTGACAACTTTACTGTTTGATGAAGTCTGCTGGGTAGAGGAGTTCGGGCTCGCCGAAGCGGTACCGCAGCCCTGAAGAGCGCTTTGCTCGGCTGTCAAGTAGAGGAGCGCTGGATCGCCGGAGCGGTACGCCGCCGTGAAGTGCGCTTTCCTTGGCGGCAGAGAAGTCCCGTTTAATGGAAATAAAGGACGGCGAAGTTAACGGCGCGACTTTCAGCGGCTTTAGCTCTGGATGAACTTTCATATGGCGTGAGGGAGACACTGCATGGGCTTAATTTCGACGCTGAGCAGCGCGTCTCATTCATAACCGCATAAAGACCTGGAGATACGTGCACATACCATGATAAGCTACTCTCTGGTTCTCCGGGGCTGGCTCTGGGGTTCATGCTGCGTGTTATTTATAGGATGCAGCCACTATCTGTTTGACGGGAATAGCGAGGTGCAGTCGAACTTCATTCAGCGGAGACTGCGCAACTCCGAGAAGCGGGAGATGCAGAAAGAGATTCTGTCCATCCTGGGGCTGCCCCAGCGGCCCCGACCGCATGTGTCCCACAGCAAGTTCAACTCTGCCCCACTGTTCATGCTGGACCTCTACAACACCATCTCGGAGGAGGAGGAGGTTCCAAACCCTCACAGATTCATGCTGGCCACCGAGGGACCTCCCCTAGCCAGCGCGCAGGACAGCGCCTTCCTGAGCGACGCCGACATGGTCATGAGTTTCGTCAGTCTGGGTGAGGCAGTGGACTCCCTCCGTGTTTTTACTCTTCTTTACAATTATCGTGCATAATGAGGAAATTAACGAGTAAAATGTAGCACCTGGTTGGATTAGACTTAGTTCACCTCTGGAACCTAGAGTTTATTCATTATTATAAATAACCGGCGACATTCCGCATTTGAACACGTGGATTGATGCTCAGTGACAGAGTCACTTTAGGTGTGATTAGTGGTCCTGCTTCCTACTGGGATTTGATACTGGTTGAGAGAAACCATTGGAGGGGTCTGTCAGCATCCAGCGCCTCTCAGCACAGGTGGTGGGAATAGACAGAGAATTCTTTTTTATTTTCACTGTACGCCCACTGGGGGGAAATATCCAAACTGTACAAATTTCAGAGTATTTTGCAATCAGCGCCTTGATTTATGGCCCAGCCAGGGAGATGGAAAAACAATTCCACACCAAAATAAATACGCAAATCTCAAGCTAATATTAAGGCAAAGCTATTCTTGGCGTTCAGCTAACAATACCTGCCGCGGATATCTGTGTAAATTGGCTATTGTTTTTTTCTCTGGTGTTTTATTATTCATTTGCGATTTTGGTTTGAATGCTTAACGAATGCTTTAATCATAGGTCAGCTATGAAAGGCCATGGCTATTCCTTCCATTTTCAGCTGAAGTGTTTATAAAAGCAGTCTAAACAAAGTGAACGAAGATAAACAGAGATTTTGCCAGACACGTTGATCAGTGGTACTGCGCTTCGGCGCTATTCTGACACAGTGCTCCGTATGGGAACAGTGAACTGTCCCAGGGAAAATATTAATGTTAGACAGAAAAACTGTGGCATTGTTTCTGCTATGCATATTAATATTTTAATAGTTTTAATGGTTTCCATTGTAATGATAATAAATGCTGACTAGCAGTGGTTATTGTGTGAATGTGAGTGTTTTTATGCCTCTGCGTAAGGCCCAGTAAAAAAAATCATTAGTTTATCATCCTTTCAATCAGAAACAAGCGATGAGGGAGGGCGATTTTTTTTTTCTTATTTCGTAGGAAAAAGATATTGAACTTCAGCAGTGCGTGTTCGGTACTGATCGGGAGGGAAGGTAGAAGAAAGTAAGCTGGGGTGGAATAATTCAAATGCGCGGCAATTTGTTTCGTCGGCTGCCTGTGAAATTTGTTAACTCCGGCAGTGGAATTTACACAGGAAAATACACTTTAAAAAAATCGATGCGGGCTAAATTCGTCACGCGGGCGGGGATGATAAACTAATGATTTTTTTTTACTGGACCTAATGAGCATGTTCATCTTTAAGGATGCTGCACATCTGTGGATCTGGTTAATGGAGCAACGCAGAACTGGATTTCACAGCTCCCCGAGACTGAATGTACCCCAGATTGGGTTACTTTCTATCTCCCTAGCAGAACACAGAGTCCTGGAGAAACCTGGAGACGCACATTTCCTTGAATGTAATAGTAATTAATGTTAGCCGGGCCAAGAGTCTTCCATCTGCGGAGGTAATTCTGCGCTACACAACTGTGTGTCAACAGAGGATTTTTTTTTCCATAATAAGAACACCTTCATGTGTAAGAAATGGACATCTGTGTCCACTTGGCCTGACCAAAGTGATTCCTGTTTGCAATATATCGATGCTTGTCAGTAAATCCCCAGTAGAGAATGGCTTTGGGAAGTTAGGCAGGAGGGATTATGGTGGGAAGCTTGCCGACTTGTAACAGGATTGGCAGGTGGAGTCACAGCGGAATCCGTTTGAGATTGGGCACTTTAGCCAGATCACCCTTGCACATCTGTCTTGCCGTATATTCAGGCTGGTGCTGCGTTGCTTATCATAAGTAAAAGGAGCGTCTAAGAGATCTTTATTCTGCATGGAACCGCTTCTGATTGGCTTCATCACTCTGTCTCCTCTCCACCAGTAAGCTGGTGTGTGGTGGGCGTTCTGGCGCACTATGGCTGCCGTCGCATCATCCTGGTGGATGCTGCACACTGGTGGTGGTTGAGGAGATCCCCCCCCCTTGTATGTAAGCGCTTTGAGTGCCTTGAAAAGCGCTATATAAATGTAACAGATTATTATTATTATTCTGTTCAGCTTATACCCAAGCCACACTGCTCTGAAGCTGCCGTTCTCTGCCTTCCCCCAGTGCCGGCTGTCCTCCGCATGCCTCAGAGGTGGAACACATTCGGCGCTCGCTGTAGCTGCTCTTTGATGCCCGACGTGCCCAGACTGGTCTTGTTTTGGGTTCTAATTAACGCGGTATAGTAAATGAACCGCGACCACAAACCGCAGCCTTCAGACTCCCGGAATCCAAGTGGCCGTGGCGCTCGCGATTCAGACTCGACGTCCGACCTTTTTCTCGGTGCTGTCGTCTCTCAAGCTTCCCGGAAGGAAAGTGTATCGGCTAGGAGCGTCTGCTTTAATCTGTGAGTGCATTTTCTTCGCAGCTGTCGGGCGGACGGTGAAATTGCTTTAATGATTAAAAATGGCAAAACGGACAGATCACAAGCTGCAGTGTAGTGGTGAGTCAGTAAGCTCACCGGCTATGGGGGACTGACCCTGGGAGTTTACCTTGTTGTGTATGATCAGACCAGCATTCCCCATTTATACGGCTGGGAATTTCCTCTGAGCAATTCAGGTTATGCGCCTTGATCGAGAAGATAGCAGCAGAGCCCGGGGGCACGAGTCGATCTTCAAGGTGTAGCTTCTCATCCTTAACCACACTTGTGATTCTTGGCACCTGTGAGTTTGCACCTCCGTTCCTCAGTGTTGTTTTCTGCAACTTTCCCACTGCCTGGAGTGGGTAGTTACGGAGGCAAGAAGGAAGGGGGAGATGGGGGGTGGTTCTAGAAGATCAGCCAGGGTCCGGACAATCCCAGATTATTTGGAAACCTTTTTCTGTAGCTGGATTTTTGAGCCCTAAATCTTTGGGTAAAGCTATTTATATTGGCAGCAAAATGTGTCCCAAAAGTCCAGCTGAAGCAAATAATTAACACGCTATGATCAAAGACCTAATTGTCTGATGGAGAAGCTTAGGTGTAAAGTACTTTATCCCATCAGAAATGCTTCCTGTGGACAGCAGACAAAGGGGCATAATATTACCCCTGTGTTTTGCTCAGCTCTCTGCAGAAGTTAAGAAAGGAATTTGAGACATGCCGTCCCACAGAATGAAATAAAAGGCTCATCCTAAATGACGGTTCGGGTACTGAGGTGAGGAAGGAGATGCATTAGAGGCACCGCATCTGCTGACCCGAGCTTGATTTATTTATTTGACAAAGATGAGGTCGGTGCTGTTACTCGACTTGTAAAAACTGGACTCCTGACCCATGTTTCTCTGCGGACCATGCTCACGCATTATATAAAGGAATTTAAACTGGTGACATACGATGTAAAGGGTTAAGTGTTTACCTTCCCGGCCGAGTGAGGACTCGGCCAGCTGTGAGGTCATGGGTCACGCCTTTCTTCGGTTACGTCCATAAACGGGCTGAGGAGCTCTGAGCTCCAGCTTCGCTGTGGGTCCCCGAGCAGCCCCACGTGTCCTCGGCCCGCGTCACTTAGACGGCCGGCAGGACAAGCACGAGACTGGGGACCCTGTGATGGTTCGTCAGATGTGAAGAGCGTGCAGATGACGGCAGCAGAACATCTGATTGCGGGCCTCCGTGTCTCTATCTGTCACGCATCGCATCCCGAGCATCGTGTTCCGCATGCTGGGCTGTTTCGCAATGAGGGCATCCTGCAGCGGCCCCCCGATCGGCCCCTTGCCCGCTCTGCGAGTTCATCACGCGTCCCTCCTCAGCACCCTCAGAAGCCCACGCTTCTTGTTTGTGGTCGGTTATCAGGAGCCAGGCTGCGTCTGTGCATGCATGTGTGCGCGCGTGTGTGTGTGCGTGTTTGTCTGAGCGGTTGGCCGCGCCAGATAAGACAAGGGCCTTGTTCTTCAGGGGAGTGTAGGCTGGCACTCCTGGATGAATCGGGTTGCGGTGCTGGACCCAGCCGTTTTAGGGAGCTGGGTGCAGGAACAGGAGAACCCCAGTGGGCCTCTGGGAAGAAAAGTGCAGCTTCTTGGCCCACATCCTATACGTTCACGCTATAGCCGTCATTATTGTGTCTTATAGATTTGATATGAACTGGACACCCATCCACATTTGGACCACATATCTGGTGTAGGAT
Organism: Pollimyrus isidori; assembly: GCA_019775955.2. Taxonomy (NCBI): domain Eukaryota; kingdom Metazoa; phylum Chordata; class Actinopteri; order Osteoglossiformes; family Mormyridae; genus Pollimyrus; species Pollimyrus isidori. The sequence continues at coordinate 17,258,087 of JABFDZ020000001.1, forward strand.
CTCAGTAAGCCTGCAGTAAGTGCAGGGAACACCCTGGATGGGATGCCAGATATAAAGTACATACATGAATATAAAACATTATTATCTTTCCAACTATGGAACACTTTAACCTCGGCTATATGGCCCTTCGGGCACAGACAACATCACTTACCCAGAATCCCAGTGGGCCGTGAGCTCTGGGAATGATTGCCTTGCTGCTAGCCCCACCCGCTGTAGTCTGGTTTTATGGCTTCTCCCTCAAAAAGTTATGGTTGTGTCCTCGCCATGGATGTTGGGCGCCTTGAATCAACATGACAGGGATACAGGTATGTGAAACAGCTGTGTTTGAATGGTTTTCTCTATTGGGGGGCTGGGGGGTGCATGCCTTACAGGCGGGACAATGTTTAGAGTCTTCGCTGCATGTCTTGGAATAAATTCTTACTTTGCAGAAGGAAAAAATGCGGGGCATGACAACATCAGAGGGCGAAAGCCACAAGAATTTGTGTGAAGAAAACATCCATGCTGAAGCTGTAGGTGCAGTTGTCTTTAATCTAATGGCTGGGATTGGTAGAAGCAGGCAATGCTTTTGCTTTCCAGAGAATGACCACCATGAGAATGGCCACCGTCTTTGATGGATTAGATTGATTTGGATTAGATAGGAGGCCTGAACGACATCGGTTCTATTCTGGGGCCTCCCCCCAGTAAGCATCAGAGGAGGAGCTGTCTGAGAAACAGACAGGCTAATGTAGAAGCTCAGTGATCTGTTCAGGAGATGGCTTGTGTTGGGAAACAAGTGGGGGTCGAAGGTGGCGGTGCCAGTAAGTGATTTGCCCAAACCTCCTGTTTCAAATGCTCCTCATGTCAGGTTTCTAATGGCCGGTATGTCCCATTTGTCCAGTCTGACTACAAACAGCTGCCATTGTTCACACATGGAAAGAATGTGCAGAAATAGGAGTGCTGAACTAAGAAGTGCATCAGCTCTGCAGACCCTCTGCCTTCATCCACAAGCACTCATCTGTCATCTTCTTAGCTTAAAGAGGAGTCCAGCGGTCAGGCCGGCTTCTCATATGAATCGTAGCCTGCCCGTGATTGGCGTACGTGACTGGTGTGGTATCTCCTCCGCTATGATGTGCTGATGGTCTTTTTACCAGAATCCAGCGTAGGATTTAACACTGCAGTGAAAGGTCTGTTTGACTCCAAGGTCCAACACAAGTGCTGATGGAAAGGTAGAGCGAGCTGGAGAGAGAGAGAGTGTCCCTCCACCTCAAAGCCCTGGAATGTACACCACCAATATTTTGATTTCTTCTTTGGAAACAGCTGTGCTTCCCTCTTCAGAGATATTTTTTCCTTATTTATCAGATCCCTCAGGAGAAATCCATCTGCCGCCCCCGACATGGGTTTCCTCCTTTAAATCTGACTGCTCTTTGCCCAGTTGGCTGTCCCAGCACACACCTGCTGCAGCAGATTCCAGATTATTCTAGCAGGTCTGTACACACCATTGGTCAACATCTTTGGTCTTGTTGGCCAATGGCATTCTGCAAAGCTGAGCGGAAGGAAAGCTCCATTATAATCTTTGGTCGAAAAACGGTGATATATCCGTGATATATATTTGGGGGGTGGGGGGAGGGTGAGGGAAATGAGGTGCATCCAAAATTGCACAGTGGGTTTCTGGTAATCCAGGTCAAGCATGAAAGCATCAGTGTAGCACGTTGCGTGGAGCAGTGCTTCTGTGCTGTTTTAAAAAGTGGCCCTGCTTATATTAGGGTAGCTTATGCTATGAGCTCATAGCTGAATGCTATGAAATATCTAGTAAGCCACTTCTCTACTGCTCAGTTTTTAAACCAACCTCTGCTCTTGGCAGCAGCTCCTTGTTATCACCATAGCAGGATCTCCCCCAGCCGTAAGCCTATGGAATGATACAGTCCTTCAGAAAGCCCATCCATATTTCCATCCATCCATCTTCCTACCACTTCTCCTGAACAGGGTTTTAGGGCTTTCATGAGGTCCTCTTTCAGTAAATGACCTATTCCCATGCTGGCCATTCTTCTTATATCCTGAGTTTGATTTCAGTTCCTAGCTCGGTGGAGGGATCAAGGGGGGAGCCCATGGATTTGCTTTTCAACGCAAACGCCACAAAACTGGAAAGCAGTTCAAAAGCATCTGAAAACTGCAGGACTGTGGCGTCTGGCCTTGTATTGGGGCACTTCTCAGGTGGCTGGGCAGGATGGTAAAGAAATCAAACCGTATACACCAAAGTTTGGGGTTTTCTCATATTCCCTGTCTGTCGAGTGTAGTGTTTTGCCAGCATTTCAGACCGCTGCCTACTTCTTTCCCCAATGCGATAGTGGGACTTTGTCCGAAGGAGTTAATGACCCCAGGCCCGGGAGACCTGTGCAACCTCAACATCTCTAATTAAATCATATTAAATCATATGGAATAAGTTTTCAAAACCTTTAATTATTCGCAGTAGTGCAATTAGTTACTGAGCTGTAGGGATGTGCAAGTGGGTCCCTCATGGAACGATAAAAATTTGAGAGGATCCTGAGAGTATTGGAGTATAATTACATAAACACATCTAAATTCTTGACATGCCTTGGGTAGCAGTGGCTTTTATTAGCTTAGCCATTGGAGACCTCGCTCCCATCACTGTCTCCGAGTGCTGCGAAGATGCTTAGCTCGATCCATGGCCTCCTGTCCAAGTAACAGAGAGAGAAAGGCTAAATCGCAAAGAAGGCAGTGGCCTCATTGTGCTTCTGTCTAACTCATGGGCTCACATTTCTCACTGGCGAGCTGATGTTTAGTATGCAAATTGCCCTCGTTAAGAAATATGTGATACTTACCATAGACTTTGGTGATATGAAAATATAATGTATATGATCCACTGGATCATTCATAGCGATGTTATGGTGGGTCAGTGATTTCGTGAACCATCTGCAAAGGCCACTGATCAGCCATCTCCCTGCTGACCTTTGAGAGGTAGGAGCATTATGTTGCTGCGACGTTGGTCAAGTTGACCTTGTGTTTCTGCTGCTTGCGTGTGTCTTACCCCCCAGCCTCATTTTTTCTTTGGGGGGGGCACAGAATCCAGCAAAGAAAAATGTCGTTGTTTTTCTTCGTGGTTGTGGGTGGGTGGAATAGACTAAATGTGGTTTAAGAATTAAATGCAGGCGACCGCCAAGCCCCTCAAGGGATACGATGGAAAACATTTAATGTGCTAGCCGGCTCTGACCGCTGACCGCAGCTGGCCGCCCACTGCTTGGCGATGGGATCGTGAGAGTGCCGGGCCGGGCCAGGCCAGGAAGGACCACACTCCTCCCTTAGCCTTTTTTAGTCCTTATAACCTGGACACCTAGACTGGGTGCCCCGTTCAGAGCCCCGTGACTGACAGGGGCACACTTGCCAGTTGAAGAGGTCAGCCTGGTCCTGCTCGTCTATGAAGATGTTAGTCACAGCTCAGACAAGAACATGAGGAGAACACGAGGAAGTCCCACCTGGAAGTGAGTCATGTAAAGCCATCAAAGTTCACGACTGCCATGTTTCCATAGACCAGTTTCACTAATTGGCTCAATGCATCATGCATGGTGGTGAGTCCCACAGTCTGACCTTGAGCAGCGCAGTGCCGACCTTTGTCTGTGGTGGATGGCAGATGTCTTTTTTTGAAAGAAGCACTTATCCTCACACCCTCATGATGAATCCTCTTGGTTGATTCATTTCCTCAAATGACTTTCTGACCTCAGAATCCCGGGACATTGTACATTCCTTTAATTGCTTTAGTTTAGCCAAGCAGTTATGCTTTTTTTCTCGCCATTCTTCTTTTGGATGTTCTTCCTTTACAGTCCCAGCGAAGGGGAAAGCAACCATCTTGACACTTGTGATTGTCCAATGCAGCTGTCTGTGTTCCTTTTCACCGCTAAAAATGATTAATTCTAATAGCATGGCATTTTGGATAAGTAGCACTTGCGTTTGCATCAATTAATCTTATGGGGAATACCCCCAGTCAGCTGTGAGTGCTATCGAGAATATGACCGGTCAGCAGCTCATGCATCTCATGACTTGGTGCTGCTGACGCTGACCCGGAAGGTGTTAGACGTAGACAGTGTTGGGCATTTCAGGTCCAGAAGCTACAAATCCAGACCGTGATTTTGTTTCTACCCAGCAGCTGAATACTCTGTGACCACGACTCCTTATGCTGAACTGGTTGGTAAAAACAAAATCCTGGTCTGGATTTGTAGCTTGTGAACCTGAAATGCTCAACACTGGACGTAGATGTCTGTTATTTATTCTGTATCTGCGAACGTCTGTTATAATGTTTCTGTAAAATTAAGTGCTCCGTGAGTTAGAGATCAGACAAACCACAGACCAGGTCTGCCTGTGATGAACAGATAGTAGATTCTTTCCATGATGGACGAAGAGGCCTTGTCAAGATGATGTCTCACGTCAGGCATATCTTGTGCATTTCTGACAGCACAGAAGCTTCGTAATCATTCTTTGCAATCGAGTTCTGGTCATTTTCAGATTTGTCAGTAAGTAACTGGTAACGTATCAGGGTCTGTCACATAACCATAACAGATGACAGATAAGTTTCCGAGGGGAACTGATGTGTGAAGGTATTTTGAGAGCTCCTGTTGATAGGTGACGTAAGCGAATGTGATGCTGCGATGCCAGGACAAACCGAGGCATGTTGTCTAGCTGGCGCCTGCCAGCAGAGCCTAGAACCAGGATAGCACTGTAAGGGGGCCGTGACATCTTTGCATGTAGGGATAGGTTAGTCAAGGATGCTGAGCATAGTGGCACTGGGTGAGCGCTAACTGAGAGCGAGTTATAAAGGTTTGGCTGCTGATTGGTGGACAGTTACGAAGGTATGGCTGCTGATTGGAGGACAGTTACGAAGGGATGGCTGTTGATTGGTGGGGGGTTACGAAGATACGGCTGACGGTTGGAGCAAGGTTACAAAGTGATGACGGCTGATTGAAGGCAGGTTGTGAAGGGAATGTCCACAGTGCACCTCAAAACTGATGAGCACCAGATGTGCCCAGGACTAGCTGGAAGCAGCCTCTGGAAGGGCAGCACTCTACTGTAGGACTCGGGCTACCCCAAGCTCATTGTCACTCTGCACTCATTCCCTCCATCCATCTCCCAACTTCACTATTTCATTTCCTCCTGGAAGGAAAGACCCTGGTTCTGGATCCATCCCAAAGAGGACGGAACATGTTCTTGCTGCAGCGAGGGTCGTTTTTTTTGGGGATGCCATGGCGATGGCAGCATGCACACTGTGGGTTCATGTCCTCCTCGTCTGGCCCTGCGGACGATAGTTCTGCCTCTTGGTGGATCACTAGGCAAGGACCACAAGGAGCAAATGCCACACCAGTGCTTGGCCACCCCCCCTCATCCGAGATGGGTTTCCTCTTACCAACAAGCTCTTCAGTTTGTATTGATGACCCAGTGCCGTCAATTACGTTAATGTCAAACGTGTGAACAAACATATTTTGGTCTACACAACAGAGAAGACAGTAAAGTATTGTGTAGACCGCTAAACTATCAATGGATGCTTAAAGGTGTTCATTAATTAGTGGGGTTTATGTTGCGGCATGTTATTTAATTTCTTATTTGTCTGGGGCTTTGTACAACACGGGCATTTAGCGTGAAGCGCCATTCATCTTCAGCGCATGGGTGACATGCGGGCTTTGCTTATGTCTGTGCCTGTTGCTTTGCCTTTGGGCAGCAGAGCAGGACATGGAGATCTCCCCCCAGCGGCGACACTTCAGGGCGCTCAAGTTCAACCTGTCCCAGATCCCGGACGGGGAGGCCATGACTGCCTCCGAGCTTCGTATCTTCAAGGAGTGCACGAGTCAGGTCCACGAGAACGGCACCTTCCTGCTGTCGATCTACCAGGTGGTCCAAGGCCACCGAGACAGGTAGGCCTGTGCACCGAGGTCTTCATGGTGTGTGATTATGTCTACTGGGTCACATTAAATTGGTTTTCTGGCGGTCTCACATGATCGCGTGCTACAGTTAGACTAATGTTCTGACTTGCTTGTATGTTACATATAGAATAAAAGGTCACATTAGGTGCTGAGGATGCTCACTGTCAAAACAACATAAACACATTATGGTCTCCAGGAAGTCTTTTAGGAAGAGCTTTTTGTGAGTACATGGAACAAAGCAGTGGCACTCAGAGGGAAAGTATGTCTATTTTTGCTGAGGGTGGGGGACATGGGGGGCGAGCAGTGAGAAATGAGGCCTCCGCTGGACACCCCTGACGCTCCTGCTGTTCTGTGGGGGGGAAAGAACTGAACACTGGAGCAGAATCTATGGGCATCAACAACATCCTGTCCTCTTGGTTTGACTAACAAAAAACGAACAGGATGCAAAAACAACAGTGTCGACCCGGCTCTCTGTGGGGGCCAGACATGGTCACTCCGCGTTTGGTACAGCACATGTCTGGTGGCATGAACCCTTCTTGGCCTTGACCTGGCAAAGTGAAATCTGTTTAAGGTGACAGTACCTAATGGCTTCAAAAATAGTCCTGCAGAAAAGGAAGTGAGCCTGGACAACAGTTGTCAGGCATTCACAGTGAGGCACTCAGTGAAAGATTCACTGAGATCCCCCCCCCCCATTATGGGAGAGATACCCCCCTGGCAGTGAAAGAGATCATAGGAAAGATATTCCTGCTGTAGCTAATGGGATTACAGGAGATCGATCACCCCCAGCAGCCAATTGGATCATGGGAGAGATATCCCCCTGACAGCCAATTGGATCATGGGAGAGAGATCTCCACAGCGTCCAGTGGGATCATGGGAGGGACATCTTCCAGCAGCCAATTGGATCATGGGAGAGAGATCTCCCCCTGACAGCCAATTGGATCATGGGAGAGAGATCTCCCCCTGACAGCCAATTGGATCATGGGAGAGAGATCTCCACAGCGTCCAGTGGGATCATGGGAGGGACATCTTCCAGCAGCCAATTGGATCATGGGAGAGAGATCTCCCCCTGACAGCCAATTGGATCATGGGAGAGAGATCTCCCCCTGACAG
>JABFDZ020000001.1:17265199-17283564 GCA_019775955.2 Pollimyrus isidori
CCTGACAGCCAATTGGATCATGGGAGAGAGATCTCCACAGCGTCCAGTGGGATCATGGGAGGGACATCTTCCAGCAGTCAATTAGATTATGGGAGAGATACACCCCCCCCACCCCCCCCCAGCCAATGGAATCATGAGAGAGCATGCACAGATGCAGGCAGAACGGGCAGCTAGAGCGTGTGGGGATTGTTTTGCTTGTAGAAAACAATCGCTAATTTAAGAGGCACCATATCTGTTGATTTACTGCAAACGGTCATGTTTTTCTGCCGTTTTCTTAACCAGCAAAAGGACCAGTTACTGCTGTAAATCAACACGGGCCTGTTCCAGTGAGGTTGTTCAAGAATTTAATTTCATGAAAGATATTGAGAAGCTTGAACCCCCGTGACCTTATAAAATTTAATTATTGCTCAAATACTGCGTAGATGAGGTGTTTGTTCACCGCTTCCCTCTGTCCTTATAGTGAGCAGTCTGTTCTGTGCTCCTTGAATAAAGAGCCTTTTATTTTTAGAGATATCTGGAGATTAAAGGGGCCATGCTTTTCAAATGACTATATTATTGTAGGACGTGGTTTTGTGGAAGAAAATTATAGCATAGTTGACGTTGTCGGAGAATTTCTGCTTACGCTCTTGATTTTTGTGTTGCGAATGCTTGAGGAGCTGGGGCTGCAGATGTGCTGGCTGGCATGCTCTTTGCAAGTCTGTAAAAGTCTTATAATCACTCTGATCGCACCTTTAGATTCTTAATAAATACTCCGCTTGATGGTAGCCAGAGACTCGGCAGAAAAGCTCTCCCACACCGTGGTGAAATCAGCAAGCGTCCGCTGTGAGGAGAGCCTTTTAGCAGGCATCCAAACAACACTCAGGGAATCCAAGTAAAACTATTAGGCAATTTATCGTTCATTTTATTAGTTTAGCCATAAAACCACAAAGGAATCATAAAATGTCATTCTGTCACTTACATGCAGTCAGCGTACATCTGCTGTTCAATATTAAATGCATTTGAGGTGCGCTCTAATGAGATCTGCCACAAGTGTGAAGGTGGAAAGAAGATTTTGCCAATGTTCATGGCAGTCTTTCAAAGAAAAAGTGAGAGCAGAGGAGAACCAGACACTGTGCGGCTAAACACATCTCCTGGAGATCCCATCCTCCTGTCTTCACCCAAAATGAGCCTTGTTACTTCCATGGGAAGCCCTAATTTGTCGAAATGGCCCCTGGTCTTAATCTCTCTGATTGGTTCTCACTGCCGTGTTTTGTCCAGCCCACGCGGTTTGAACTCACTGTTCATAATGGAGCAGGAAGCTTCCAGAGAGGTAGCCTGAGTCACCCTATGAGTGGCCATGTGTTGACACTGAGTCCTTGGGCGCCGTGTTGTCCGGCCCCCTGTATAAATGGTAAATGGACTGCATTTATATAGCGCTTTACAATTTGTGCCTCACATTCACCCATCCACACATTCATTCACACACCGGTGGCGGAGGCTGCCATGCAAGGCGCCAACCTGCACACCGGGAGCAATTTGGGGTTCAGCGTCTTGCTCAAGGACACTTCGATGAGGTCAGGGCTCGAACCAGCAACCCTCTGGCTGCCGAACGATAGCACTGCCTTCTGCACCACCATCTTCCCCATGTATAACAGCACAGATGTCACTTACTTGGGAAGATGGTGGTGCAGAGGGCAGTGCTGTCGTTCAGCAACCAGAGGGTTGCTGGTTCGAGCCCTGACCTCATCAAAGTGTCCTTGAGCAAGACGCTGAACCCCAAATTGCTCCCGGTGTGCAGGTTGGCGCCTTGCATGGCAGCCTCCGCCACCGGTGTGTGAATGAATGTGTGGATGGGTGAATGTGAGGCAAAAATTGTAAAGCGCTTTGAGTGCTCAGAAGAGTAGAAAGGCGCTATATAAATGCAGTCCATATATAAATGCAGTCCATATATAAATGCAGTCCATTTACCATTTACTCCTCTCCCTTCTTTCCAGTAGCCCAGTCATTCCCCAGGGCTACCCTTAGGGCTTGTGAATACGAGGCTCTAGGACAGCGACCGCGTAACACTGCTAAATCAGGCGCTTCTGTTGGCTGTCCTGCAGGGATGCGGATCTCTTCCTACTCGAGTCGCGGACGCTGTGGATGGCAGAGGAGGGCTGGCTGGAGTTTGACATCACGGCTACCAGCAACCTATGGGTGATGAGTCCGCCTCACAACATGGGCCTTCAGATCAGCGTGGAGACCAGCAGTGGTGAGGCCTGTTCACCGTTTTGCAACCATAAGATGTTCACCCTGGAGATGCTGAAGTTAACCTCTGTGATTTGGTTTTGCTGAGCAGGGAGGAGCCTCAGGCCGGAGGAGGCGGGGCTAGTGGGCCGCAGTGGGGCACTGGAGAAGCAACCTTTTCTGGTGGCCTTTTTCAAGGTGAGCGAGGCACACGTCCGCTCCACGCGGTCCATCAGCAGGCGTCGCCACCAGAACCGCAACCGCTCCACACAACCACAGGAGGCGTCCAAGAGTCTGAGCATGGCAGGTTGGTCACCTGTAAATGAGGATATTTGAATGTGAACTGATAGAACTGGATATATACATACGCACACGCACACACACACACACACACACACACACACACACACACACACACACACACACAGGGTGTCCATAAAGTGTCTTTGCAATTTCTAAAATATTCAACAATTTAGTTCTATGTACTCAGTGGTTATCAAAGTTTCTAATCACATTGCAAACAAAGGTATGGGACATCCCTAGTCTGAAGCAGAGGATCGCTGAGGATATTGCCACCATTGATGAGGGTGACGCTACAGGGACTTGGTGTCTTGATGTGCTTCGTGCAACTAATGGTGCCCATATAGTGGTGTATTAAATAATGCAAAAAAAAAAAAAACCTTAAATATATACGTCTCATTTTGTAATAATTTCCACTAATCTAGTCTTTTAAATTGCCTTTGTGTGTGTGTATATAAAATTTATATATATAAAATGTCAGATGCCACACTTTGTTGGCCATTGATGTGGATGGAGGATTTGGGCCAGCCACAATTAAGGAGGAAAGTTATGGAAATGTAACTAGAGTTCTTTATTGGATAACATAAGGACTAAGTGAGTTTTGGTTCCCAATATTGTGAGGTATGATTTTCAGTTATCTGTAGGTGGTTGACGATATTGAGTAAGAGAGCATGATTACTACACCACTCTGTTTAATTGGTATCAATGACAATGATCTCACCCACATATATAATGATTTCGACAGAGTTGTACTGAGATGTGAGGTCATATTTGAACAGTAATAAGAGGAGTGGGGAGAGAAGAGTCATATGTGTGCTCATTTACCAGACTGACTCAGCATTTCTTTGTAGTACAATATGGATGCTGTTCAATACACCAAACTATGGGTAAATAGAACTGTTGCTACTGTTGCTATTAGAAAGGAATTCTTGTTGGAGGAACAGTGTTTATCTAGAACATTAACACTGTCGTACCAGAGATTGTTCATGATGCAAGTTTTGTAACCTTTGGACTTTAAGGAAAGAAGGCTTGACATGTCTGCCTTGAATACAATGAGTCTAAGAGGAGTAATAGTCGAGTAGAGGATGGATTAGTCTAGTCACATCTCTGTAAAGCAGCGAATGTAACATTCATTGATGATCTGTATTAGAAGTAGGACTTTGTCTGTTTCATTCCTGAGATATGGGACTTTTGATATCAGGAAAGCCAACAGTGATGGGCAGAGGTATCATCTCCTACGCTTCCCATATCTCCCTAAGACCTTTAAGGGTAACTCAGGTGTGACCCATGATACAGTGCTAAGACCTTAAGGCTATCCTGGGTATGACGTTTAATACAATGCTAGGACCTTTAAGAGTAACCCGGATATGATCCCTAATACATCACTAACTCTTTTTAGGGTAATTGGGCATTTGACCAGAGATACACAGCTAATTCCTTTAAGGGTAACTTGCATATGACTCCTGATACATTACTAACACCTCAAAGGGAAACTCAGGGTTTGATCCGCCGTAGAGTGCTAACACCTCGACGGGTAACTTGGGGTTTGAGCCACGATATGCGCTCAGTTACTAAATGACTGTCCACTCCTGGTCTGGGACCTTGTAATTTCCCTAGCAAGTCATTAAGCGCCTGGTAGAATGAGGATGGAGCACACTCAAGAGTGTCACTGGGAGAGTTGTAATGACATGCTTCTCCCCAGCTGCACTTTTTCATCTCTCCCCATCCCAGCCCCCTTTTTGTTTACTGCTCGCGTAATTAGACACTGCAGATCACTGAAGGATGTTTAATAACCTCTGTGATGAAAGACAGGAAGGCAGATAAACTCCAGTAAAAATCACATGCATGCACACCACAGTTAGATTCCCTTTCAAGTCTCTCTGGAGCTCTGAGCTCTCTGCTGTGCTCTGTGGTTCAGCCTGGCTACACGACGAGGAGCAGTATGTCTTCTGCGCTGCCTGCCCCAGCAGACTGACTCCACCATGTCAGGAATCCTCCCTTGTAATTGTCCCTGTAAAGTGGTGTTTACCGGCAGCGTCTCTTATTTAGAGAATTCAAGAACCATTGAGTTTGAAGGCGAAACAGCTGCAGGTCGAAGAGGAGCTACTCTGTGGAACCAGCTAACTTCACCACCGTACACTCAACCTTTTCCTAACCTTTCCCTAACTGGCACTGAAGTGTGACTCGCTAATGAGTCACTGCAACATTGCATGTAAAAATATCCGAAGGCCAAACGTGGCTAAGTGGTAACTGTGTTTATTTGTTAAAGAGCCCAGGTGTTCCCGGCTGAAAGTGTGTTCTGGGCCTGTGAAGCACAGAAGGTGTATGGCGGTAAATTTTACGGACAGGATATAGCTCACAAGGGAAGAGTGGTTTATGGACACCGCTAATGTGGCCTTTGCACTGAGCAAAGCCTTCTGGGAAATATTTTGCTTATTCCCACTTAAAGAGCCCCCCCCACCGCAAACTGTTGGTGTTAATCCGGGACTATAGAAACCAGCCTTCCCTACATCTAGTTAGTGGTCGAGCAGCGTCGCGGTGCTCGTGAGAGACATGAGTTATTCCGGACATTGTTTTTGACCTGTTAACGGGGCCCCGTGCGGAGCTGCGCCGGCCTCTCCCGCCCTCCAGCGTCACGTGTCCATGTGAAATGCTGCCAAGGGACCCTCTCCGATGCGGAAGGCTTCACGGCCCCCCCAGAAAGGCCTTATCTCTGTAAATATTTACACATCCCCGAGCCCGTGCCGAGGAGCGGCAGGAAACGGGAGGCGGGTCACGCCAGTCTGACCCTGAGAGAGCCCCTTCCCCCGCCCCCCATAAGGGTATGGGAGCACAGCTCGCAGGGACAAAGCCCCTTCCCCTCTTGACAGGTCATAAAAAAATCAGTTCGAGGAACTCAGAGCGAGCCCTCCTCCCCACCTCTGACTTCCGCGGTACAGGAAAGGACTGAGGGCAGCAGTTCACGGAAGCACCTGAGGTTGCCCTGTCTCCACAGACCGCACACCAACAAGAAGAACGGGCCAGGCGGCGACATGCATCTCTGTTTTTACCCTTCCTGGTGTTAGAGCGCAGGAACGTTGCCGCTCAAGCTGCACGTGCCCATTGACAGCATAAAGTAATTCGGTCAGTTAAAAGCAAACACAATCCTTACCATTCATTAGTTCAATTCTCAGGGTCCTTGTGGAACTAAGTCTGTTTCGCGATTGTGAGTGTTTCTGGACGACTGGCTCAGGATTCAGTGAAGGTGTACGGCAGGGCGTAGAGATGTGATGTCAGGTTCCTGTTGCCTACCCTTACCAGGAATCAGGCAGGCTGCCCAGCTGTGAGGCCGGAGAAGTCCTCTGGGTGGGGTACCAACTCAGGAAGTGATTCCACCCCGTGCTGATATCATAGCTCTCTGTGGGTCTTTGTTACTAGGCATGAACAGAAGTAAATGCGTAGTGGGGTGTATACCAGCGTCAGTGGAAATACTGAGTCAGCCATTTACTTCTGGAGTTATTTCAACGCCAGCGATGAGCTTATTAAAATTCTTACCTTTTACCGACATCCTAACATGAATCGCTGCTCAAATGAGGGACAAGAATCAGGAGAAGGAATTGGAGGTAAATGGCACAGAGTAAGTGGATCAAACAAGGGAATCCTGTATATGCTGCTGTCCAGATGTGTAGGAAGCTGCAGGATTAGAGAAGGAAGCTAACAGCAAGCCTCTTTCTTTGTGTTCCTCTATGCAGACTATAACAGCAGTGACCAGAAGACGGCCTGCAAAAAGCACGAGCTCTATGTCAGCTTCCGGGAGCTTGGGTGGCAGGTAAGGGGGCGTTGGTGCCTTGGGGAGGAGCCACATCCCAAAGGAGACCTGATGTACCTGGCACTGGCCATAATGTGTCAGCGGTGGGAGAGCAGCACATTCTGTGCCATTTTGACCGACGTGGTAGATATTTATGGCACTGAACCTGTATTTTAACTACGACTCTGTGTATCATTTAATTCTGGGAATCGTTTTACAATCAAAAGTGGGATCTAGCAATATCATGGGTCCTGTTTGGACTCTTCAGTGCGCCGGTCCTGAGGCCACTCCAGTGCGTATGCCATCACTAGTTAGCAAAGGGAAAGAATGTTACTGTTTCCTGTAAGCAATTACATTGTAATAAGACAGCACTGACATCTAGAGGAGAACTGCCAACACAGATGCACTGTGATGGTGAGAATTATGCTCATTAAGCAACCCTGCTTTACCACAAAGTTTACAAAGCAGTTTTGCAATTTCTACAGTGATCCATTCTCTGGGACAGCTGGTGTTCAGTCTTGTTGAACTACCCAAACAGTATGAGGCCCCTTGGAAGACGAAGAAGGTCCCGGATGGGTCTCTCAGGCGCATAACAGCAAATGTTGACTCAGTCTGACCCCTTTTGGGTCTGAGAGGTTCCCCATGTGGGTCTTGAAGTCTTTAATGAAAGGAGACGAGCACGATATGCTTTAACAGGGAGTTTAGGAAGGTGGGGGTGCTGTAATCAGGGCCTTCCTGGCCACAGTTGAACCCGCCGTGCCATTGTGGCTGCTAGGGGAGGTGGCAGATTTCTGTAATGGCCATCATCCTTGTCATCAGTGCTACTGGCTGCACTCTGCAGGAACATGACTCAGTGGGGAAGACTGGTGCGTGGGGCCTGCCAGGATCAGGAAAAACACTGTTTATAATGGATCCTGGGAACGTGGAACGCGAAGGGGTTGCCGCTTGCAGGTGCCGGACGGTTGTTTTTCCTGATTACAGTGACTTATTAATGGAGATGTGGCGTGGAAAGTAGCTGCCGGTGACTCCTGGGGTGGACATGTCAGGCTGGCTGCGACTGCGGAGTGAACCCAAGTCGACCCAGATCCCTGCTTCTGTCTCATTTTTCATTAGGATTGGATCATCGCTCCTGAGGGCTATGCTGCCAACTACTGCGATGGAGAGTGCTCGTTCCCTCTCAACGCCCACATGAATGCCACCAACCACGCCATCGTCCAGACGCTGGTGAGAGGCTCATCCGATTCTTTCCTCTGTTTGTACAGCTGAATATTATCGCTTGGATAAAATGACGGTTTTCCTCCCAAGGTTTCCGCCAGTTGCGTTATGGCCATAGGCTTGACTTCAGCGCTATATTTCCTATCCTGTTTAACGTCGGCATCCGTCTGCTGTGAATCATGTGCCATTAAAGGCACAGGCTTCTGAGCATTTTAATGTGCTCTGTGAATTCCACCACATCTGTCTTCACTAGGGATACAGTTACCGTTGTCCATTTCACAGCTCACAAAGTACCTGACAGAAGTGGCCTGCTACGTCAATGATATATTAACAGCTTCAAGGTTAAGGATGATGTGTTGAAAGCCAGCATGTGATACAACCTTAAACTGATTTACGGATTTTTTAAATTTCTTTTTTAAACATTCATTGGTATCTTGTAGGTTCACCTCATGAATCCGGAGAACGTTCCCAAGCCCTGCTGTGCACCCACCAAGCTGAACGCCATCTCAGTGCTCTACTTTGACGACAACTCCAACGTCATTCTAAAGAAGTACAAGAACATGGTGGTGCGAGCCTGTGGCTGCCACTGATATCTAGGGGGCGCTCTCCCTTCACAACGACAGACTGAGAAGTGAAAACTGCTGCTTTTTGACAGAAGGACTCATGGTAGACCTTCAACTCTGGAGACCATAAGGAGATGAGCCAGATGCCATCTCCAGACTGAGGACAAAGCATGGTGTAGGCGAATGTAGTCAGATGTCACTGAAACTACTTGCGTGGGAAGAGCATGAACCTGGTTCCACTCCACTGTATAGAGAAATGTATATGACTAACCAAAGCTTGATCTTAACATATGGACATCGGTTGACACTGATTATAAAGCAGCAGCATAAACAGATGTACAATCCCGAAGCATCCAGTCAGATCAACTTTGAGCCAGCTTCCAAATAGAGGAAACTGCCATTTCAGTCAAACAAATCTCTGTAATAAGATGAAATGATGAAACATTCACTATTCAACTTTGACACTGTTGAGTTTCCAAAGTAATTCTTGCAGTTTAACAGCAGACCTTTTACTATGGCCAGCTGTCAGGTACCACTCAAAACAAAAAAAAAAACTAATCAAGCTGCATAAACAAATGTTTTTTGGCATTTTAAGAGACATTACATCCTTTTTTGTTAAAACCATTGGTCAGCTATATATAAATATATAAAGAAAATACCTCTAAGCTGTTTACATTACTGAATCTTGTTTAAATTCTACATGTAAATACTTGTATATTGTTTATCTTATTTATTGCACCTCATTAAATCATGTCACCTTATGGAAAATAAGCAACACTATTTTGGAAAAGAAGTTTTATTATGAAAATTCAGAATTTCGTGTTAAGAACTTGCTATTATTTGGTTGTCATTATTTCGTACCGCACGTCGCCTGTAAGCGTCCCTGACAGAGCATCTTCTGCCTGTACGCCTGCATTCACCATGGAGTGTAAAGTCACCAGTCACACTGAAATCGCTACACAGTATCCCTCACAGTACACTTGGGTGCAAAAGTGAGCTGGTAGTGGGTGGGAAAAGAGGTAGATAAGGGGGGGAAGATTTTGGTGGGGGAGGGGTGGAAATAGCAGGACCCAAGAGCAGAGACCATCAGCCGGCCGCCAGTCATATTTAAGCCAGATCAAACGACGCACCGACTTGACTGTGGGGGCGGTGAACTGCTCGAAAACTAGTGTCCAGCCCGCAAACCGGGCACTCCCACAGCAGCTCTGGAAGTAAAGCAAGTCAGGCAGGCGTCCCAAGTGAGCCCAGCGTCACAGTTCAGTGCTGCATCTCCATCGAACGGAAACCAGGCTTGAGCAGGGGCTTCATGAACAGCTCCCTTAATGGGGATCGAGGACTAGGCCCCCGACGCGCCAGAAGGACCCGGCCGACGTTCGAAGGAGGCTGCGGGCAACAGGTGAGACAGTAGAGCGCAGGAGCCCGCCAGGCAGGAGGAGCCCGCCAGGCAGGAGCCCGCCGTCCTGATACACACGTCCCTGAGAGTTGTCAGACCAGTGGCCGGGATCAAGGTGTTATAGCACTCAGTACATCTCCATCCTCACAACAAACAAAAGGCTGAGGGGGGAGGGGGATAAACAAACAGCAGGGGTGAGATGGGACTCTGAGGGAGTTCAGTCCTGATCAAGGCACATCCACAGCCACCCTGGGGCAGTTTCACAGGGAGGTCCAAACAGACATGAGGGAAATGTGATTAAAACTACAAAAGATGGGGGACAATCGAAATAAAACCGAACACATTTGCAATTCAAAAGTGTGTGAAATCACCAAATCATACTGGTATTCTCCTCCCCCCCCGCCCCCCTACAATGCCACATTTCTTAGTGGGGAAGGAAAAAGGAATAGAAAAATCAAGATGGTGCCTTGTACTGTAAGATGGTGCCTTGTACTGCGGGCATTTCAGGTCGGGGGGCTAGAGCTCGTCCCGGGCCTGCTTCATCACAAAGCTGTGCAGGCTCTCCAGGTCCCGCCCACCGTTGTGCTCTGCCCCCTGCTGGCCACCCCGGAACATTATCAGCGTGGGGTACCCGTGCACCTGGGGAGTTGAAACATGGTCAGCCGTCACAGGCGGAGCTTAACGAGCAGCCCCTTCAAAGCCAGGCAGATAAAACCCTAAACAGCCTCAGTCCTGGAACTAGGGAAGGAGCTCAGGATGGACACTTTACCTCCTGCCTAAAGGAACCTCGTTTTTAAGCCAGAGAGGCCTGAGACTGGACTTAAGGCCACACTGGAGCCCCGTTTGTCATGGTGAGCGCTTTTCCGGAGGACAGACTCACAGAGAAGCGGTTGCAGAGAGAGCGCTCCACTGTGCAGTCCACTTTGGCGATCTTCACACCCCCCAGCCCAGGGAACTCCTTCTTGGACAGGTCCTCCCACGTGGGGGCCAGATGCTTACAGTGACCACACCTAGGGAAAAGGAGGAGGGGGGGGTCTGACCGGGTATCTGATCAATGTCCATCCGGCATCCCTGTTGGAGTGCGGGCTGCCACACGCTCACATTCCCACCCCAGGACCCAAACAATCCCCCTTGACTCACCATGGTGCATAGAACTTGACGAACGTCAGACCTTTGGCCACGGTCTCGTCAAAGTTGGCTTCTCCAAGGACAAGGACCTTGGACTAGAGACAAAAGAAGCATGAGTGTGCAGTGTGGCCCCAAGTCCCCCCCCCCAGGCGGCGTACGCCATCCTCCCAGATGAAGGAGGTCACCGTCACATGGCGTCAGACACGCCGCAGACAGCCACGGGTAGCGGAAATGGCCGCCTTGCCCATAATCACTACTTCTCTACCCCGTGGATGAAAACAGTTCCTAACGGGCATGTGGCAGGATCTCAGCGGCTTCGGCAACGTCAGCCTCTCCTATGCAGCGATCTTCAGAAATGCTTTACCACAACGTCGAAGAGAGCAACTAAAATCCGGCTGCCAAACCAGGCAGGACACAGCCATACCCCTGGCCCGCCTCCCTCCCCGAGCCGAGCGCCCACCTCCTCTTCCATCGGCTCCTCAGTGGGCTCCACAGTGGGCACTTCCGTCTTGGCCTCGCCCTCTGGAGACGCCCTCACCAGGTTGTCTAGGAACTCCTTGAGCGAGTCCAAGTCCCTCTTGCCCCTGTACTGGTCTGTCTGCGGGAAGACGCCACAGGCTGGCTGAGGAGCAGCATCTCCACACCTCAGCATCATTCCCGCTTGAGTCATGATGCAGTCCACAGCTGCCGGCTCTCAGGAAGCGTCCCTCTTACCTTCTCTCCATCCCTGAAGAAGACCAGAGTTGGGTAGCCACGCACTTGGTTCTCCGAGCAAATTTCGTAATGCTGGGTGCAGTCCACCTGTAGGAGCACAAGGCACACGGTCAGGACCGGTCAGGCTAATGGAACCAACAGCTGGGGAGGTAAAGGGCCATCTTCCTACGTCCCCACTGCAGCCGTGTCAAGGGTCGCTCGCTGGAGACTATGTAAAAATCCCACAAACTTAAAATCTCAGTCCAACCTCTGCCTCCCATGGTCGAGACCTGGTCCTAGTCCTGCCCCCAGGCTAGACCCACCTTGCCAATCTTGACGGCATCAGAGTGCTCAAACGAGGTGGCCAGCTGCTCCCAGGCTGGAGCCATGGCCTTGCAGTGACCACACCAGGGAGCAAAGAACTTGACAAAGTGGTTTCCTGGAGGAGATATGGGAAATGTAACACGACCATTACTGTGCAAGTGGGCCAGATGGTCGGCATGACGATATAGGGAAGGGAAACCATGAGCAGCACCACACAAGCGGGATCAATGATCAGCCAGTGGTCCCGTGTGCAAACCAGGAGCCAACCGGCTTTGGAGAACACAAAGCCCCTTAACTTCTCAGCCCAGGGCCACAGTGCCCGTGGCGGTTTGCAGCCCCGACGTCAAACGTATCATTTCGTTTCTATTTTTAAGCAGCTACGACGAGGCCTACGAAAAGCAGAGGTCAGTATCCGGCCCAACGGTAGGCCCGCGCCAGGCTTCACGTGGGATCCGGAGAACCTTCTAGAAGCAGAGCCATCGCATGGTGGCTCTCGTGGACGAAAACATAGCAAACTCGCTTCTCCGAAATCGCGGTCCGAGGACACGCACATGAAACTGATCGTGTTTGTTTTCTCCAGCAGAGCCTTCGGATTTGGGACGCAGTTAGCATACGACATGATAAATACAGACTGCTCAGCATGGAAATTGGAAACATTCTGAATGAAAAGAAACTCTAGTCAAAAAACAGCACAGCGCAAGCCATAATTATGCAGTTTGAAAATGACTGTACAGCTGGCATTAAACTACAAAAGAAAAAAAAGCAGATTTAATGCAACTGTTAGCTGCAGTGGTGTAATGACCAGCTGCCGGTGCAGATGCCCTGCACAGCTTGCTTGACTGAACGTAGCCTGAAGCAACAGGACACAAATATAGCTGCTGCCATGTTACTATGAACGGAGACCAGGATCCCTCTCCCCAGATTCTCTGAACCACTGTAACCCCCAGTGCAGCTCGGCCAGGAAGGAGGAGGTACCCCATCGTTCGAGAAGACCCATTTAATGTCGTATTAACACCCCCCAACATCCCGCCGCCCACATACCTTTGTCGACGTGAGCCTTGAAGTTGGCGGCCGTCAGCTCATACATGCCCTGCTTCGGCTCCGGGACGGCAGGCGGCTCCAGCGCGCTCTCCGGCTCCTGCGAGACACAGAGAGGCTGGTGGTCACTGCGAGCAGGACGTCCCGTTGCAGACGCCCATGGGGCCCCCCTCGCCTGACGACCTCATCACGCAGCTGACACCAAAGGAGGAAATCTCGTGAATGCGTTGCGTTTCCACTTGACATTAGATTATTACAGCCTTGGCCTGCCTCTGGCCAGACACTGGACATTTTACCGCCACGCCAGGTACCCTACTTTCTGTACGTCCATACAGTGCCAAAAGAATGGCACTTCTTTTGTGTTGTTTTTCCACTGGTGTAAAAACTGGTACCACGCCAAATGACATCATCAGTGACCGCCCCTGAATGACATCATCAGTGACCGCCCCTGAATGACATCATCAGTGACCGCCCCTGAATGACATCTTCACAAAGCGCAGCGCAGCATTTATTTTGCTGAATTCAACCACGTTATGATTCTTCACTTTCCTGTAATCCCGCTTAAGTTTTCTGATTTTCAAGCAGCATATGCCGGTGTTTTCCATGTGCCCCATTTCTTCCAAGCGGCTTGTTATTACGGCAAATACTTTTTTTTTTATTTCATGTTGTGCAATCCAAATCCCACTGGATCTGTTCAACCGACTACATGGCGATTAAAGCCTGCGTTTCCTCGTTTGTCCTTCCTTCCACTTTACTTTTTATATTTTTGTTTCTACTGCTTTTTAATTTCGTTTCTCGCCGTGTGCATTTTGCGTTTCAGCGGCAGGCTATTTGCATAACCAGTCGACAGCAAATGCGCTTGTAAGTCCCACCCCACAGTACCATAGAAGTACCCCAGCTGGTTTGGCACTTTCGGTACTGAAACTTTTGGTACTGGTACTCCACCGGAAGTCAATGGGAACGCGAAAGTACAGAAAGTACCATACTTTCTGCAATGGAAAAGTACCCTTACATATGGTCACCAGTGGCCTCGGCCTGAGATGGCAGGAGAGCCACCACCCCCACCCCGCCACACACCTGCCAGCACGATCAGACATGGTTCCATGTAACAATGGAAAGGGCGGAAAGGCTCGTCTCAGGGGGCCGTGACCTACTGACACAGCACGAGCAAGAAGGTCATGGACTTACAGAAGGGTCCTCATCCAGAGTCTTCAGCAACCAGGACTCCAGTGATTCCAAGTCCCGAGAGCCCGAGTACTTCACAGACTCCTGCTCGGGCCTGTAGAGCTTCAGACTAAAAAAAAAAAAAAAAAAAAAAAAAAAAAAGGACGAATGGAGGGGTCTTTCACATGAGCTGTCAGAGCCAGTTAGCATGCAAGGTGTTGGTTCAGGTTTGGGGCTGGAAGGGTCATGGGTTTCAGTTTTAGAAACAGCCAGAAAGAGACTTTTCACCGGATCAGTTCAGATTAAATCATCCGGGAAAAGCTCTCAGATAAGACAAAACTGCACAATCACCAGGGAGGCTCCCACATAACATCACAGACAGCTTAATACACCCTTTAATCCACCTGGTTTTCATTGAGGTACAACCCACTCAGCATAAAGGGAAGGTTCCTCCAGTGGTTACAATATTAACTATGGGCCTCAAGGCCTGTAAATGTTTTACTGCAGCCAGACACCGTCTCAGAAAGTGAGACTCATTACGTGTGACCTGCCTTTAATGCAGCTTGCCTGGTTTCACTTTATAACACGCATGATCCTTGAGAAAGAATACACAAGTTCTCAGTGAACTTAAAAGCTGGCGATGATGGGCAAGTCTCACTTAGAGACAGAGTCTTTAACAGTATTCTGGCCTAAGTAGCAACTCGGAGGCAAAGGCAGAGATGCCGCCCGCCCAGAAAGACAAGAACAACGAAAATCGATGGCAGACTGTCACAGATACTCCTGCACTAAATGTTTATGGCCTTTAAGCCTATTATATACATGTGACTCTGCGTAGCAAGTCAAGGTAAACAGCTCACAACAAACAATTAAATGCAACATAATATATCTCCGGGGAAGTAATGCAATCCAAAATGTATGTGCAAACACGGGCACTCGTCTAGTTGCTAAGCTACGACGAGCAGTGTGTGCAGCATGCACGGGCTTAACCCCAGGAAATGTCAGTCTACGTGGAGGCAGCTGTGTTTAGGGTGTCCTAACATCTGCCGCACATCAGTGCTATGGGTGGGGGGCACAACAGACTGCAACTGCACTGATGCACACTCACGTTGGGTAGCCCCGCACCCCATGGCTGGAGCAGAACTTGGTGTCCTGGGTGCAGTCCACCTTGATCACGTAGGCGGGAGGGGACTCCATGCTGTTGTACTTGTCAGCCAGCTGATTCCAAGTGCCCTGCAACCGCTGGCAATGGCCACACCTGCGTAGACACATGGGCCCAGCGGCGTTAGCATGCGACATGTGTGCGTGGGGGTAAAAGGGGATTACGGCGCATATTACAGACAGACAGAATCGGAGCTACGCTACTGGACAAGGCCAATTTGTGCTCGTCTTATCCCGCCCCCCGATAACGGTAACATCCACCGGTCATTAATATGAACCCCGCGGACCCGGTCCCCCATCCCCCCTCCTCAACGCAGTGCCACGTCGGCGCCGCCGCACACACTCGCAGAGGCTCCGCTTCACTCGTTACAGCCCCGGCTCCCAAGACCACCATAGGGGCCGTGAAACAGTTTTACGGCACAGAGATCACAGCGAAAAGAGGCTTTTTACAAGCCCATTGCACGGCACCGGGAAAGCCGGGAAAGGTGCTTACAGAGATTCCAAATAGAAATAATGGTGATATTAAGCGAAAAGGGGAAAAATTACAGAGAAAAGGGGACAGGGATATCACCAGGAAAAGAGAAGCCGGACCGCCCTGTAGCGCTCCCTCTCCGCCCCCGGCAAACTGCCCCGTGGCCCCAGCGACTCTCACCACGGGGCGAAGAACATCACGAAGTGCGGAGCGGAGCTGACAGCGTCGCCGAACTGCTCGGCAGTGTAAGTGTGCCGGGCGTGTTCATCCTCCTCCTCCGACTCCGCACAGATGCGACCACAGAAAAGCACGGAGCCCAGCAGCCAGAGGCCGACGAGCGAGGCGGCCATGGTCCCAGTGAGAGCAGAGCGCCGAGACTCAGTGCTGCCGCCGGGGCGGGGCTGCCGGCTATCAGGGCGCCACTGCCGTAAAGCGATGCGCTGTAGCCGCTCCGTGAGTGACCGAGAGCTCCCGAAAGACGCCGAGAGCCGCGAGCGGGGGGGGGATGTGGGACTAATATTAATTCATGCACTTATCCAATAACTATCGGCACTCTTTCTAAAATCTAATTAATGTAATATGTCTGTGTATATAAAAAAAAATCTGAAATTTTAATGCATATTTCAGTCACTCACATCTTTAGTGTTCCGTAAAGCTAGATGTTGACAAAAGCGTTACCGACTGGACATTACACATGGAACCTTTTTCCGAGGGTTTATATTCGCCAATTATAAACCATTTCTCTCTGCTGACCTAGATTACTACATGTTCATGGTACAATTTTCACATTGGTGTAAGTGTTTTTTTGAACGGCTGATCTGGCCCACTAGTTCGGGTTTGAAACATGTTTGATCTGCTAGTGCGATAGTGGTAAACAGTTCATAACAATTGGGGTTTAAAGCAGAATGTGGCATCTTCGGAGGAGCAAGCTGAAGATCTCCAGAGGTCCTCCCTTTGAGATTTTCCAGACCAAGCAGTGCCAGGTGACCTGGCATCTCTCAGAAGCCTCTGCTGTTTTTCTATCTCCTCACCAAAAGGGACTTAACTCGCCGTGGTTCACGTTTGGCGTCAGCAAGCAGAGGGACCACATTTGGCATCACGCAGAGAGGCCGTCAACACCTTCCGAGTTACAGCACTCCCTCCCTGCGGCCTTCCAGCGGGTGTTAACGGGCATGATGTCACGGCGGCACTCTGATTGGACCGACCCAGTACGGCTTCAGCGGGGCCCTCGTTTGTCCCAGTTACTTGGAGGAGCTTTTCAGAAACAGACAGAGCTATATTCATGTGGACTCACCAGAGTGACTTCATTTGACTGCAATTTATTTCTGCTTAATAGATGGCTTTTGGGCTCTGCTGCAAAATAACTTGCACACACAGCATGGTCATATTGCAAAAACTAAACATTCAAATAAAAAAAGACCAATTGCACTGAATTCCTGCTTAATTACATATAACCTACTTTAAATAACCTACAGTAATAATTCTCAGCTTACATTAGTATTTTGTGCACATCTATTTATCAGCACAGTGGCGGGAAAAAGCACGGTTTTGTTGAGAATATTTTTTAATGAAAGAAGAGGAAAGACCGTCCCCCTGCACACTGTTTCAGGCATCTGAACAGCGGTAACCTTCTTCCCACAGACACCTGCGTGACTCCCCATTCGCATCTTGACAACGGCTCCTGAGCAGCTGATCGTTTGCTTTGCCCAGCATATGCAGATTCGCAGCCTCGCATGATTTTTGTGGGTCACGTGTTGCACGGACGTGTCACACCTTGGCAGTGCGCCTTGCCCTCCGCTGCTTCTGCGCTTGGTCTCGCCTCTGCTGTCTCTATACTCTGACATGAACGGTGTGTGAATATGGCCCCCCTCCCCAGCGTAAAGTAGCTGGTGGCTCTTACCTCGCAGCTACAGCAGTAACTTCAGGCACACTGTTCTTGGTGAGTCCTGAACGGCTCGGTCTTCAATGTTGCCCCTGCACAGTTAGAAAAAAATAGTTGTATATGGGTTCAGTAACATACTTCATATACGACACTCAAGATTCCAAATGGAACCTTTTTTTGGAGGCACCTCTAAAGAACCATGGGTTCTGTCGCTAACATACTTTTTAAAATAAGCAAAATATGTTATTATATTTATTAACGACATTTTTTAAATGAAGATTTATCATTGAGAATAAGTATGTAAGGTAAGAAGGACAAAAATGTTCATGGTAATGTATAAGTTTTACTTTCGGTTTTCGATTTTTAAAAACCCATTTTATTAACTGACAAATTCAAAACAGAAACATTTCCAAAACAGCGTCTGTAACCATTAAATTTGAATTGAATTAATTGAAATGAAGTGAACTAAATTTACTTTATAATCACCATATTGCAAAGACCAGACAGCTGAACGAAATTGTGTTTCATCAGACTTGATGTATGACCGGAGAACACAGACAGCACAGAAGAAGCTTATGTGGTAAAACAGACGAAAAAGTAAAATACAATAGTTACTAACATAGTTAATAACTATGTTTGAACGCCTTCAGTTTTGTGATAAATGTGTAAGAAGAACTACAGTAATTTGGTATGCATAAAAGCAATTCCATAAATGGACGGTAACAGCAACAAGATCATTTTGAAAGGTAGTAAGACTACATTGTGTTACAATTTATACATATATTACAAGAGATTACAGACTATGGCAATATAAAATAATGGGTAACGCTTTACTATACTTTCATAATGAATTCATTATGCGGTCAAGTTCAAGTGTCGGTGGGGCCGTTATCTTAAAACGTGCGAGTTTCTTATATGATTCTTTGTGAAGGGACCAGCCATTGTTCCCCTGTTAGCTAAGGGAGATGTATCTTTGCCTATCTGGTTTATATATGCTGTTACTTCGTGCTCCGATCGCCTCAAGCTACCATTGACTTCAGTGT
>JABFDZ020000001.1:17339011-17349034 GCA_019775955.2 Pollimyrus isidori
ATTTCATGCAAGAACTATATTAGTTCATGATTTGTTCTTGAGTAGCATCGAGTAACTAACGTTATTTGTGCCCCCTCGAGTAAAGTGTTACCAATAATAATAATAATAATAACTTTATTAATCCCCATGGGGAATTTGTCTTTATGCCTCCCTCAACTTGCTCTTTTGTGGTGGTGGGGGTTAAAGGCCTTGCTCAAGGACCCACAGATGTGCCAAGGCTGGGTTTGAACCTTGTGATTACAAGCATACAGGCTTAGCCCACTGAGCCACACGTTGCCCCCAATAATAAATAATAATAAAGTGATTGCTGATTGATTAACAGGTTAGGTGGGCGCATCCTGAGTTTGCCGTAGGTACAGAGACTGGTGAGGAATGATGTTGGGGATTCACACACACATGATCATGTCTGACTTGACACACAGCAAATGTGAATGATGAAGACAAGAGTAGCCAAAGCATCCAAACATCATCACAGGGACTGATAAAGATTTTATAGTACAGTTTTAAAAAATGAACCAGGAGCAGCTGGCCGACTGTTTATAAGACATCACACAATGTCATATAAACAGTCTGGGTCTAGGCATTTTAATCCTATGCACGTTAACAGATGGACGCTGATTCACTGGGTTTACATCACTTCCTGTCTCCGCATTCCACGTGGGGTGATGTTGGCTAATATGGCTGACAGCAGCCGTCGTCATGCTCATTTCACACCTTTGTCCTCTTAAATATGCACGTGTGCCTTTGTCTCTTTCAGGTTCATGCCCTGCTAAATGCTTTTCCGAAAAATTATGGAGATATGCAAATATGCAAAGCTTTTAATTTCAGCGAGTCAGTGTAACCTTGTTCAGAAATGTAAACTAGGTCACTTCGCCGACCTTCTAAAACTTTAGTTCCATGTCGGTTCATCAGACAGATCCTCGCGTCTTCATGCTCCATATTCGCCCAAGATCAAGCTGTTTAAACATCAGCGTGTCTCCTAAATGGACGGATGGATGGACGGGTGAAGCAGCTCCATCTGTACGCCTCGCGCCGGCTGCATCTGTCGGCAAAGCTCCGAAAGCGGAGTGAGACCTCGGTAGCTTTCAGCCGCCCCCGAGTCTCTGCACCTGAACCTGCTCCGAGAAGAGCAGCTGGGAAATCAGCCCAGGGCTCGGTTCGCGTCTCAAATATGACACAGTTCCACGGAGGTTCACTAATCTGAGGAAACACCGAGGAGAAGCGAGATGAACATACAGAGGGGGGCTTCCCGTCGATGTGTGTTCAGTGGAGTGTGTTCAGTACAGAGTACAAACTGATGTACGGTGCGCTGGGCAAGGTGGTGGGTGAGTGTGAGTGTGTATGGGTTGGGGAGCAGGCTGATGGCTTCCTTCTAATTCAGTTTAGCCACACACTGCTAGACACTCTCATCCAAGGCCCCATCACGAAATATGAGGAGAAATTACACAATACTTTTTATATAAAATAAGCTTAAATTTATCTGTCATAAAACTCATATCTTTTATGAACAATGGGAAGGGAACCTTTGGAAATATACACTTAAATGTGACCCCGTCGAATTGAAAACGGCAGGTAACCCTAATAATCCATTTGTGCTGCCTTTTATCCGGAGTTAACGGGCCATTCCGGTCGCCTCTCTCGCTGCCCCCCCCCCCACAGAATGTTCCCGTGACGAGGAGGAGAAACGGCCTTGTTGGTGATATCGCCTCTCAGGGCCTCCGCCACCTCCCTTGCATCGATCAGCCCGCACCGCTGCTCTCCGCTTTCTTTCTGTTTCGACTTGCATTTGCAGTTAAAACATTTTTTTTTAGCTTCTACTTTAAGGAACGTCTGGGAAAAAAGGCAGAGGAGCACGCCTTAACGTTTATGGTAAAGACGCCCATAATGGTGGATTATACAGGAGCGGACAATACTCTCCTATTAATAATGAAGACGAGCGTGTCCAACGTGAGCGGCTCCGACGTACGATTCCTCCCACTAATTGCATCAGAATAATCGCGGTTAAGGTCACAGGCAGGGTGAGGCTGACGGAGCAGAGTGAGAGATTCCGTCAGTCTGTTACCTCCATGCTCTCTCATTAATTGAGGCCAGTTTATTTTAAAATACATAAACGCGTGACTGGCTACGGGCTGCATTTTGAATGAGGGAGCAAAGCATGGAAGTCAGAGGAAACACACCTGTGACTGTTAATCACTGCCGGGTGTAACTACACCCGATAATCAAAATTAACCAATTAACTGGCTTGAAATGATCAGTTCTGCATCTACATGACAGAGCCTGCTAACGTGGCTTCTTCAATGCAGGGATGAGCTGCTTTAAAGATAATTCATGTGTCACCCAGCAGCCACTGAGAATGAGTATGTTTCCAGAGCAGAAAATACATTTCAGCTAACTGCCCTAATTCACTTAATTTAAAGGCAATACAAAGCGGGGAATTTCACTAGGAAAAGTGGCTGTGCAGCCACAAGGGGGAAGCAGATCACTTTCCAACAGCGGAGAAGATGGCTGAAGAGAAAGCGATTAATGTAGGGCGGGGCCTTTACCGATTAGTTTCCCAAATTGAACTGCCTGGCAAAAATGTTAAGGCAATCACTTAATCAGTACATAAATAATTAAATTAAGCTTTCATTAAATACAGATATTTACAAGAAGAATGTAGACTTTTTAAATAAAGTATGTTATGTTACAATAGTAGTAATTTTGATAAAAACACTTCATCTTGGAATATTGAATTTGGGTTGTCCTTCAGAACTTCAATGGAATATTAGCAGTTATGATTAATATTTTATGAATGTTATGGTTTTTCATAGGTAAAATCTTAATGAATTTTATTTTAACGTTCCTTTGACGTTGGTTGCAATCAGTCATGGGTTGTTCAGAGTCCTTAAGAATCTGTATGAATGGCTTGTTTTAGATGTGAATTCCCCTCTGTTGTCAGGAGCTGTGCTTTATGTAAAGGGAGTTAAAATAATGGTTTTGTAAAGCATAAGGTGTCAGTTTTAAAGGCTGTTTTTTTTTCCAAACGGCCCACAAACATTGTCCCCCCGACATTTCCCAAAGAACAGGGTGCAGGACAGCGCTTGTGACTGACAGCGACTAAGACATGAGGCGGTGCTATGCGGGCCTGCAGGATGTAGACCATTAGGCTATGGACTGCGAGGACGCAGACCATTAGGAGATGGCCTGCTAGGCCAGGGACCACCAGGACTTCAACGTCTAGGTTGCACATCGTCATGATGTGAATCGTGACGATGGGCGCTAGGTCACGTTCATTAAAGCCTCCACAGTCGGGTTACCCTTGTTCCTATAGAAAAGGCGAGAGAAGGATTCTGCGGTTGTGAAGACTAATACAGGAGGCTGGAATCAGAATTACAGTCCGTGTCAGCCACACAAATCATACGTGCCGTGTTTTAGCGCCTTTCAGCGGGATGCAGCACCTGTGGCTAACCATTAGCATAATTGTTTTCCTTGGCACTGGAATGGACTGTTCAGTATTACACACTGGGAGAAATGAAAACCTTAAAACAGCACTTCATAAAAAAGAAAAATGAGCAAACAATAAACTGAATTTTTCATGCCACTTTGTCATAGAAATTTTAATTTTCCACTGAAGTTATTATTATTATTTTTTGCTTCGTCGGGGCCTTTTGCTATAGGCTTTAACATTATTTTAGAAGGATTCTAATTCAATGAGCCGGTCACTGAATTATGACTCATTTCATGTTTCTGTGGCGCTTTTATTTCAAACTCACGCAGAGACCAAGTCGGAGCGGCGCTTAAAGCCGTTTTTTTTTTACGCAAACATCGCCATATGTGCCTCTCCCTCACCTACGGTGATATTGCATTTCCACATACCGCCAAAAGTCACAGCAATCATACATCACGAAGGACAGTAAGGTTGCAGAGAGCGATGCAGCTTGACCTCGCGTTAAGGTGACACAATGGCACTACTGCCTGTGTGTCGGACAGCAGGCGTCGGTGTGGATTAACAGGATGCATGTGCACATATTCATTATTAACTGAAACTGAATCTTCAATACTGTGTACTCATATATACAGGGATGGACATGACTGGCACGCGAGTACGCATCCACCTTTAAAAACAATACGTACGACAATCTATTGTTTGCAGCAGTTTAAATGTGTACTTATTTTATGTGCAAACTCCTATGACGAGAAAATACCTCGCATTTTAACCCGTGTACCGCAAATGAAGTAGAGTTAGCATATAAATATTAAAATGCATTATATGTTGTTTTTATATCAGCGCAAAAGCACATTAAATAAGTAGGCGTTTACACTGCTACTACAATCGATTGTCGCATGTATCCTTCATAAAGGTGAATGTGTACTTGCATACTAGTCATGTCCATCCCTGCATATATAGCATAGTTATTGTGCCATGTAACATATCACATGTTCACTGTACTTATGCTTAATTACGCTTAATTGTATGAATCGCATCCAAAAATACCTGCTTTCTAAAGACTTGCGGGTGACGGCATTCCTCCATACGTGTATATGGTTCGGGGTGACAGGTCTTCGTTTTGGCCACTGCTGGAAGGCCTGTTTCTGCTGGAGGGCCTGTTTCCGCTGGAAGGCCTGTTTCCGCTGGAAGGCCTGTTTCTGCTGGAGGGCCTGTTTCTGCTGGAGGGCCTGTTTCCGCTGGAAGGCCTGTTTCTGCTGGAAGGCCTGTTTCTGCTGGAGGGCCTGTTTCTGCTGGAGGGCCTGTTTCCGCTGGAAGGCCTACCTTGGGGACGTCCCGGCGGTGGTATGATGCCGGAGGTGGATCACGGAGGAAGGTTTGAACTTTAACACGGCGCTCGTGTGGAGCTCCTCACCCCGCCCGGCCAAATGCAGATCGGGCCCCGCCGCGGCCTTCAGCACAGAGTTACTCTACAGACACGTGCGGCTTCATATATCTGTCGAGCACCTTAAACAAGCATCACAAGTCCGGGAGGTAATCTGTCATGTGCGGCCATTACACCCCCACGCCTTGATAGCCGCAGATTGCTCCTAGCCATGTTTAAGCATTAAATAGTGTTTTATTATCTCTCATAAATCACACTGAGATGTGGGGATTCATACATTTTGCATTTTTTACAGACAGTATTTTAAACACTTACCCCAGCATGGTGGAATTTCACAGAGTCATAGAGTCACAGAGTTAAAGCAGAGATGAATATACCGTAGTGTAGATTAATCGGTAACTCCGATCATGCTGCTTAGATGGTGAAGCTCCTGGTCTCTCTGCAGTTACTCTGCCTGCACCAGGTGCCCAAACGCTGTAACTGTCTCTGTCCTGCTGTACACTCACATACTGTATATGCAACACTGCTGCCACAATCTCACTGCTACAGCTACTGCATGACTAACAACAAACATCATACTGAAATACGACATCTTTCCTCTGCTTCTTAGAAACCCCGCTCTGTTCTCATCCGAGTTCTGAGCGAATGGCCACATTCGGAAAAGCGGACGCCGCGTGTGCTTAGGCGAGGCCCCCAGTACCTTTTTTGTTTTTACGTCGGCTGAGCTTGAGGGCTGGATTTATCGAATGGCCACATCCAACAAATGTGTCCCTTTCCCTGGACGTGGCACCGGGGTAAACTTTGCGTCCACCCATTATCCGTCCAGATACAACTGGTAAGGGGACGGAGTTTTAAGCTGTCGCGTGAAAACATCTATCTTGGAGAAAAATGGGTCAAATACAAACTGATATTTCTGTCTTCTTTTATTATACAATAGCTGCAAACCCATTAAACCTAATTTTAAACTAAAGAAGAACTAAATATTTCTTGTACATCTCCTATACATCATTATTTCCTCCATCTGCCCTGCGGCGTTTTGCTGTCGCACTGATTCTGAACCAATAAACATTACGGTCGGTACTTTTGGAATATATATCTGGTCAGTAAGTTCATGAAATAGTTTTGGGCAGAAAGAACTTTCTTTACGAGGTTTCCTTTGAGTCTGTTTGTTCAAATAAGTATTACAAAGGGTAGGGAATGTGTTGTAGGCATAAAAGCTACTTCCTATTATAATAGCAGTTTTGCACGAGAAATTGAAAACGGTGTACCGTGTTTGAGAATACAAAGAGCCGGGTTTAACGCAGACACCCAGAGACAAAAGCAACCCGCTCCCTCGGAAAAGCAGCGTTGCACTAAATTAATTCTTTTATCGGGATTTAAAAAAAAAAAAATCACCCTCTTCTTCCTCTTTATTTCCTTTCCTTTGTACTATTTTCCATCACCCTCTGTCTTTCATTCATTCCGTTTGTAATTAAATATTTTGTGTTGCCAGTTCTTGGATGTTTTTCTGACCTGAAGGAAACTTTCTTCAAACGTTCTAAAGGACGGATCCTGCATGTTGTGAGGGAGAACGCGCCAGTCCCCACAAGCTAGTGATGACAAATTCTTTTATAGGTTCAGTACCAGATGAGAGAGGTGAAAAACTAATTTTATCTTCTTCTTTTTTTTTTTTAAATAAAATAAAATCAAACATCAAAACGATACAACAGGAACCCGTAGGTTAGTCCGTCTCTGTTTACTGTAAATCCTTAATTATGAAAATAAAGCTGTGTGTCATTTTTTAAAGTGACTTCTGGCAGAGCTCAGCTTTCAGGCTGCTTGTCAATGAGCCTTTAGATTCTCGTGTTTAACTGGAACTCAATACGATGAGAACTGAGCAGTGAAACTCCAGCAAACTGCCGTCTTGCAAACCACAACAAAGGCCCGGTAACACTATATTTTCCCCGGGAATTCAGTAATAGACCTTAAGCCAGGCTTTCTCAAATCATTTTCTACCCGATACACTTGCCAAGATTAAAATGACAGGCCAAAAAAAATGCAATAAAATTATAGCATATATATGTGCACAATATTGTATGTGGATAATAATTGTGCCGAACTAACTGTGTAAAAAAAAGTCCAACCTGAAAGTTTAGCTTATTTTCAGTAACTTAAAAATCTATAGCAGGGACCTTTAAATACGGAATTGTATTACATATTTTATAACGTTTTAGTTTTAACTTTTGGAGGCTCGCCGGTTTTTGAGGATATGGTATCTTTTGGGAAAGAGCGGCGGAGCGAGTTGGTACGTCGTCACAGACGTGGACCCAGATTTGGGGCCCGACCGGACGGGAGCTCAGATACACCTGCGTGGTCGGCCCCCGTGTGACTCCACAGCATGGTGTCTGCATACCTCAGGATTTAATCATCACCGGGAGCCCCAGTGGGATGATGAACCGTCCCATTGGAGATGGGACCGAGCGGGTATCGCTATACAGGAAGGTTCAGGTCCGTTCAAAGCCCTACTCCTCTCACTCAAAACAGGCTTTTGCGGGCTGGGCACTTCTCCTCTAAAAAAAAAAACAGCTTCAAAACAGGAAAGCTAATAGTGGCATTAGACCTTAGCACATAATTCATTTTAGGACTATTAATGCAGGAGGAAGAATTCTAATCAGTTTCAGATCTCATCCTGTTTGCTTAACGTGACCGTGACCAATTACAAGTGAACTTTTTGTTACGGTTTCACTTCCTGTGTTACCCAAGTAACAAGTGGTCAGACTTAGCTTGCATAACAAAAAACACAAGGCAGGGGGTGGGGCTACAGGGGGAGAGAGAGAGAGAAAGAGAGCTGTATTAAAAATACCACGCTTTCCTCTTAATGCAATAAATAAAACGATGAAAATTCCCAATATGGTGGCACTAATTCTCACCATTCAAACCTCCCTGGTATTATAAAATCTTTATAGCCATAATATTGCATTTTCCACCCCTGCAGGACCATTCAGCACAACATTGTACAAAATTCCATGAAAAGGTTCTCTTTTACTTTGAGCCCACAAATGAACAAATCATGACAAAATGCAAGAACTCAAAGACACAGAAGCAGGAAGCTGGGTATTTTGCAGCTCGTAGAAATACCCTGGTCCTGTGGTCCCACCAACATCTCCTAGCCCTGAACGCCCGTCCAGCGTAGCTTCATGGTACCCTGAACCCACCGAAGATCATTTTCAAAATAAATAGTATTCTGGGGCAAACTGATTCTGTTAGATAGCACATTGATCACACGGATTGCCTGGAGGAATACGGAATATGGCTTTACAAGTAATAATACGAGAGACATTTTTATCATTTTGGCAAAATAAGACGGAGTGCATGCATGGAATAGCGATGGCAGGGCCTCCTGCTTTATCCTCGAGTGACATGCTAATCCAGTCAAGTTGCGGCTCTGTTCCCTCTGTGCAATCAGGGGACTCCGACTTGCCAGTGATTGTGTTCATTTGTAAAGGCATCCAAGCCAAAATTGAAACCCCAAGGCTGATAAAGTATAAAGATGCTGATCAGATCTGAGCTAAACAGACTGCGCTGTAGGGCAGCCGGTGTCAAGGATGGAGCGGGAAGAGCGATGAGTGTGTGCGGCTTATTCCCAACACCGGCACGCCCTCCGAAACACCTCCCAGAGTGCAGGAATCGGGCCGGCGCGGGCCTGTCCGCGTCTCCGCTCACCAATTACGTGCGGCCGGGATCTCGGGGCCGCTCGCGGGATCGTCATGACAACAAAGTGGCCTGTTATTCATTTTGTGGACAGATTCAGGGGCAACATTTTTCACTGTGGGCGTATTAATGATTTGCTGAAAGGTGAAATGCTTGGGTTTGAAACGCCACTTTACCGAATGTGCTTCAGATGCAAGGTGTTTTTTTTACATGGTTTTGCACACACACAGACACACTCGCGCGTCATTTATATACTTTTCTGACATGCGGTCCACGATGAATACAATTAATAAAAATGACATGAGAATAAAGTGTGTTTACAGTAGAAGACAGTATTCGTTTACTCAAGCAGCACTTTTCTCAATATGCGAGGCGTGTTTGGTTCAAATCTCGCCATGGAAACGTGTCTGAGATGGATTGACGTTACTGGTGTTTTTTGGTAGCGTACCATGTCTAATTAAAATGGGTCTTAATGCATGTTCTCAGGATCTGCAGCCCGGTCTCAGCATATCAAAGACAGATGCGAGCATCTCTGCGTCTCCTGGCTGCTCACTCCCAAATCTTCACTGGTGGACAGCTGCGCGTTTCACAATACGACCTTCTCAGCACTACTTTACACCTGGAAACAGCGCAAACTGACTCAGGATGAAAGAGTCTGGCCCAGGATGAAGATCTGAAGATGGGGACATGTGGTTCCCCTTTAGTGCTGTGTTGATACAGCACAGCCTTTGTGCTGCACTTAACTCCAAGTGATACAAGCCAGGTTTTGGAGATGATGTGAATGGGACGATTGAGGGCTTGTGATTGACAAGCTCCCCTCGCCCCCTCAGGCCCTGGGGCTGTCTGACACTGTGCTTCATCTCACACTTTGTGACTAAACTAATTTGGTCGATTTTAAACGTATGTCGAGTGTCTCCATAGAGGAGGATTTCTCGACGTGCCGCTTTATCTCTTACTACGAACGTAAACACCATCTGTACTTCCAACACAAACAGTTAGGTGTCATTATATAATAAAAGCTGGTTCATTTAGGAAATATCATTCTCTGGGATAATTACATGGGGGAGTAACACTCGTGTTGTGGTATAAATGAATATTTTAGAGCCTCAGTGAGGTGCCTGTTGAAAAGAGACGCCTTTACTGCACTGACAGATGTCCTGCCAAATTCAGATCTGCTTGCCTCACATACTGTGTCACAGAACTGTTTCTCTGCACTGTCCCCCATGCACACAGTGTGCCCGCAATTTTGTTCTCTGTTCTTATGTAGAGCTATTGAGGAAGCGAAGAGCCAGAGAGACACCTGGAGTGACATCCTGAGGTCTGGAGAACCTGCAGGTAATGTGCTGAGATCTACAAAACCTGGAGTGACATCCTAAGGTCTGGAGCACCTGCAGGTAATGTGCTGAGATCTACAGGACCTGGAGTGACATCATAAGCTCTGGAGTACCTGCAGGTAATGTGTTGAGATCTACAGAACCTGGAGTGACATCCTGAGGTCTGGAGTACCTGCAGGAAATGTGCT
>JABFDZ020000001.1:17401336-17412999 GCA_019775955.2 Pollimyrus isidori
GGGGGGGGGGGTGTTTTTGGGGTTATTTCACACAAACTTAAACCCTCCGGGGGTGCCCACTTAACCCCCCCCCCCCCCCCACCCCAAAGCAGGGGTGATACTTTATCACGTGGGTGAGCAGGGTGTGGTTGGGAATGGGTGGCGATTATGACCCCCGCCCCCCCGATAATGGGGTGATACTGAGATCATATGGGACAATGGGAGAGGCGCGTCACCTACGCACAGAAACATGGGGGGGGGGGCGTGGGACAGCTGCCAGAGAAGGCAGACCTGAGGTAAACCTGAAACGCTGGGGGTGAAGAAGAGGGAGCAAGTACCTCGATCTGAACCCCAGGCCTCATGTCTGGTTTCCGCTGACGATGTGGTGGGGCCCGGCGTGCGGTGGGGGCCCGGCGTGCGGTGGGGGCTGGCGTGCGTTGGGGGCTGGCGTGCGGTGGGGCCCGGCGTGCGGTGGGGGCCGGCGTGCGGTGGGGGCCCAGCGTGTGGTGGGGGCCGGCGGGGGATCCCAGGGCTACTGGCAGCAGCAATAAACACCACGCCCCTAAATGCCCCCCCGGTCCTGAAAGCTGCTTGGTGTCCTGCCGGGGGGGGTCACCGGTGTGCTTAAGGAATGGCAGAGTGTCACCATGACAGCAAAGCACTGGTGTGTCAAAAGGTCAGGGTGAGCAGAGTTAGGGGCACTTGGGGGGGTCACTGTACCATGATGTGCTGTTTGGGTTCGATTTTGATATGATCACGGTGTGGATCCGATTTGATGTGGATCCGACTTTGACGTTTCACTTCAACATCTACAGCACACCTACGATTCACCGAGCTGGAATACTGGCCAAAATCGACGTGAGATCATTTTAAATTAGCCCGAGTCTTAAAGTAACTGCAGGCACCATTTTTGGGTCCCTCTATTGGCAAAATTATGAGCTGTTTAATTTGTCAAAAATCCAATAGTGCCATTAAAAAGTATTGATGCATGACAGTTAATTATGCTGCTGTATGGCCCACGGTAAATATATCAGTTAAATGAATCCTGAGGCAGAAGGCAGTTTAAGGTTAATTGACAATAATTGCAGATCAATCTACTAAAATCAGCCTGCGAGGTCGACCAACCACACAGAGGCTGGTAGTGGTGCAGACCAGCCGACGCACAAGCCAGCCGTGAAGCCATGTCACCACAAATCTGGCTGGTCCAGGGGTCCGCGCAGCCCTGGCGGTGGCTCCCACCGGCCTCAGTCAGGTCCCGTGTCTGCGGCTTTCACAGACAGTCATTCCGGATGTTTCCGCCGGGGCGCCGTGGCAATATGTTCAATCGCACCATCTAAAAAAATATTGATGCATGAGCACTGAAGCAGGTCACAGCTGCCTGCTCTGTTTTCAGAACTGATGCCCCTTATTTATAAAAATCCCCCCCCCCCCTGGAAGTGGGCCTTTTGGGGCCAGCAGCTAGTGCTGCCCCGGTGTCCTTGAAGCTTGGACCTTCCGCACACGCCTGTGTTGAGGAGTGCAGCTTCTCACTGCGGCGTAGTTCTCAGATGCCTGCGGGGTCTTTCTCTCCCCACTGATGATGTGTGAGCTACAGAGGGGCATCTCGCTGGAACTACCAGAAGATGCAGTTACTACTCCACCCCTGCTGGGGGAGCTAATCCATTTCACTGAAGCTTCCACCAAGCCGCCCTTTGTGACCGGAGATCTTACTGCGGATCATGAATTAGATGGATCAGGAGATAAAGACAACGGGCTTTTTTCTTAATTACCATTGGAGTGGCATAAAAATGGGGGAATTTCTGCTAATTACTCGATGGGTGACTCCTACCCTAAGCTGGTATGAAAAGGGGAAACCGGTGACCTATAGGAGGAGGGGAGTGAGGAGGAGCGTGAGGAGGATTGTGGCATGTGACAGGTGACACGGGTCTCGCTTGGATATCAGCATCTCGCACAAATTTGCTGGTGGCCTTGAAACAAACGGCTAATTCGAGAATTAATTAAATCATTAGATCATACTTCAAATGATGAAATGAAGGGAAATATTTTATAAACATTTCCAAATTTGTTTCAGCACTGTTAGAAACGAATGAACACATTTGGTGTAACCTGATTTGTACATAATGATTGATTCATTCTACAGCTCAATCAGGGCAGTTAATTAGAATATCATCAGGGAAGGAGGTTCTATTCACTGGGGGCCGCAGAGGGCCAGGCTGAGCTGCGCACTTCATTTGCTACTTCATCCCCCTTTTAATCCCTGTGAATTCCCAGGTATTCCAGGGGTTTCTGGTCCTTGTACATGCAAACGCAGCAGGCGGCGTCTCCGATTTGACATTAACTAGGGGGATCATATTTTGCTTTGCAAAAACGAGGGTGCCGGGGTTGGATGTAAAGAGAGGTGTCTAAGCAACACAAATATGCACACGATAAGTGTTCTGATCGCAGAATGCAAATGTGGACATGAAAGAAATATTTAGGACAAGTTTGGGGAAACTCAGGATGTATGGTCACCCTACCTTATTGTGTGTTTCTGCCTTACATGCTGTGCCTCTGATTTAACCTTAACAGGTCCCTGCCTCACCTCCTGTGCTCCTTATTTGATCTGCTTATGTTTCTGCCTTATACGCTGTGCCTCTGATTTAACCTTAACAGGTTCCTGCCTCAATCTGATTTTACCTTAACATGTTCCTGCCTCACCTCCTGTGCTCCATATTTGATCTGCTTATGTTCCTGCCTTACATGCTGTGCCTCTGATTTGACCAAAAAGCATTTCTGCCTTACACGCTATGCCACTGATTTGACCTTAATTCACTGATCTAACTTTGACATGTGACTTTTGGTGCCCCTGTGATTGTCGTTTGTCCCCATGTGACCCGTAATGAATAGGAACGGGAGGAGGAACATATGGATGTTTCTAGTCACAAATTTGTCACGTGTGATTGTTGATCACTCCCAGTAGTAAGGAAGCTCACAGAAAGGTTACAGAAGGCACGACGACTCTGTGGCTTCCGTGTGGAGAAAGATGGAGCCCGCTTTGCCTGGAATGATCGGAGCAAAGACCTTCCGGAGCATGAAAAGGGTGGAAGCCGGCGTCATGCTAGCTGGGGAAGTCAGCCGAAGGTATCACCAGCCCCTACCTCTGTAATGATGGCCCACATCTATCACTGTGCTGGCAGCAGCAACACGGCCGGCTGCTCGTCAAGAGGGACGAGCCCCCATCAATGGAGCGTTAAGGGTATCCGGGGCTCAGCAGCACTCCACCTCCGGCAGGGTGGGGGAAGGGGGGCAGTGGCTGAGGCTGAACTGGCCTCACGCGGTGCACCAGTACTATAGACACCCTTGTGGTCTTTACAGGAAGGAGGGGCTGAACACGCAGGGCCACCCTCCCTACTGATACTGGGCCCCCAGAATTCACGTTCAGAGGAAAAGTTTCCAGATTCCAAGTTCCTACCGCTGGGATATTTCTTTAGGGGTCAAACATGTGGACGTCAGAATGGTGACGGTTAGCGCAGTAAGAGTGTGGGATGCCGTCCGTGTTAAAGCTGGACTGCTGAGAATACAAACCATGCAAAATTAACGCTTTAGGGTGGGGCCTGTGTGGGATACACAGGCATGGGCGGAAATCAGGCTACAGGCCTGCATCAACCAGGTGGGGGAGGGGAATCCATGGGGAGGGCGGGGTGCAGTTCATACAAAATAACATGGACAATATGGCTGAAAATATTACTAAAACAATAAAAGCCATAAAAGCCCATAATCCAGGTGACCCGTGATCCACTTTTTCCTTTAAAATGATATTGTCCAGATAGTAAGAACAGTTTTGCGGTCTTCGATGTATATGGAGTCAACGCAGTGACAAACAGGGCCTTGAGTAGGAGTAACGAGCGTCAAGGCGCTGGCAGATGGAGCCGCCTGCAGCCTCAGCTGCAGCCCCCCAGGGACCCCTGCCTGCCTGCCTGCCTGCCCGCCCGCCCGCGGCTGTACATTTTCATCTCAATGGGCCCTAAATATTCATCACTTCCCCCTCTGCCCCACCTTCACCCCCACATTAAGTATGTGAAGCTGGGGCGGCTGGAGAAGCCTGGGCAGCCGTAGCAGCTGAAGCAGGTGGTGCGCAGCCAGGGCAGCTGAAGTAGCCGGTGCTGCTGGGGCCGTGGAAACCAAACCGTCGACAGCCACCATTTGTCTGTGAGCGAAGTATTAAAAAGCATTATCAGCCATAACATTAAAACTACTTGTCAAATACTGTGAACCAGGACAAAGTTGAAGAAGACAATGGTGCAAAGATACAAGACTAAGATTACAGTTTGTAAACCTTGGAGAGACACAATTAAACGTGCGGAAAAATTCAAGACTAGCCTTAGCCTTAAGTCCCGAATAACGTACTCTAAATCCGAAGCTACTGTGTCAGGCAAAAGAGGGAACAGTTAAACTTCTTAAATTTGGCCAATCAATCCATCGGCATGATGTCCTCGATCGGCAAATTTATCAGCACATCTCCTGCCCCCGGAGAAGTTAATCTACCCCAGGGAATACCGTTGCCGTGAAGGGGTGTACTTGGCATGCAACAATGTTTGGATCAGTGGACTGTGTCAAAGTAACACCCGCGTGAACGCCAAGACCCAGCGTTTCCCAGCAGAACATCACCCCGAGCATCACACGGCCTCCGCCAGTTGCCCGCTTCCCTTCTTCCCATAATGCATCCTGGTGCCATCTCTTCCCCAGGTAAATGACTCACCGACGTCCTGATGATGTAATAGAAAGTGTGACTCATGGCCACTCTAATCCACAAACACAGCGAGACTTTTTCAGCAGTTTGCGTTCCAGTAGCTCTCCTGTAGGTTCTGAGCAGACCGTCTCGCCCTCACTCCCCACACGCATCATTACCTTGGGCGCCCAGGTCTCCAGCTCACCAGTTGTTCTTCCTTGGGTCAGTTTTGGTAGTTACTGACCACCAGTGACGCGCGGGTCAATGTATAAACAACCCAAACCCGACCGACGTTTTCAACTAACCTGCCCGCAACTCGGACCGCAAAAAAAAATAGAAAATTTTGTACCCGACCCGCTTCCTGTCTAGTACCATATAAATTACACAGGTTTAATTGGCATCTTTATTTCAAATGACCCGACCGACCGCGACCCGAATATCATTAAAAATATTTTTGGATGACTCGTAACTGCGGGTGACCGCGGGCACCCGCTCGTTTTGGATCAACCCGCGCATCACTGCTGACCACTGCATACTGGGAACACCCTACAGGACCTGCCATTTTGAAGATGCTCTGACCCAGTCGTCTAGCCATCACACTCTGACCCTTCAAAGCTGCTCTGATCCTCACGCTTGCATGTTTTTTCCCGCTTCAAACACATCAACTTCAAAAGCAAACCATTGCCTAATATAAAATGGCGCCCTCGACAGATGCCACTGTAACAAGATAATCCAAGTTATTCACTTCATCTGTCCGTGGCTTTAATATTATGGCTGATCGGTGTAAGTCATATGTTCAGCTAGAGATGTCATACATACTGTATTGTAAATATAATATTGTAAATGTAGACTATTATAAGTATTAAATGCAATATATGGTATTTTATGATGAATTGAAATGATTCTTGGATTATTTCATCATTTTTTGATAATATACAGCTACATGTGAGCAGGTGACATTGATTGTAATGGATCTGTGCTGTTAAAGGTGAAGGCTTAAGGGAGGGCGTGACTGAATATTAAGGAGCCAATCAAAGAGGCCGGTGGCGTGCAGACCCACACAGCTGAAGTAAGCAATTTGACGTGAGTCTGACCCACAATCCATCTGGGGGGAAGTGGGCTGGCAGCCATGCTGGGGTTTAAATATTTAAACATGCTTCAGTTGCCACTGAAGTGGCTGCTTCTGTTCCCTTGTGGTTTCTGTTCACTATGGGTAACTCAGACACATTTTTTGCGATTTTTTTTTTAGAATATGAGTGCAGCAATATACAAGTTTGGCTGTAGGCACAGTGTCCTTAAATACATGATATCATGCCATTAACTTTGCTTGTGAGGGCATTTCTGTTTGTGTGAGACAGCAGTTCTTTTTGTATGTAACAGCATTCCTGCTTCCATGTGAGGGCATTTCTGTTTGCAAGTCAGAGCATTCCTGCTTCCATGTGAGGGCATTTCTGTTTGCAAGTCAGAGCATTTCTGTTTGCATGTGAGGGCATTTCTGTTTGCATGTGAGGGCATTTCTGTTTGCCTGTCAGAGCATTTCTGTTTGCATGTCAGAGCATTTCTGTTTGCATGTGAGGGCATTTCTGTTTGCAAGTCAGGGCATTTCTGTTTGGGTGTGACAGCATTTCTGTTTGTATGCAACATTTTTTCTGTTTGTGTTAGAAGGCATTTCTGTTTGTGTGTCATATAAACAAACAACACAACAACAGCACCATCACCCACATGCGTGTCTATATGGACATAGGCATGTGTGCATCTCTTTAAAGTAATACCGTAGACATGTGAGAGCCAAAGAAGATATCACCGAATGAAACAAAGACGTAGGATCTCAGTTCGCCTGGGGGGGTGAAGTTGGGAGGGGGAGATAATTAGGTCAAGAGGCATGTTGTTAAATTATGAGGATGTGCACTGACTGTGATCGTGGGCAGTGCGATGGCTAAGGTCTGCTGAATCACCCCCCTGGGGGGGAATGGGGCGTGTCTGTTAGGGCAGTAGGATCAGGGTTAGGGTCTTCCACCCCCCGTTTCTCTGAACAAATGTACATCTCCACCTAGACATGGTGACCTTTTGGACGGGCTGGTCTGTCATGTTCACGCTCAAAGTTGCTCATGTTGGTTTGAACCCTTCAGAGAAGCAGCCTTTTTGGCATCATTCAGGAGCTATCGCCTCATTTCCCTCAGATACTCCGATGCCTTTACTGCTCGTACCATGAATGTTAATGCCGAGTTTATCATTTCCGTCACAGGCCGGAAGTGTCTGTGTCTGTGCTGAATAAACAGCAAGTCTCCAGAAAACATGCTGCTTTGGCCACTACAGACCGCTTCTTTCAGGACGAGGAGGATGCTGGGCCTCACAGGTTAAAGGGGAATGCTGGCAGGCTGCAGCACATCAGGCGAAAGCTTCAAGACATGGCAAAGCCGGGAAAGGCATGGAGGGTGACCCCTCCCTCTCCACCTGGGAAACTGTGGGCAACACTGGGATTACTAAGTATCCACTGAAGACGCAGCTTTTAATCAAGTCCTGGTGGGGGTGGCCAGTCCCAAGGGAGCCACTGCATTTTCATGGGTAACATGCTGACATCCACAGCAGAAAGCTCCGCCTTCTCGATCCCGGGCCTCCGCCCTCGAGGAGGCTGATTCTGCTCTCTCTAAAGCCGCCCATTAATTACGTAAACCTCAGAGTAAACAGAGAGGCAGAATGGAGGAGTGTGCAATATCTGGGTTAATTCCCATCGAAGACCTCGGTAACTTACCTTTCGCCGGCAAACTGTCCCCACCGCTGTGAGGTCAGACCAGCTGGCAAGGCTGCTGTCCAGGGACATCAGTTACAATCAGCCGATAACACAATAAGAGGTTTTATTGCAGTCGTACAGGATCACATACAGAGAGTTTTTCCTGCATGCCAACCTTGGATTGCTGTTCCAGAAAAATAGCGTAAACTCTGTTTATGCTGTAGCAACTCACCCACAATACAACATCCCACCATGTCTGCCATATCCTTCCGATTTAATGGACAACAGCAACCTGAGGGCTGTCTGCTGTTGATGCTCCCTGTAGGGTCTGCAGCTGAGGTCACATTTCACCAAATTCAACGTTTTCCTGTACTGCTATTGCGTCTGTCTGTCCCCCTGCCTGTCCCTCTGTCTGTCTGTCCCTCTTTCTGCCTGTCCCTCTTTCTGCCTGTCCCTCTATCTGCCTGTCCCTCTGTCTGCCTGTCTCTCTTTCTGCTTGTCCCTCTATCTGCCTGTCCCTCTATCTGCCTGTCCCTCTGTCTGCCTGTCTCTCTTTCTGCTTGTCCCTCTATCTGCCTGTCTCTTTCTGCCTGTCCCTTTATCTGCCTGTCCCTCTATCTGCCTGTCCCTCTTTCTGCCTGTCCCTCTGTCTGCCTGTCCCTCTTTCTGCCTGTCCCTCTGTCTGCCTGTCTCTCTTTCTGCCTGTCCCTCTTTCTGTCTGTCCCTCTTTCTGTCTGTCCCTCTGTCTGCCTGTCCCTCTGTCTGCCTGTCCCTTTATCTGCCTGTCCCTCTTTCTGCTTGTCCCTCTTTCTGCCTGTCCCTCTATCTGCCTGTCCCTCTATCTGCCTGTCTCTTTCTGCCTGTCCCTTTATCTGCCTGTCCCTCTTTATGT
Source organism: Pollimyrus isidori (assembly GCA_019775955.2). NCBI lineage: Eukaryota > Metazoa > Chordata > Actinopteri > Osteoglossiformes > Mormyridae > Pollimyrus > Pollimyrus isidori. Next base: position 17,409,647 of record JABFDZ020000001.1, read on the forward strand.
CTGTCCCTCTGTCTGCCTGTCTCTCTTTCTGCTTGTCCCTCTATCTGCCTGTCTCTTTCTGCCTGTCCCTTTATCTGCCTGTCCCTCTTTCTGCCTGTCCCTCTTTATGCCTGTCCCTCTTTCTCTCTGCTGACACTCTGTCTGTCCCTCTCTCAATCTGTTTCACTCTTTGTTCCTCCCTCTGTCTGTCCTTCTCTCTGTCCCTCTCGCTTTCTGTCCCTGTTCTAACCTGTCCCCCTCTCTCCCTCTGTTCCTTGTTTTCTGTACCTGTCTGTCTCTCTCTATTCCTCTATCCCTTTATCCCTGTACCTGCCTGTCGCCCCATGTCTGTCCCTCTCTCTGTTTATCCATATTTCTGTCTCTCTCTGTCCCTTTCTGTCTGTACCTGTCTGTCTCTCTGTCTGTCCCTCTTTTTGTTTATTTCTATGTCTGACTCTCTCTGTTCCACTGTCCCTTTATGCCTGTACCTGTCTATCTCAGTTCCTGTCCCTCTCTCCATTTATCTCTATGTCTGTCTCTCTCTGTCTGTCCCTCTCTCCATTTATCTCTATGTCTGTCTCTCTCTGTTCCTCTGCCCCCTTCTGTCTGCACCTGTCTGTCTCTCTCTCTGTCCCTCTCTCTGTCCCTCATATGGGATGAATTTGTTTCAAAGGGTAGGCGGAAAGCATTTCCTGGGCGGAAAGTTGTGATTCTCAGCACTGATCCGCTGTAGGGGGACAAATCCTTGAAGAAGCTATTATGAATGCAGCGGCCCAACCCCTCATGCAGAACCAACACCCTCGGCACAGCCCGGGACCCACCGACCCTTTCACGATGATTTGATTTCCAGCGATACCCGAAAACGGCCTCATCGCGCTAACAAGATTAAGCCCCTGTCTGCTTTTAACACTGGAAATTTGCTGGGTGATTAACACTTGGCTTTCTGCTGGAACCGGAGCTGGTTGCCAGGTAACAGGACCTGACTCCTGCGTGATGTATCTACATGGCTGAAAGGCTGACGGTGCGAGTGGTCTCTCCGGAGCGAGGAGCCAAAGGCACCTCGGAACACAGGCATCCTCAACAGCATCCGTACACAGAGCGCAGACACGATGATAAACAGATCATCTGCAGATCTACATTCTCTGATAACAGAACATATTAGTTATGGGGTGAATTCCTGGAAAGGGAAGTGAATATTTCAAGAAAATGCATGACATTTTTAAAGCAGAGTGCCGCTCTGTGTTCGTCAATGTTGCGATATTAGCTGTCTATGGGATGTAAAGATGGCCTCCGGTCCATCAGATTAAACGTGACCCTCCAGCGTGCTGTTCACCACCAGAAGGGTGTGGAATTCATGGCATTCATTCCTCATTTCTCGCCTGTATTTATTCTATCGGATTATGTATGCAAGGAAAGTCTAATGAGGATTTAAAAATGCAATTATTGCTTAAGCAAAAAAGACTTTTTTGATAAATGTTTCTATTAGCTAATAAATGGAGAATCAACAGACTAAAAAAACTGCTTTATTCGGGGGAGAAAATTAGGCCATCAATCACTGGGAGTTTGTTAACTATTTTTATTCTCTTCTTTATCACTGGAGGTCTAAGCAAATGGAAAATGATTAAAGTACTGAAGAGGGGATTACCCCGCGAAAGATCTTTAAATCTGAAACGCATTTGTCACTGTGACTGAGCTGAAAATCAGTCACGGTTTGATGGAAGGGTGGTTGGTCTTCATCAGCCAGTGTGGCAATATCAGACATTTCTCACTGACAGTCTGTACCTTATCCACTTTACCAGCTCTTTTTATGGCCTATCTATACCGAATGGTTGGAAACACAAAGCATTCTATCAACTGCACAATCAGGATTTAGAACTGGTTATGGATGTATAACAGCAACTCTTAAAGTCCGAAATGATATTTACTGTTCTTTGGACTCTAAATTGTATTGTGCTGCCATTTTCATTGATTTAGCCAAGGCCTTTGAGTCTGTGAATAATAAATGTCCCATTGATAGGCTTTATGATATTGGTATTTCTGAGAAATCCTTGTCTTGGTTTTCAAATTACCTTAGTGACAGAGTACAGTCTGTGAAGTCTGAACAATTCCTTTCCCAGTCTCCAACGGCGTCCCGCAGGGATCAATACTTGGTCCTACACTTTTTTTCCATTTATATTAATACTGTAGCAAACTTGGTTACAGATTCATCTATTCATCTTTATGCCGACAATACAATCCTTTACGCTACAGGTCCTTCACCTGCTATAGTCATTCAACAACTACAACATAGTTTTATTAAATCGCAACAGACTCTTTCCAAATTGCATCTCCAGCTAAACATCTCCAAAACTAAAGTCACGTGGTTTGGGAAAAAAGGTCATGTTCCATCAAACTCTCCAAGTATCTGTTCCCTTGATGGGACACCTTTGGATCAGATTACTGAATATAAATATCCGGGAATTTGGCTAGACAACACTCGGCCTATCTCAAAACACATAGATAACTTGAAGTCTAAAATCAAATCAAAACTTGGGTTTCTTTATAGAATGCGCTCTACGGTGTCTGCAAGAAAAACGCTGGTACAAATGACCATTCTCCCCATGTTTGATTATGGTGATGTTATGTATAGATCAACATCTAAAGGCCTGCTTTAAAAGCTTGATGTTCTCTGTCACCCTGCCATCCGGTTCATAACTAATGCTCCTTTTAAAACTCATCACTATACTTTGTATTCATCTCTCAATTGGTCATCATTGTACACCCGCCATAATATCCACTGGATTATGGTCATTTTCAAAACTCTCCTTGGTTTGTCCCCCCATACTTACAAGAATTGTTACACTTTACTTCTACTGGGTATAACACTCGTTCTGCTGATGTGATTCTGTTCACAGTCCCTAAAGCTACTTCTGTATTTGGCCGGTCGTCTTTTCGAATTGCTGCCGCTAGAGACTGGAATGACCTCCAGAAAACACTAAAATTGGTCACTCTCATTACAAAGCCTGCTTTTCAATCCCGGATCTTAGTTCACCTCAGTGACGTGTGTCGTTGTCACTTAGACTAGATTAACTGCTCTTATTTATTGCTACTCCATTGTTTATTTAACGTTTTATGTTTGTAAATGTGTAACTCATCTACTGTTTTTTAACATTTGTAATCTTGTTTTTTGTTGTGTTAGTATTCTTCTTTCTCTCATGCCTTTTGCCAGGCCACCGCTGTAAAATTAGCGGGAGGACATTTCAATCTGGATTTAAGGAAGCACTTCTTTACGCAGCGTGGAGTTAGAGTACGGAATATTCTTCCTGATAACGTAGTGCAAGCGGAATCCTTGGGTTCCTTTAAATCAGAGCTAGATAAGATTTTAACAACTCTGA
>JABFDZ020000001.1:17443639-17455897 GCA_019775955.2 Pollimyrus isidori
TCCAGACCAGGGTTTTGTTTTTACCAACCAGTTCAGCATAAGGAGTCATGGTCACAGAGTATTCAGCTGCTGGGTAGTAACAAAATCACGGTCCGGATTTGTAGCTTCTGGACCTGAAATGCCCAACACTGTCTTCTACACCCTTAGATCCTGCTTCTGCAGGACTACTGGGGCAGATCTGGACTATAAGGGCCACAGAAGAGCACTGTGGGAGATCCTCCTGGTGGCTTTGCTCTCTCCTCGCACCAGGGCTGTTCAGTACCTGTAATGTACCGTATGTGGGGAGCGGGGAGGAAGCAGAGCGTGTAACATGTTATATAGGTCATGTAACCGGAAGCCATTCATGTGTGATGATCAGGGAGGCTCTCTTACATCTGCTCCGTTCACATGCTTGAACATGTCACCTCAATCAGGGCCAGCTCCATTTGCTTCCAGGTGCATTGTGGGATACATGCCCCCCAAAGTAAAGTATGCAGTGCTGAACACCAAATTGATTAAATGTTACACTGTAAACCCAACTTAAGATGGAATGACAATAAAATGCTCTTGACCTGAACCAGAGAGTCAAGCAGGCATATTAAATCGGGGCTTCTTGCTCAGCTTACTGTTTAGTCTTTTATGTGAGGATACAAGCACCTGGCCGCCTAAGGAGGGGCGTGATCCCTTCCCGACTCCCTACAAAGCTGGTCAGTGACAGGGCTCATCTATGGTCCCTCCATGACGGGTGCAGAATAGATGTCACTATCGCTAGGGTCTCTAAGATCCCTGCGTTTGTGCCATTGTGACATGTGACCACGTTCGACATGTGGGCTCGAAAACCTGGAGTCAAACTTCGCCTCCTTCTTCTGTTCCTTTTCTCCCGCTCATCCAGGAGATAATCCTGCCCTACCGCCCAGCAGCACCCAGCTCCCCCACTCTCCCTTATATATAGCAAGCGTTTCCTCTGGGACCCTTTTGCCTTCACTCTGTCCCACTTGGCTTTAATTTACAGTTGGAAAATAATTAGAGTCCCTCTTTCTGTGCAGAGCGCAGTGAAAATGTAAACAAAGCTGCCCCACGGGCTGGTGCTTCATCACCCTGACTGCTGCGTTTGAGTTTCCCGGCTGGGCGGGTGGGGGGGCAGTGCCTCGTTTGCGTGTGGGCTGGACGTGCTGCCAGAGATGGGTGGTACTGGCTCCCCGGGGGGGGGGGGGGGGCAGGAACCCACACCTCAGGGGGCTACCGGAACCTCCTTGGGGTCCGCTCCGTGACGGATAGTTTGCCTTGCCTCTGTTTCTGTTGAATCGGAGGCAGAGCACACAACAGCAGCGGGTGAGGCAGCACGGGAGAGAAGGTTCCGCGACGATATGGTGGAGCCACACGGATGTTCTAAGATCTGCCTCCGTAATCACAGGGTTCGAAAGACAAAATGCGCACAACTGGGTGAGCTGTCTCTATAGATTGAATAAACTCAACCATAATTCACACTCGGGAAGATGACGTTCAGGTTGCCTTAATCAACACTGTGAGGATAACGTTCAGTTAACACTGTGGAGATGATGTTCAGTCCAGTGCCCAGATTGTACCTCACTTGCTGAAAGGAGGGACAATTCCTGCCTGCCCACCTGTATCGTTGCTTAAAGCTTATACCCAGATATGGGATTTAATAATGATACATCTCAGGCAAAGTTCACCTCTGTTTGTCATCCAGCCTTAAAAAGCCGCAAGCCGCCTGCTATGTGGGCTACAGGGAGTCTTCAAGGTCAAACCCTCAGAGACGTAAGAATATAATGTAGAGCACCAATAAGGAGGGGCTGCAGCTACCCCAGGTCCTCTGCTCTTTACAGAATCACAAAATACACAAATATACTATAAAGAGAAATTTACACAAATACGGTAAAATGATTCCCCAAAAATGCAGTGGCCATCTTTGGTAACAGGCGACCGATCTTTCCTTTTCTTCCTGTTACATCTGGACATGCCCCCTCTGCCCCTCTGGAACAATGGCATTGAGGGGTAGCCCTCATACACTCATACACAATCCAATTTGTTCCCTCTGTTTTGCATTAGGATGGGGGGGGGCACTTCATGCAGTCCCATGGCCCAGTGAGGGACGGCAGAGGCTGGGACCAACATGCGGCTCCAATTCTGAGGGTGACGGACGTACGTGTTTTGACAGCTGACGAGGCAACGCGGCAAGTCGGAATGAAAAGTCCTTCACAGGCGCTCAAGCATGGGACGTGTCTGCCTCATGGAAATAGCCGGCATGCTCCCTCCCCTTGATACATTGACCCCATTCATCGTCAGATTCCGCTTCCTCTTTTGGTGCTGAATGGATAGACTTGTTAAGGAGATAATCATATCCCTTTTCGGATTAATCAGGAGAGACAAGTTAACCAGCCCCTGTAATTAAATGCTCACATCGAAGGGCTCAAATTGAAAGTATTTACATGCGCTAAGAGACAGATTTAATCTGATGACAATTCAATCAAGGACACCGTTGAAAACCCTGCATGCTTTATAAAAGGTAAATCCTTCTCACCAAGAACTATGATTACGGATGATACCGCTTGGTTTTAATTGTAACTGCCACTCTTCCACTGGACTGAGGGGAGCCGCCATGCATGCTGGGTTTGGACCAATGAGGCGATGCAAGGGAGTCCCCTTTACTCTTTGCCGCCCACAGATTTCCAGGACCTTTTCCCAGGCAGAAGCTTGTCCACTCTGCAGTCACCTCTCACATCCATCCCTGACAGAACCCAGGGAACAGCAACCCCAGTCATGGAGGAAACCCGTCGGAAGCAGGGATGAGCTCACCCCTCTGCCAGAAGGCCGCCTGCGATCCAGTCGCTACAAGCGTCGCCACATTCTTCACGGGTCTCAGTTACACACCTTCATTACAAAATGCAACTCCGTGTTCCAGTTTCTTTGGCTTTTCTTTTGGCATTTTAAGGAGTCTGGCTGGACGGGGAAGCCCATGCAACCCCTACGGATTCACGCGATCTCTCTCTTTGTGCGTGAACTCTGCGGCTCAGCTGAAATGTCGACACGTGCAGCGTGAGCTGAAAAGGATGCAAAGAGATGTGTGAATGGTGTAGCCATACCCTGGGAAGAGGGGATGAAGTTCAATGACAAGGCCGGGAGAACGTCTGAAGGAATGAGAGGCATCCGGCTCCGGCAATAAAGGGACAGGAATGGAGAGGGTGGAGGAAGGGACGTGTCTGTGAGGATCCATCAGTATGGCAGCCGAGGCTCTGTGAGCTCAGTAACAGGTGGCTTTGTGGTCACAGTAGCTCAGGTGTCAACGGAAGCTTTGTGAGCATGGAGCATCCAGAGCACAGTAGTCAAGACATACTGAGCCTGGCAGGCAAGGTTTCCTGAAAATGATAGCTGAGGCTTACTGAGCACAGTAGCCAGGGCATCCTGAGCCTGGCAGCCGAGGTTTCCTGAAAATGATAGCTGAGGCTTACTGAGCACAGTAGCCAGGGCTTCCTGAGCCTGGTAGCCGAGGTCTCCTGAACATGACAGCTGAGGCTTACTGAGCACAGTAGCCAGGGCTTCCTGAGCCTGGTAGCCGAGGTCTGCTGAACATGATAGCTGAGGCTTACTGAGCACAGTAGCCAGGGCATCCTGAGCCTGGCAGCCGAGGTTTCCTGAACATGATAGCTGAGGCTTACTGAGCACAGTAGCCAGGGCTTCCTGAGCCTGGTAGCCGAGGTCTCCTGAACATGATAGCTGAGGCTTACTGAGCACAGTAGTCAAGACTTCCTGTGCCTGGCAGCCGAGGTTTCCTGAAAATGATAGCTGAGGCTTACTGAGCACAGTAGCCAGGGCTTCCTGAGCTTGGTAGCCGAGGTCTCCTGAACGTGATAGCTGAGGCTTACTGAGCACAATAGCCAGGGCTTCCTGAGCCTGGTAGCCGAGGTTTCCTGAACATGATAGCTGAGACTTACTGAGCACAGTAGCCAGGGCTTCCTGAGCTTAGTAGCCGAGGTTTCCTGAACATGATAGCTGAGGCTTACCGAGCACAGTAGCCAGGGCTTCCTGAGCCTGGTAGCCGAGGTTACCTGAACGTGATAGCTGAGGCTTACTGAGCACAGTAGCCAGGGCTTCCTGAGCCTGCCAAGGCTTTGTGAACGCGGTACCCTACGCGCATCTGGTGCGGGACGGCTTCACGTGACAGGATCCCCTGAAGTTCACCAGATGGGGTGGAGCAACAAAACCAGCCCAGGTGGCACAGTGCTAAGGGCACACAAGACGCTGAGGGCACCCTTATGGAGAACTGAGGATATGACAGGAAAAGCTGCTGTTCCAAGACCCTCTGACAAAACAGTTTGCGTACCTGCTGAAGTATCATAGATGCGAACACCTCCCTTCCAGGTATGGTAATCAAGAGGGTGACAGCAGACACTTAATTAGGTCCATCTGCATCACTGCCTTTACATAATTAATGGGTTCATTACAGGATTCGAATATAATTTTGTACTCAACTGGCTTACATCAACAGAGGAGAACAATACAGAAACTCAGCAGCAGACGTGCTGTACATCAGGGCCGTGGGCCTCCTGGGGGTAAAATGAGCAGCTTCAGTCTGCAGCCTCTTTCTTGTTTACAAACATGATCCTTGCTGCTGTTACAGTTTGCTTGTAACCTTTACTGTAAAGCCCACAGTAACAACCAGTAATGCTAATCATATGGCCTGGAAGAAACCAGGGTGTGTTACGAAGTTATCTGGTAAGAAAAAATCTGATTATACTTTATGATTGCCTTGTGAAAAGTACAAGTTCAATAATAATAGGCTATTAGGGTATTTGTTATCGAATGTAGATAGTTTTTATTGCTTCTGCGCTTGAGGGAAACTGCGTAGCATATAAAACGAATCGGCTGCGAGTTGCCCGCTCTCAGTCCTGCCTGCAAGGTGGCTTAGGCGTCCAAACCACGCGCTGCCTTGTTATCAGAGCAGTAACGTTTAACACAGGGGTGGCCAATCTTATCTGCAGAGGGCCGATGCGTGTGGCGGGTTTTTGCTGCAACTCCCGTATTAGTTCACTAATCGGAGGACTGATTTGCAGAAGAGGCCTCACACCGGAGTCTGAACAGCTGACCTACAGGTCACCCCAAAGACCTGCATCCTCACCGGCCCTTTGCGGATAAGATTGACCACCCCAGGTTTACCACAGTAAGCCTGGAAACATGGGAGCAGCATTCGGAGGGACCTGCCACGCTGTCTGCTGGAGAAGCCAACTTGGACAGGGGGACAAATACGCACCGAGCCGGCAGACCCCACGACGCTTCATCGCGGGGAATGTGGCGACACTAACGATTGTGTTTATTGCCACTTTTCACTGTGAAGCCCAGTGAACCTTCAGTGAGCCCGAACGCTGCATTTACCTGTCAATATGTGTTTTGGTCTTTTAATTTCTTCCCAGCTAACAAAGGCCTTGTGGCCTATTGTTATTAAAATTATGCTTCCCCTCGAATATTAATTGGGTCCGTAATAAGAAACACGATGGATTCATTATTTAATTGCAAGGGCATATTTCGAATACAGTTTCTGGAATGTATTTTTAATGAAAAACACTACATCCTGACCTAATCATATCAACCTTATTCTATCTAATTAAGGATGCAAAAAATCATTAGAGTTGCAAAATATTAGTTTCAGCTCAGTCGGGCTGCTCCCCTCTGCTTCATGAATATATTTTTTCATGTCTATGATAAATAGTTAATGAGGGAAAAATGACAAAAATTTGCATGTAGGCAAATTAGTTTAATAGGGGTATGCCTTTGCTCAGTTAGGAAAGTGACCCTTTTTGCATGGAGAAATTGCTACAATAATTATGAAATAATGGCAAGGACCGTCTTATTTAAATGAAAAATTGCCTGCCTGAATAATGCAAAAATCATAAAATGCAATGACCCTAAATTTTCATCATGCTGGCAAATGTGTTTAATGTGTTAGCATTTTATCAGTTTAATAAAGGCAAATTAGGAGCAATATGAAATATGCAATAATTGTTGTAATGCAGGAAATACATGTACAGCGAGTTGGCACTAAGACCACCGCGTGATACTGATAGGAAATGTAGCCCGTTTCTTAATTGTAAACCAACATGAGGGGTAATTGCTTGCAAACTTTCTCATTTTTCTCTCTAAACAACAGCTGGATGCCCATGGAAACCCCAAAAAAACTTTGGCATCTGGTTTGGCCTCGTATCCTAGCGCCTGCCAACAATGGTGCTAATGGCGTCACTCTCGCTGAGGAGTGTATGGCCGGTGGACAAGCGGGAGGCAAAAATGTGAGCGACCAACCTGGGCTTAGAGCCGTAACCGTACGACCCGCTGGGCCTCATCCGAGGCATGTGACCGAGAGGGACTCTGCCCTGAGAGCACCTCAACACCAAGATCTCACGGGAGATATCCGACCTCCGAGATCATGTGATGGTGGCCGATCCGGGCTGCCGCCGCTGCGATATCCCCCAACTGCAGTGCGTTCAGTGCTCTACATCTGGAACCTTCCGACAGAGGTCACAGTGAGCCTGGAGCCCCGTGACTGTCACAGGGCAGCCTGCTGAACTCCTAATCTTCAGCACAACATTATTTATACTCCGGCTTTAATATGCATGAAAAGCATGAATGTGATAAACCGTTGTGTAGAAATAAAGGCACCTGATGTGATGATGGAAGTATTTCTCTGCACCCACACTATTGCAGCTGGGCTGTGCGGCGGACAAAGAGATGCTTCACAATCAACAGTTCGAGGCACAACCTCCCAAGGCAGAAGACGACTGCCGCTCTGACTAACACCAAGCTGCCGAGGTAATTCACAGTTCTCTTAACTGATCTTTCACAGTCACATAGTGAATATTACAGTATTCACCGCGTACTACCAATATTAATCATGCCATCAATATGTATTTCTCCAGTAGCACTAGCAATAAAATAATCTCTCTTCGAGTGTGATAAAATTATTTAAGAAATAAATTGAATCCAATTGTAAAGCACTTTCATATCTGAGCCTCTGCTTCACAGCGCGGAGCACAGACGAACATGCACACTGCGTGAGTATGTGTGAGGCTGTTGATTGGACAGTCTTCCTTTAATGAGACGTCTTTGAAAATTGATTTCCACATACTAATCAAGCCACTAGCCGGATTTCTGTTTTGGTAATTATCTTGTACTAATTAGAATGAAGTTAAAGACCTTTGAGATGAATTCTTGGCGCTCGGAAATGTAACTAAAGAAAATATAATGATATGAAATAAGGTGATTCGCGTATCTTTTTTAAGCTATACGTCTTTGTTAGGGGGTTGTGAATGAAAGGTAATAATGACCATGTTGCACACTGATTGTCAGGCATTTCCCTTAAGATCGATGATGAATCTTGTTAGAAACCACGCACTCGGCCCAGTGGGGCCTTGGCGGTGTTCCCGTACGCGTCCGAACGAACGCTCACCTTCCTCCGTTCTCCATTGAAGCCCCTCCACTGCTCCGCTTTCTTCACGATGTAGCTCAGCTCCTGATTGGTCACCTCCAGGTCCTGTGGAACGAAGAAGGAGCCTTCCTGGGTGTGCAGACGGTGGAAGACGTCCGTGAGCCGGCCGTCGTTGTGGAGTCTGCAGCGGAGGGGTGACGGAGCGTCATGGATACAGCAATCGATCTACACTGGCGTGCCAGACCTTTCCTTTAAAGTAAGCAAAAGTCTAAATAAAATATACCCAGAGTGTCAGACTGGTTTTATACTCATACACCATAATTATGCGACTGTCATAACACGTCCTTTCACACATAAGTCCAATATAGCCGTTGACCTTTATGGGCTGTAACCATCATGACGACCTACAACAGGAGGAGCAGAACCGCGTTCCTCACGGGCCGAGCTGCAGCCGTTATTCGGGGGCAAGGCCGACAGTTATGTTCCGCTCTTCCTTTCACGGTCAGCCCCAACACGGTGAACTCGGACATTCACAGACATACAGCTAGTGTGGAAACGCTGAAAGGTCTCCGGAGATGTTCATGTCCGTGTCATTTCAATCAGCGCTTTGAAACGTGTGCACATACGTTGCTCTCCCATATAAATGCTCACATACTTGTTTAACTCTTTAACACCAGATCAGGAAAACTCACATTTTGCCCATTAAAGTTTCAGTTTTGACGAACTGAGCTTGTGCCTACAAAGAGCTACTCAACACTTTAACGTTCAACGCAAGGCCAGGTGAGCCCTGAACATTCTCCATTCACCTGCTGTTTCTTTTTCCTAAAAGACGACCCCGGCACTCCCGACAGCTCATGCTTAAATGATGAGGAAACCTTCTTACAATTCAGCCTGGGTTCATCTCCGCGTGAGTAATGTCCATATAAACACCTACAAGCTTACAAGGAAAAGCTTTTGTAATGGGAGTTTCTTCAGGCGCCATCGCCATCCACACGTCCGGCGACAGGAAGAGACGTTAAAATCAACAGTGTTTCCAATATCCATAAAATCGAGGTGTTTACCTTTCTGTCATATCAATGCAGTAACATTGCTATCGATGTCACAGTACAGACCTTATATTTGTAATGTTTTGGGTGAAAAATCTGTGAAATATTTTTCAGGGAATAAATCAAGGCTGCCTAAAATGTAATTAAAGAAGGATAACAGTTCATTCTATCTATATGTGGAGCCTCGGGGCTTCCTGAGAAATAGGTCACATGCCATGTCACAGCTGCTCCTCATAGCCAATAGGAATCAAGAACCCCGAAAGGGATCCGCCCCCCCCCTCAGCTCAGTGCCCTACATTCAGCGCGATGCGTGTCCCTGTGAGTGGCATTAGTCATTTTGACAGACTCCGGTATGAATGTCGTCCATGCAGAGTTAACACAAATGATGTGGCAGTCTCATCTGCGTACTCCCACACTGAAAACGCTGATTACCTATGCAAAGACGGACGCTTTTCGTCAATGAAATAGCAGAACAATGAAACCGATTAAAAACATTTCGCTCTTTGCGAAATACGACAAATACACAGGAATGATAGGAATAGCAGAGCATGGAGATGAGATTCCTGTCAGTGCATGCAGACTTTCAGACCAGCCTTCCATTCGTCGGCATGGCGGTCGACCATCGCACCTCACCTCAGGAAGTAGATATAGAGAATGGTGACGGAGAAGACCAAGAGCACGGCGTAGAGGAATAGGGTGATGAGGATCCCGGAGGTGTGTGACTGCTGCGTCCGGTGGAAGTGCCAGGCCAGTTTGGCAGCATCTGCGAGGGGTCGCCCCGGGCTGTAGACCAGCCGCTGGACACACAGACCACATGCTTACTGGACCATTTCCATGGAAACAGATGAGTGCGAGGGACTGCACTTTCACATACAAACTGTGCTGTATGTCTGCATCTAATGCAATCATTGAGAATAAAACACAGCGTTGTGTAGAAGCCAACAGAAGGCACCTTCTTCTCCTCCCGTATGTGACTTTGTCAGGATAAAGTGAACTCCTATTTAAAGTCCACAAGTTATTTTAAGTGACTTACCCCCAGGACTGCGTCCACTGCGAAGACCGCTAGAGGGTGGAGCACAGTGCAGACTCCCAGAGCCATGATAAAGTTTGACAAGAAGGAAGGGGATGAGCCAAATATCAGCTGACAGCCCCATCTGATCAAAACCAGGAGTAGCGTGGCTGCATTCAAGGTCAAGGGTCCAACCACCACCATCGCCAGCTCCTCATGGGTATGCAGCAGGGAGTTCTGGTAGACAAGGTCCACAGTGTAGAGATGAAACCGGAATCTGAAAGCGAGCGAGCAGGGCTTTAACCGGAGCACATGCGGGTTTGTCCCGCTTAGCGTTTGGTTTACAGGGATCTCCAGGGCTGCGGGGCGTGTGAGAATCACTTTACATGCTCACAGCTGTCCAATTAAGGATTAATGTGAAACTGCGGAGTGCATAATAATTCAATTCTAAAGGAGGTTACAGAAGATACAGGTTCAGCAAGGTGCTACCGTTCCTGCGTGAGCGAGGCAAAGGGCGGTTTTCATACAACATGGGGTTTTATCTAAGATGTGCATGGACCCCCTGAAATTACATCAAGGCTCATGAGCTTCTAAATCTACCGTCCACAAACTATGGCTGCAGGAGGGGAGGAGGCCATTTTGTGGCCATTAATTCGACACCCTCTCTCCATTCCCCATTACCCCCTCCGCGGGCCATTTGGTTTGGCTGCGGCCCATTCCCGGCCCCCTTCGCCACAGTGTTTGCCATCTCTACCTGGCGGCTCGATCTTCTGTCCACGCTTCTTGGTTTCTGCGCGATGTCATCGAGTTTTTTTCAAGTTTGATCTCTGTCGTCTTTTAGACTACTTTCCATATTGTTTTCGAGGGACGAATTCTGTACATGGTCAAACGCTTCGTCAAATTCCATGTCAGTTGGTATTTACGAGCCAAAGTGAAATTTTCATATATACCAAAATGGGTCTCTACGATCTCTCCGTTATATTTTAACATTACGACGGCAAGTCTGTTGTCACTCCATGTGAATTTAAATAACGTAACCCCCCAATGTGCTCAGAAGACCCTCCGGAGAACTTCAACTCTGAACTTTTATGTTAGTTTACACATAACTAACAAAGTGTTTCAGTTCACATGAGAATGACAATTACGAAAAAAATAAATAAAAAATCACGTAAATCGTTATGTGGCAAGCAAATGGAAAAGGGCTCATCCTGGCATCATTCTTGCCGACTGTCCTCAGCTAAAAAGATCATTGTCTCCGTTTGCTTGCTCAACTTAAGTAAGTCACGCCGCTCCGTGATGAGCTCAGAGCTCGTTCACACGCGACTCACAGAGCGCGGTGGCCATGTACAGAGGGTCCGGCAGAGCGGGGGGAAGCCTCGGCGTGTGAGAGGATGACAGCGCGCGTCAGCGGAGATGAGGGTGGAGGCGGGTGTGGTGGATGGAGCATCAAAGGAGAGGCACTCACGCGCTGACAGGGACGCCGATGGCCTGGAGGAAGAGCCACTGGCTGCAGTAGTGCAGGTAAAGCCGGGTGAAGCTGATCAAAGCCAGCAGCGGGATAAGAAGCAGCAGATCGGTGCAGCGGCGATGCGACAGCCTCAGCTCCGACAGCAGCATGCGCAGGGCCAGCCTCGAGCCCGGCCGGCCGCTGCAGGGGCGCCGTGCACTGGGGAGACAGGCAGTCGAGTTATGCCCCCCCTTGTTTCCCTTTTCACTCCCAGTCATCACATCGTAAGAGTAGCAGGGATACGCCAGCACGAAGCCATCACCCTCTAATGAATTTTTTAACGACCTGTTCCTCCGCAGGTCATCAGCACCGTTACGACTGACGCAGTTTATATTCCGTATGGCCGACGAATGCGCTCTGACTGATTTGGCATTATTTATATATTTTTTTGCCTTCCGCAGTTCGTATCAGGAAGAGGAGAAATGCACAACGGGCGTCGTTTGGGGAATACTTAAGGGTTATTACGACATGACTCAGCGGCTGAGATACCTCACCGAACGTGGCCGGTAACTCTCCCCCGGCAGGGTGCGGCAATCGCTTGCAGATGGAAGGCGGGCACTTGAGAACGGGATGCTAATCCCGAGTATTTCAAAGAAGTGTGCTGTTTATTTGCTGGGCAGCTGGTCCGGCCGATATTCCAGCTGACACGCTGCCAGGCGGCCTTCGAAGCAGCGGTCATTTGGGTCTGTGAGGGGCAGGAAGCTGGCTCCTTAACGGCCTCTCCTTCGCCGCACGTTTTCTGGACCGTGCAAGGTTGCTCTTTTAATAAATGCAACATGTGGTTTTTTATAGACCTATTTCAAACAGCTTTCAAAGGTTTATAAGAAGGAAATGTAAATCCCTAAGTGTAAGTGTATCAGGCACTTGAGGAACATAAAGCCGACAGCTTCCTGCTCTCCCCCGCATCACGTTTCCACGTGGGCCACCAGGTTTTACAGGGATTGGCTCACGGGGAATAAGTCAGCTAGTGTGACGTGAGGAGGGTTAGAGCCTTGCATGAGCGCTGGGACATGGCTGTGTGTGCAGTGAGACATGACTGTGTGTGCAGTGGGACATGGCTGTGTGTGCGGAGGGACATGACTGTGTGTGCATTGGGACATGGCTGTGTGTGCAGTGAGACATGACTGTGTGTGCATTAGGACACGGCTGTGTGTGCAGTAGGACATGGCTGTGTGTGCAGTGAGACATGACTGTGTGTGCAGTGGGACATGACTGTGTGTGCATTAGGACACGGCTGTGTGTGCAGTAGGACATGGCTGTGTGTGCAGTGAGACATGACTGT
>JABFDZ020000001.1:17548876-17568451 GCA_019775955.2 Pollimyrus isidori
CCCTGACACTCCATGAGGAGGTGAATCAGGGAGGTGCCAGCCAGCTCCTGACACTCCACATGGAGGAGAATCGGTCCCTGACACTCCGTGAAGAGGTGAATCAGGGAGGTGCCAGCCAGCCCCTGACACTCCACATGGAGGAGAATCGGTCCCTGACACTCCACTCATAAAACTCCATTATCCACACCGGCCACATGGGGCTCTACCCAAACCGATCAGCACAGCTGTCTGTTATTACCAACGTCAGGGGTTAAACCAACAGGGCCGCATTGACTCTTGCACTCCCCCCGTAATGGGGAGGGTGTGGGAGGGGGGGGGGGTCATAAAAAGGCACCGTGTGCCAATTGAGCGCCTACAATTAACAGATTAGGGTGATAAAGAGGTTGCATTGCTGCGAGGCATATGATGGGGGGGTACCCCCCCACACACCTCCAGGGCACGCTATGCAGGAGTGCGCTCTGCCGCTGATGGGGAGGCCAGATAATCTCCCCCCCTCCCCTCAGCACTATCTCGCAGAGCCCACGCCCTGGAGCACCTCGCTAAAATACCTGTTCAATATTCCGGGGGTGGGGGCACGCCGCACCGTCTGCAGCGGGGAGATACAAAAGCCGCGAAGACAAAACCCCAGACATCTGCTAAAGCGATTTCGAGTAAATATGTTTGACGATTATTGTTTACAGTGACACTGGTAACACTTGAAGACATCAAGCCGCATTTATATTTGCTATGAAGCAGATGGGCCCACAGCTATCCATTAAAAACCTGTCAGCGGCTTCAATTCACAGTTACTTTCGCATCTCTGCTCCGCAATTTGTATTAATTGCCGTTTGGGATAATTATCGTTATTAATTTACGGAGAATCCGTCTGTTTTCGTTTCCCCTCGTCGGACATTCAGATGCGAAATTACCCCGGTGACTTCAGGTACTTTACCTTTGTTCTGTAACTGACACGGAAAACTGCACCGCAAACGAAAACCTTCACGGCGCCAGTATCTCGTGTGAGTAGCAGAACACGCTAGCAGCAGTTAGCGGTGACGTCCCAGAGGGATGGGGGCTCAGGACTCAGCTCCCTGTGCCCTCCTTCTGTGGCAGCCTGATGAGCTGGGGCACGGACACACACACACGCACACACACACACACACACACGGGGGCCATCCGCAGGCCTTCGGGCATCGGCGCTCCATCAGAATTCCGTTCGGGTTTTCTCCTGCACCTTTAACCGCTGGTACACTATCTTCCGCTGCTGCTCAGCCACTGCCAACCGTAAAGCACTGTACATCTAATACATTCAATCAAATGTGTTAAGTAATAATTAACCCAACCTCCCGCTGCTCTAATTGCATCTTATTAAAGACCATATGATTCTATGATAAATATGGAGCAAAGTAGAGCCGTTTGATTTGTAAGCACAGAACAGGAACAATACAAACTGAAGTAACCAACTCTTAATTATCAATGAGGTTTCACATCTTGTTTGATAGCCTGAGGCGATGCTGCCTTACACTCCTAATGGGATCTTTAATGTAACTTGTTTTAACACAGTGCTTGTGTTCTTCCCCTCCAGTTTAAGCAGTGATGCTCATTTAGCTGACTGATAAAACTGTGCCAAATTCCCCATCGCGTCTTTTGGCAATAAATAAACGTAATCATTCTGTAAATCAAGCCGCGTCCTGTTACAGTTACTTTGAGCTCAGGTCTATTTACACTGATGAACTCATCAGATGTCAGTGACCTTGTGACGGGCTGAGGGAGTGGATCACCTGCAAGGCGGCTCTATGGGGAAGCTGGGTCCGGGCGCGGTTCTGTTGTTATGTGTCTGACTTTGTGTCGCGTCATGGGCCGGTCATCCGTAATCCCTCATAACGTTTGCAAGCACAGCAGTCCAGAAGCAAAGAAACCAACAGATCTGGTAGGAGTGCAGCATCTATGCTGAGCCTAAGCTAAGTCTTTACTGAACCAGTACACGGTCTTTACTGAAGCTGTGACAAGCTTGCTTACAGAAGCCGGGATCCATCACCACTGTCATATGTGATGACTTGGGTCATTCCATTCAAAGGAAATACACCCATGTAACTGGGTTTGTTAAGAAAATGACTCTCTGTGGTTCTGGAGCATCACCTTTAGTCATCGGCTCATTCCTTAGAGCATCACCTTTAGCCATCGGCTCATTCCTTGGAGCATCACCTTTAGTCATCGGCTCATTCCTTGGAGCATCACCTTTAGTCATCGGCTCATTCCTTAGAGCATCACCTTTAGCCATCGGCTCATTCCTTGGAGCATCACNNNNTGGAGCATCACCTTTAGCCATCGGCTCATTCCTTGGAGCATCACCTTTAGCCATCGGCTCATTCCTTGGAGCATCACCTTTAGCCATCGGCTCATTCCCTGGAGCATCACCTTTAGCCATCGGCTCATTCCTTGGAGCATCACCTTTAGCCATCGGCTCATTCCTTGGAGCATCACCTTTAGCCATCGGCTCATTCCACCACGATGTGCAGAGAAGCACTACTGGGGATCTGCTTGCATCAGGTACCACAGCACCTCTTCCCAGTCTTGCAGACCCCACCCACGCCCATAACATGTCAGGGCAGCCTTTAAAAACCAATACTGACACCATGCATGATTATGTACATCACATGCAACCCCCACGTCAGCTATGTTACTTATATTTCTTTGCGTACTGTGTGTATTCACATTTTGTGTTGAATTTTGCATGTGTTTGTATCACTTCACATTATCTTGCTCTATAGATGTACACAAGTAATATTATTGATAAATACCGGCATGCATACATATTACAAAAAAAGTTATCACTGAAATCAAATGACAGCTTCAAATTGAATTTATATGTGTAAGTGTGTGTGTGTGCATGTGGGTTATGCTTATATTATACGGTGTGGACCAAATGTTCCTACAATGTGAGAAAAAAAACTGTCTTGGGATCCATTTTTTAAGTCCCGACAAAGATCTGTGAATAAAATCAAAAAAGTAAAAATGCCATAAGTCTCATATTTTGTTTGGGAACTTATAGTTAAGGTTAGGGCTGGGTGGGGGTTAAGGTTGTCATGTTGGGATTAGGGTGTTGCCCATAGAAATGAATGGAGAGTCCCCACAAAGATATAATTACAAACGTGTGCCTGTGGACGTGTGTGCATGTGTGTGTTGTAATATACTACATAACCAGAGAACCACGGGAGTATTCCGGGGAAGCATCTGCATCTGTGGGGAAAGTGAGCCAGTAGATTTGTATTGATTAATCAAACTTGAAATATTCGTCAATTCCTGTCAGGAAAACCCATATGTACCAGAGGCCTGGTTAATATATCCGAACCATATAAGGTTATATTATACAAATGACAGTAATAATAAATGGTGAATAAAAGCCCTTTCTATAGGCCTATTTATTAGTTGGGTGTTTTTTATCATCCTATTCAGTTTTCTAGTCTAACCAGGTATATCTTAAATATAGGCTACTGTAAGAAATTAACGCTACAGTGCTGATTTAGTGCGATAATTCACGCTGGTTTAGTTGTGTTTTGAGCTGGTGTAAATTAAAATGAGATTGAGGTTTTGTTCTCCCCGTTTATTTGGCGAACAGCAGCTATGTGGTTTTGTGTTTCTGTCGGAAGCTCCATCCGCGCTCTTTAAATATACCATTGATGTGCTAAAGTACCCAAGCTTACTTCAAGAGTAATGCGATTAAGAAATTACGGGATTTTTGGTTTATATAGTAAATCGCAGTTTGTGGACCCGAAATCCTTAACACCAGAAATCCATCCAAACACAATTACCGGGTCTTTGAACCTCTTTGACGCCCATTCGGATGCTCTAAAGCTTTGCCGTTATTTAGCAGGATAAAGTAAGCAAATAACCAGCAAAAATGTGATAAGAATCCCGAGCCAAAAGTTGGCGATATGCATTCTAATAAAATTAAGGAAAAAAAAATATACAAGTGAGCTGCGGGGCCGAGCCTGGGAGTTCATTAGGGGTCCCCGTCCGCGCACGCAGTAAGTCCTTTATCACGGGGCGGCACCGGCAGCGCCCGCAGCCATCACCGCCCGGGGCAAGGTGCCGGGACACCAGGGCCGCTCATCAAACTTCATAATAACGCCGCAGCTGCGGTGTCACCCTTTGTGATAGGACAGATAGCGGCGAGATGGAGTAGTCCTCCGCTTTGCTGTGAAATGATCATGTTTATTAATTCAGTCAGACACATGAGCGCCTCTCTTTCTTACGATTCTGTTCTCGGAGAAACACGCGATTTTGTAGCAAATGGTCCATTTTACTTGAGTCATTTTTCACCGTTGCTCCACGAAAAATAAGGCAATGAATCTACACAGCTTAGGTCAAGGGAGTGTGAATTGTAACAATCTATTACTATGTTTTCCTTTGGTTAAAATTATAAAATGAGTATATTGCATACCAAAAATAGTAAATATAGAATAAAATGCATTCATCGTTAAATAAACCTTTAATGATTTTCGATAGATGCCCTCTAAAACCTCCGTTATTAAATCTAGTGCATTAATAAAGAATAATGATAATTAATTGTTGCCTAAAGGGTAAATGAACTGCAGTTGTTATAAATATGTTACTGTTACCCGATATTTTTTTCTGTTAACGGTTACAGACTTATGTGGGAATAAGTATAGAAATAAATGTTGGAAAGCAGTTTGCAGGTATCCATATTCTTCTCCTTACACTAGAGCCCACGCCGAGAGCAAGTATAAAACCTGATGCCAGGGTTTGCGGCCGTAGATGTACGTCAGCTTCTAATTACATTACACTCAGTCTGCAAGGATGTTACCGAAATCTACACTCTCCATCGTATACAGTTTGAATCTTTTCATTGTTGACATTCACATGAGCAAGCAGAAAAGATTTGGCGCTACATGTCCAAATCGTAGAGAAACAAATCCGCGACCCCGGATCTCACTGTCCACGGCACAAATCGCTTTCGCTAATGCTTCGTTGAGGCAGGTGCGTTTATATACATTAAAACTGCTTTAAAATATTCACCCTTTGTGCCACGCTGTATTTATCCATCTTATTATACAACACGGCGCCAAAAGCACAAATGCAATGCAATATTGAATAGCACAGCAGCAGCAACAACAACAACAACAACAACAATAATAATAATAATTCTTATTATCATTATATATGAATGTTATATTATTGGTATATTATTGTTATCTTTCTTTTTGATGCTATAGAAAATGAAAACAACACGGGTTAAACTGGAAGAATGATTAAAGTTGCCCCACCAACTTTGCGTTTAGTTACCATGAATTAACCCAGTGGAGACCTTTAAACGCCGCATGGGGTCACCATGGCTGGAGGGTTTGGCGAGTTACGACACCGCGATATCTTGAAATACCAGATTGTGCGTTTAGGAAAAGCAACGTTTAATATGCGCTGTAAGTCTAAGCTGTGCCACCGGAGGTTGTGAAGAAGGACTCTTCGTGGTGCTGCTCACTGGAATTTAATTGCTAAATTGCTTCATGTTGTTCGTGCTCCATTGTTCTCCTCCATGAGGTTTTAACTTATGTTAAAACATATGCCATTGTATAACATATGTATATACTAAATGTTTGTCTTATCTGGCTCGTTTCCCTTTTATGAGAGATAAAGTGAAAGGAAACCGTTGTTACATTGTTTCTATCTAAAAACAATCTGTCTGGCATTTTCAGTGATTATGCAAATTTCTGAAAAGTGTACATGTTGTATATATCGTGACATCACCTTGGCAGTTCCATGATCTAGTATATCAAGCCAAGAAACGTTAATAATTAAAGTTCATGTTTTGTTTCTCTCTAAACTGCCCATTAACAACGTCACGAGTAATATTTACATTGGTTGACAAATATTTGTATAGAAGGCATGGGAAATACCCCGTTACAGTAAAGAGAAGCAGAAATACAAAGTAGCAGATCTGAGAAAGACGAGCATAAACAATGAGCCGCGTTATATATATTTAGTTTAAGAGTATACGAATTAAAGGCTTACTCGTAAATTATTTTCTGAGAGAATTTCTCTAGGTTACGTAACTTCTAAAGTATAGGACAGCTATTCTAAAACAGCAGCTACAGGCCTATTAAGAAACCCGTCTATTTTCTTAATATCTAACTTAATTTTCGTGGATGGACAAAAAAATACCCTACATTTTACATGTGCGGTGTTTGGCATAATTTCATGGGTTGCGCCAATAACTAAATTATCCTGCTAATAAAAGTAGCCGTAAAAAATCTGTGATAAAGTTTTCTTTAACCCTCAAAAGATTGAACTCGTGATAATCACAGACTCCCTTAAAACGATTTAAACGTGGGGATTACAGAAGCAAGTGTTTGTTGGACAAAGTCGTTTATTGGAATGTAGGAAGAACACGGATAACAGGTATCCATTCGTCCCTTTGTGTGTCTTTCACTGAGCGCCTAACTCCGGAGAAACCGATTACAAATGAGGGAAGTAATGGGAACCCCTCTAATCAAGCCTCATTTCGTGTTTTATTATTCCGTACAAAATATGTAGATAAATACAATTTTAAATGGCGTTGTTTGTCTAGCGTGGAGACGTTTGTTAAATGCTCACGTCATTTGCGAGGTCTAAGGTTTGATAAAAAGAGACAGCACTCAAATTGAGCTGATTGAAATGGCGTGTGCCTGTCTGACGGGAGCCAGCGCGGGGGACAAAGCCCGTCGAAGCCATGACCACTCGAGCAATTATTCCTCCACGCTGAATTTGGATTAGTGCGATGGAAAGAAGCATATGTTTGGCCTGAGGCGGCACCCTCCCCCCCCGGCTGGCTTCATAAAATGCGGAGAGAGAAAGACTGAATCCAGAATATAAACTATACCAAGGCAAGGAGGAACATTATCTATATCTCGTTTAACTATACACATAAGTATTTTCATGTCCTCCCATGTTCTCTGTGTAATACTGCTTCGGTTGCATTTATAAAATTTGAAAAATGAAAATATTTTAAGAACCAAAATAATTTTTTAGATGTCTTTGGTTAAACGTAAGTGGAGCATGAGTAAATAAACTGTCCATAAGCTGAAAAGAACATTTAATTCGGGCAGGGTTATCAAATTTCCATCCATATTCTGAGCACTTACCCAGGCCAGAGTTTCCAGCTGATTATTAATTTTATATTTAAAAAAAAATAGATATGTTTGCGCTTAAATAAGTGTATATCACATGAAAAACACAAACAAAATCATTGTATACATTTCAATGCTCAGTGCGTAACTGAAATTATGATAGTATGCAGGTTCTTGGGGCTTCTCAGCTGAATTCCCGGTAACGTGACACATCGACTGATACTCGTCAGAGCGCTGGGGACTCCGATTGCAATTTTAATACAAAATTAACAAAAACGTCCTCTGAGTAACTAATAAATACCTTGCCAAGTTTCTGACAGAAGGCTTAATACAAATAATGGAATAGGACTTAAATAAAGACCTTCTTTCACTCTTTACTATTGTTACTGGACCGTTAGTAAATAAAAAAAACCTGAGAGGAGATAAATACTGAAACCCTACTTTGACTCCCCCAAGAGTACCCAAGAAATTATTTTGAAAGGATTTTCCCCAAAGGGAGGCGACAACCTACAGTTTTATTTCAACCATTGTGTGTGTTAAGGTCTTAAGTGTGTTTAATTTGACTATTCATTTTAGAATTTGTTTGTTTGTTTATGTATGTATTTTTTACTTTGTAATGATGCAATTTATTTTTTTAGTTATTGCAACGGTACTCCGAAATAGATTGCTTCAGCCTGGGAAATAGTAAAGGAATTAATCCTTAAATGTGAGATTTTTGCATCGCTTCGAAAGACTGTACCGTCTCTTTAATTACGGAAAATCCAGTTGACTTCTTTTTGGCAGGCTACTTAATGTTTGTAATCGATGCAATGATGCCTCAGGTAATCATAAAAATAATAGCTGATGAGGTCATGGACCTTTCCCACCAGATGGGGTTCTGTTTTACCCCCTCACAGCAGTTAGAGAAGGGGGTAAACACCGCGAATGGGTTCATGTTAAAGCCCAGAACAATTAGTCACTTTGTCGCTTCATTGAAAACGTATGAAATCACGTCACATGATGCCGCCACATTTATACAGCAGAATGGATGTGCGAATTTTACATTATTTCATCTTTGCTTTAGCGGATTTTATATTATGCGGCTTAATTTTGATATAAAACAAAATTTGACCAATGTAGCCTATCATAAGCACTGAAGTAAGCTTGCATTGACCAGTAACATATGCAATTAATGAAATAAAAACGAATTCAGGAATGTCCTTTTCATAGTGTGAATCGAGGATTGTTTCCGTAGATTAACTATGTGCTCCTCAATTTGATTGCTTGAAGCAACACGCTTTCTACGGGTTTTAAGATAAACACAGTCCGTAAGTATCACATGCATTTATCCAGTTAACTTCAAGTTAACGTTATAATAGCGTAGGAAAACTTCGTGTAGTCTGATACAAGTTTAAATGTCTTCACTTCGTGAAGCCAGGGGCTGTTGGCGTAGTTTGAGAGAAAGTTCGTTTATAAAAAAAATACTGCATCTTCAAAGGAAAACAAGAATTTAAAAAATACTGCAGTTACAGGCTGTTAACTCGTGTTAATATTTTAACAAATTACTACTGTTTACCAAAGTAGACGTCTTATCATGCAAAAAAAATATATAATCGTTTTTCACTCCTTCACGGATAACATACTTTTTACTGTATCAAGCACACGCTAACACTTAGGCCTACAATGTTTAAACATAAAATTATACGATGACATAAAGGAAGTTCACCCACATGGTGGAATACTCCTGCGCGGATGAGATGCGCGTGTGCGCGCCACGTCTACTGACCCATACGAAAGTAAGGACAGGTATGTGCAAAATGCAGTATTGAGCAAATTCTATATCACAACTGAATAAACCACATGGCTTTGGATATTGGCTTTTGCATAAAAAGGCCAGCGCCATTTTTATCTTTTCTGAGAAAAAAAAACGGTAATTGATTTATCTTAAAACTAAGGTTAAGGAGCCTGGGTATTGAAAATCACAGCGGTCTAAAATGTCGGGTGTTTTGTTTTTAATTATTATTTCAGGTGCTGTTCAGCTGGTGCCTCTAGAGCTAAACGAAAATGACAATGCTGCACAATTTCTTAGGTAGATTATTTTAGGTTATAGCAGCTAAGAAGTGGGCAAACTCATAGGGTCTTCCAGCAAGAGATCGTTAAAACGTAACCACCATAATTAATTATTAAAGAGCATGATGTATCTTTTAGATGTATATTATGATAAATGGTGATATTCAGCGTGTATATTGTTCTGTAAAGATATTCTGGAGCATTTGCACTGAATATATTTATTAAATAACATTTCCACTGACACTTCAATAACAGCAATAAACTGAAAAACAAGTAAATGTCGTTTTAATACGGTTCCCTACAAGATGCAGGCGGCATTCCTATTTATGAGTGGGCTTTTGTGCGCCCCTTAAGGCTCGGGCAGACAATCCGAGGGGCGGCCAAGAGAAAGACCCCGGACAGACAACAGCGCGGCTCACCTGCTATATAACTGTGACTTACAGTTAAGCCAGAGACACGTGCTTCTGTACTTGAATTATCTCTAACTGCTGTTTGTTTTCTACCGGGCGGTGATAAACAAAATACTGTCCAATTATTAATGTTAACATTTCTGCTTAAGTTGAACAGATTTCTTAATGACGTAGCCTTCCATAATAAACCAGCATGCAGAAAAAGAGAGCAGGAAATGAGCCACGGAAATGTGCTTTAAGACGCGGAGATAGTGTTTAAGCATGCGTCACGAGGCAGCCAATCTCAAACTAGCATACACGTGCTTCTGTTTCCTTGGCCAACTGGCAATATCACGGCGAAGAGACGCTTTAATGCGGGCCTACATTCACTGCTTGAATATTAGTGTTTTATTTTAGGACGGGTGCTTTAGACTTGGGTTTAATACAATGTCTCTAAAATCCGAACAACTACTATCAAAGTATTCAGGTAACGTTTGTTCAGTGGCATGTCGGAAAGATCTGCATTTAAATGAACGTTTTACTGTACTGTGTGAAGCAACGGGTTCAAACTGTTTAGGGTGCAGGACAGCCGTCAAGGTGAAATCAAGCGGTGTAACTACACCAAAGTAATAAACAAACAAACAAATAGGTAAGCCAAATAAATAAATAAATGCATACATAAACGGCCAAGAAGATATATTGCAGCAACAAAAAACGTAACAGGTTATAAGTAAATAAAATTTGACATGAAGCGTATCAAATATTTATTTTTCTGGGCAACAAAGAACTATAATACATTAACAGGCAAGGGATCCACTGCCAGCTTCGGTCTATACAAGACACATTAAACCTCCGATGGGTACATTGGACGTGTAGATATCAGATGGCCCCAGATCAGATTTTTAACCGATTCAGATTTTTTAAAAAATCGAAAGACAATATCAATTTATTGCTTTTATGGTGCTTCAAGGGAAGAACGATAGGTGAAGAGTTCAAGTTGGCACAACACAGAAGTCTGAATAATTAAAAATACATATATAAAATAAAAAATCCAGTTCATATTGTCGTCTGGGTCTTGCTTTGCGTGATTCAGTAAAAACTGTACGCAGTAAGAATGAACAATCGAGACAAGGAAAACTAATTAATATTAAATTTGCTTCAATGTCGCCTCGGCATGCTACAAGCGTAGTGAATGGAAGTATCCCCAAAACACCCCAACTTCTGTTTTCTAATAACCATAAAACCACATGAAAAACTAATATAATAATTAACCCACTAAAACAGGAGGCACCAGATAAATAAAAAAAAGTTTCAACAGACGCACCGTATTTACAATTCCCATTAAATTACACATAAATAAATATATCCATGGCAGAACACAGATTCCCTTACATAACAGCGAATCGTGTTGGAATTCAAAGTTCAAATTGGTCGCCAGGAATTAGTGTACAGCTTAAGTCATGACATTTTATTCACAATACTGATAATATTCATAATCTTTTTCTTTGTTCACAGGGCTACGACCGTAAATCGAGATTGGGGGGGGGGTGGGGTTGCTAAATATCAGTCCGATATAGCTCATGAGAAGAAGGCATACAGAGGAAGCCCCCCAATGCGGCACAGAGCCTTCAATCCGAAACGGTCTTCTGCGCTCTTCACGCACTCTTCCTGTTCTGGGGGAAAGTTGTCACTTCTCGTGAATCCGTAGTCGATTTGTGGTAAAACAGAAAAATCACAATATCAGAAATTGGCACGTAACTTCTTGATGAAGATATATGTTGCGTATATGTTGGCGGTGAAATCACTTTCTGTGCTTCTCGTCCTTATCTCCACTTTTAGTGCCGCCGTCTGAGTGGCTGTTGGGGTTATTGTTCAGGTACATTTTGTCCATGGCCTTAATCGCTTCTGTCAAGTAGTTCTGTAACGCCGTAAGGGAGGCGCACAAGGCCGGGGTCCCGAATCCATGGGAAATGAGGCTGAAGTGTGTCAGGCAGCTCTGAATCCCGGGCTCGAGAATAGGCTGCGGCCGGGAATTCCCCAAGGGCGAGCGGTCCTGGGAAAGCAGGTCCGTGAATTCCTTGCAGATTTGTCTAAAAGAAATACAACACAGTTACAAAACTAATGTCATTAACAGCACACGTGCATTTAAACAGGAAATTTCTGTTTTAAATGTACTTGTCATTATGACTTGTGCTTTACTTGAATAATGTGCCTGAACCGGGCTTTTATTGAATACGGTATTATAAACGGCTCTAGTCACCTGAAAATAAAATGACGCAATATCAGCTGTTTAGTTGGACATGAATGAAAAGCAACAGTATATTGGCACGAATAGCTGTATTACGTTACAGCTCATGTCATTTGTTGGGGGTACGGCTCATATTAACCAAACGAGTGAGAAGCAGCTTCGCCATGTTCATGTTAACCTGTTACGTGTATTACAGCTTGACTATCATGTTTTACGTGATGCTTGTATAAATGTCTGAAATTGGGGAGAAACAGAGATCATATGCTTTGCAAAAACATGAATAATTATTCCAGTTCTTTGTAACAAGAATAAAATATAAAGGCACTAATAAAATTACCTCAGGCGAATTATGTAACAATCGATGGGGTGTTTACGGGGCAGACTGAACATCAAACAACATAGTAGCACTTACTTTGTTGCCAATAGCATGTTTTTTCTTTGGACTTGTTCATTTGGGTCAGAATGCTGACGGTTTACATATTCAGCCACTGCTTTGGCTGGAAATTCAGTCTCGCACACATAACCAAAATCTCTGGCGAGATGCACTGCTTCGCCTAAAAAGGAGAGGGGGGATTGATTATGTATCGCTCTAAATGACTGACATCAAATCTTGAGCAATTAACACTTTCACTTAACACATTTTCCATGTAATTAACTCAGGAAAGCCTGCATTGCAAAATGTTAACTTGGACTGTAATATCCTTTAATAACATTTATACAACGGGTAGCACGATACCATACACACTTGTCAAGGTATATGAACTATAAAGTAAAGTTAAATTAAGCGAAATAATGCATAACAGTGGCGCTGGACTGACTACTGTTTATTGTAAGGTAGTCAAGCGTTTTAAAGTTTCTGTTTTATGAACATCGCCATTACGTACTCGAAGCCTGAAAATTTATGGTCATTCTACTGACGTCTGTTATTTTTGTTAATCTTTCTAGATTTTTATTTTCCCCGAAACAGTTGGTATTTACTGCAAGGTTTCCTGCCATAAGACCCGACTCCGGAAGAACGCATGCGCCAATTAAGGCATCAAAGCTTGAGTCCAGCAAACCCGTTCTCATAAAATGGAGCGAATCATAAACAATAGCAGCACTTCCCCTCACAAATAATTTGCTGACCTCTGTTCGACATCATTTTCTTTATCTCAGGCAAATTATATATTTCGCG
Organism: Pollimyrus isidori; assembly: GCA_019775955.2. NCBI lineage: Eukaryota > Metazoa > Chordata > Actinopteri > Osteoglossiformes > Mormyridae > Pollimyrus > Pollimyrus isidori. The sequence continues at coordinate 17,561,840 of JABFDZ020000001.1, forward strand.
TTTATGCATGTAATTTGCTACATTTAAAAGAAGCACTGTTACATTGTATAATGTAACAAATAACACGCACAAGGAACCAGGTTTTCCCCCATCAATATTCAGACGGCACCTACGAAATATGTATCAATTCAGCATAAAATAAATTTACGAGTGTCACGGAAAAAATGAATATTTGGAAAGAAGCTGTATAACTAGATTATTATTATTATTATTATTATTATTATTGTTGTTGTTGTTGATTATGATGATGACGACGCCCATGATAGTAATAAGTAGTTGTGGTTTCAGTAGTAATAGAATCATTATGTTTATTATCACCATATAATCATTATTATATCACAAGTTAAAAATAAATACATGCTCTCCAAAGAGATATTTGTAGTATTACCTAAGAGAGTCTAAGATTGTTTGGTATTTCTCTGACGTCAACGTGAACTTTCTCTCCGAATACATGCAGCAAGTTTATGACGTAAGGATAGGTACGTGCTCCTTAGCGTTCCCAGGCCTAGGCTGGCAGTCTGGCATTCTGGGCATTTTATCGTCGGACCGGTGGGTATGTGGCCCGGTAACATTTATTGTTTAACACCCCCACCCCCAGAAGGTCGGCAAAATTGTAAAATTTATCGTGGGGACCGCAAATTCCAGGGGCAGATTTTTAATCCCAGTCCAATCCTGACCTGCACGTACGTCACTTAACATTAGATCCTCATCATAAGTGAAAATCGTACTGCAGGCAGCGCCAGGTAACCGGCGCAAGGGGCTGAGCTGACTGCACTAACGACAGTACTCACCCTCGACTAGTGACGTCAACAACGTAACATTTGCCGCCTTGCGTCTGCCTGCTGGTAGGTTTAATCCAATCTTATCCAACTTCTCTCGTAAAGACCTTCCGCCGTTTTTGGATTTAGCTCTGCGAAAAAAATAATACGAATTGTAAGATTTTCAGTTGCACATTACATGGAAATATGTCTATGTTTGACACATGAAATGTTTATGAAAGCGAGCATGAACGACAGCAAGCGACTGAACTTCCAAATGAAAAAATAAATCATTTTTTACTTCTCCCTATTTGCAAATCAAATGAAATTCAACATCAACATTTATAACACGCTTTTGACTATATATTTCTTTATTTTTATTTTTATCACTAAACGAATGTTTACGACTGGGCCTTTCATCTGAAAACAACACGCAATACATAGGTGGTTAAAGGTTGGGTCACTGCGGGTCCAGACAGAATTTTACACTTAACGTCAAATGTAAAGTACATTGCTGAATCTGATAAACTACTGCTAAGTATTGTCATACCTGAATGATTTAAAAGGAGAACATAAATAACATTTAAGCATTGCGCATATATGAAGAGGACTATTTTTTTCAAAACCTTGTAACAGAGATATTATAACCTGATTTATTTATTTATTATGCATTCAGTTCAGTGATTATTTACAATAATTCGAATGATTCTAACTATCGGTGATCATATTTTTTAATGACTTTGAATATATTTAGTATTTCTAGCCCGATTGTATTACAGCCTGAGAAGCAACTCTCGCCTCTGGTAACGGGCCGTGTCGTCACGAGTGGTGCGGCTGTTAATAGAATCGATGGCCGTGAGGGGTACAAGCTGATTTCAAGCCGACATGGAAAGGGACATGTGCGGCTGTAGCATACTATACAGTTAGCTGGAATATACAGAGTATGAATAATGACGTTAAAACGGCGCGGTCTCGCTCACCTCCTGAGCACACCGCCCAGCAAAGAGGCGTTTAGGCACTCCGGCGGAGACAGGCGTCTCTGCACTTCTGCCACTGTGACTTTGTATTTCGATGTCGAGCTGAGAAGCGACAGGCGACCCGGAACAGAACAGAATACTTCGTTCGGATTCACCACTCCGCCGAAAAGACCGTCCTTATTTATAGGTATCGAAGACACGGCATTGCTGTTGTTCTTGGATAAAGAAACAGGACCTAAAACAAAAGAGTATTTCACATACACTGGAAATCGCTTTAATTTGCATAATGTAAATACAAGCTAAAGGCACACGAAGTGTGTACCACGTGTGCCCCCTCACTCAAAGGGCGATTTAATGGTTTAACATGATAGGTCATATTAATATGACACTTATTCTACAAAAAGGAAAATACACATCAGAGTAGTATATTTTTATTACAATATTTTTCGATTAAACGAAGTTGTGATTTAAACGAACTTAGTGTGATTATATTATATTAAATAGTACAGTCTATATATACTATATATGCTACATATTATATAAGCTATATGTCTCTATAAAATATCACACATTTTATGATAATATATCTGCAAAGCATTGCTCTCTGTCACAGTGGTATGGTCCTTTCCTATATAAAAATGCTATATTAATAAAAACAAGTGTAAATTAAGCAAGGATCCAATACATAATGTGTAAAGTGCATAATTTATGTATATTATGATTTTTGTTCAAATGTGCCTAGAAATATGCAGATTTATTAATCTGATTCATAAATCCAGAATATCAACCCCAGGCCCCATGCAGCCTTGCGGAAAGTTCGCGCCGAACCAGCGTTCATTCCATAAATCCGCGCTTATACATAAAATAAACAAAACCACTTTGTTTAAAACGCGCAGGTGTACTTCTAAACGGGATCTTTATACGCATTATGCTCCTCTACGTGAGGGTTCCGTCTGCCTATCCACAGACAAAGAGACTAACACTTCGGGATAGATCACTCGTGACATTAATGGCTCAGGGGAGGAGGCAGAGACAATAGGAGTTAAACGAACTCTTGAGATTACTAATATAAAAGCCAATTATCACGTTGATCTGGAAATTGTATTTCTGAAGATTTATCATCTCTCATCTGACCACATAAAAGGTGCGGCAGGGAAATATTGTTTGATACAGCGTGATGTTAAGAATCATTCCAAATTAAAGAAAATGAAACGACCGTTATATATTTTTATACTATTTAATGCGCACAGAACACTCCCAAGCTGTAACCGAAAATGTGGGTAAAATATTGATTGAAGATACAGGTGATACGATGCACTGACAACCATTAAAACAACAACCCCGATAACAAAAGGCCTAATAATAATAATGATTATTATAATAATAATAGGCTTTATAATAATAGTAGTAACTTTATATAGATACACGGCAGCAGTGCTGATTCTAATAATTTAGAATTTAGAATCTAATCACTTAGAGTTCTAAATTATTGTAAATATTTTTCCCGCTGGAACTGTCCAAGACAGAACGAGTTATAGTCCCAGGTCGCCTCTGCATTCTTTCACGTGTAGAGAGATAAATACGGGACACTGACAGATATACTTTGACGTACTTTGAGGTTTAAAGTGAACGGTAACTTTTGAATATATCAGCCTCTTGCAGCCGCACTGAACCACGTTTTCTCCGGATTAACGCCGGGTTGTCGCGTGCTGCGCCAGTTTCCCGAACCGCTTGCAGATCGTTGAGACACGCCTGGCCTTTCCAGGAAACTGCTTACCTTTCTTAATTACAGTCTGGTCTGGGATGTGTAATCCTTGATCTTCGACATGCTGCAGTGAAATACAAAACATAAATATCTTCTCAATATGTAAGCTAAGTAATGTAGTGTCTGGTGTAAATAAGTTGTTTTACGAGGTAAAAGTAGGCCTATTTCCGTTTTCTCCCTTGAGATTTCAATTAATAATAATTCACAATCGCTCCTCGACTTCCCTTTCAAGTCTAAGGCCTACGTCCACGTTTAAGATGCTAATTATTGTACTATATACAACAATGCATTACACGATCCGATATAACTAGATAAAACTTATCATGTTTACATTTTACCAATCATATTTAACATTCACCACTTTTAAGTTGCTGGGGGAACAATTATTTTCTGTTTTCCCAGCGCAATAAGAGATAAATGTAAATCCAGCCCTGCGTTTTAATTTATGCTTCCGCTAATTATTCGCTGATTCCTGGCGGATCGCACTCTCCGGCTTCATTACTGCCGAAGCCTCCGCGCGCACATTTCAGTTCGCCCCGACGCTCCATTCAGCGAAACACAATTAAAGTGATGGGGGTGGCATTTACAAATTACGGCCGAAAATGACAGGGGAGCCTGGATATGACATCCATGAAATAATCACAAACTGGACATAGTCTGACATTACAGGCCTGATTTTAACGGCTTGGGTTTTCCCACTCGCTCTCTGCGTATATCTTTAGTACGTTTATATATTTTTAAATGCACATCACTGAGAATTTACAGCAGTTTATTACCTGTTATCGTTTTAATTATTAATATAATAATTATTATTACTAGTTGTATTATCAATAATTATTATCACTAATAATAATAATAATAATAATAATAATATTGTTACTAACAATACACACAAAATCGAAGTACCAATAAAACAACCTTTGAAATTCTACCTCCTTAGAACAGCTAGTTGTGCACATGGTTGCGAGCAAATTGGTGTAAATAACTGGTGCTTTTTGCTAGCTGTTCGTTTACCAAACTGCTTCAATAATAAAATAATAATAATTATTATTATAATTATAATAATAATAATAAAGAAGAAGAAGAAGATTGGGGTTACATGTAAGTAAAATATATACTTATTACCTGCACGTCATCTAAAGAATGAGGTATTCCATGGATAGGGATAGAATCTGTGAGTCCAGAGTCAATTCCGTGACCCGACGGCAGTAGCACTTCTCTCCGGTAGTCCCTACACAGCTGATGGGGTAAGCTGCGATGCTGATGCAGCAAACTGCTCTCCTGGCTCTGCCTTTGTCCCGGCCAGCCCGGGTGCTGCGGCTGCGGCTGAGCGTGAAGAGGGTTCAGGGAGTAGGGGTCGTTGACGTGCGAGTAAGGGTCCTGAGACTGGGGATAGATGGGCTGGTAAGGTGGAGGAAAGTAGGGAGGCTGGAAGTCGGAGTTCGGAGTGTGGGAGAGCGGTGGGGCGCTTGTATACGGAGACTGACCCACGCTCCCCAGCTGAGGTAACCTGGCTGTCCCATTGCTGGTGCCGTCGTGACGATCCTACGAAAAAAAAAAACTCAGTCAATAAATCCCCCTCCCAAACGAGAGCCACCTTTCCTTAAATTCTTTAATAAACACTCATTAAACCAGCGCGTAAAGTACGATTACGGTGAGCACAGCCCTTTCTCACTGGCTGTTTCTTTAGAAGGTATGCATTAGCACACATTTACGTTTAATTAAGTAATGTTCATTTTCTGTTATAACGTTAAGATATAATAGCAGTAAGAGACGACGTGTTTAAAAACAAATTTAATTCCTGCTATAGTGACAATACAATAAATATTTTGTTTCCAAAATATAAATGAACAAGTACGAAAACTACGAAACATGCATCCCCATGCAACTATGATCACAAAACATCTTTATTTAATATATTTTATATTAAATCTCTGATAATAATAATAATAATAATAATAATTATAATAATAACGATGGTAAGCTTTCGAAGTGCAATGCTGCAATGTTGAACTCATTTAGTGAAACTCACCATTGCGGAAAAACTGTGCACTAACATCTGCGAAGCTGTTCGGTTATTTCAAGCAGAAAGCTTTTACAAAAACGCTGATAAAACAACGAAAATAAATAAGACCAAACCAAATAACCCAAAACGCCGCTACTGCAAAATCAGAACGTCAGCGTTAAAACGTGCACTGTCGCGGTGCGGTAATCCATCAGAATTTGGTTAAATTCCTTTTGCCCTTCATTTGATTTTTAAAATGCAGTATTTTGTCTTGCGGATTATTATACGAACTTTCTTATATCCTTCTTCTTCTGGTTCTGTCACTGAGCTGTTGCCTCGCTTGAGCTCATATTAGCAGCGGTCTGCTTCTCCGCTTAGTTTCCTAATACAAGATATTCATGACTATTAATATTACACGAATACTTAATAAGAGAAGAATAGTTGGAAATCGAGCGTGAAGCGAGGAAGCAACTCAAGGCAGAGACTGTACTAAATGACGTCCATTGAATGAAGAATCAGTGTATCTAATCAGAGATGGAGAGGGAAAAGGGAGTGAGGGAGAGAGGGAGAGAGGGAGAGAGGCAGACAAAAAGGAACATTCTCCAGCGTCTGGCGAATCAGAGGGAAGGGGGAACATTTTAAAAGGTTTGAGGCCATGCTAAAGTGAAAGAAAGGTAAAACGAGCGGAGAACAAGGGCAAGAGCAGTGAAAGAAGCAGCGAACATCTAGAATTTGTTCGGAAACCCAATAAATTTTCCCGGTACCTCGATTGACATATTTTTTTTATCGTTTATAGACGCCGATTGTGTAAGAACTCTGTCCTTTTGTTTTTCAGTTCAGGTTCTGTCGTCCTTTCCAACAAATTTCCCCTCGTACATCCAAATTTTAAGTATGGAGAATGATTTACCTCGGACCCATTCAGAAGTTTGTCATACAAACGGACAGACAGTGTATACATATCCCGTGCACTCTCTCGCTTTTAAGACAACCTTGAAAAGTACTTACTGTATTTCTACATGTAAGTTTATCTATGAATAACCTTTAAATATGCATTATTATGAAGAATATGCAAATGGTCTGAAATTAAGTATACGGAAAGAATCCAAT
>JABFDZ020000001.1:17635298-17647907 GCA_019775955.2 Pollimyrus isidori
AAGGGGCAGCGTGTTTCCCATGAGACCCAAGAGGGTCACTTGTTTGGTGTGGGTGGGGTGCGGACCGTTTTACAGCATACCTCGCTTCTCTGGTTTCACCTTGAGGTGTCAGAGATTTCTGTCGGACTCCCGCTGTCTGTGTACTTCTGAAGAACATCATCAATGGTTGGCGGCTGGTGGGGGGATCCTGATTAGTGAGCGGGAGAACATCGCGGAGGCCCCCGACAGGTGCATGCGGGGACCACCGGGCACGTTTTCGCCAGTAGGATCAGATGTGTCGCAGGCCAGCTGGAGAAGCCTTTGCCTTCCCACAGTGGGACCCTCTCACCCCTCTGCCTGCCAGCTCGCCCATAAAGAGATTGGGTTGTAGCTGCTGCCAGCATCTCAATTGGCTAATAGCTTCATGCTGAGGTCTGCACACGCTCAGAGGAGAAAGAGCTGACCGTGCGCGGCCTGGTCCGACGGCAAAAGTGAACTGCCGATAGCTAGTTATTAGCTACTGTGCTAAGATAAATGGGTACATCAATCGATGAATGTGTGAAAGGGGGCCGCAGGTACCGTGGAGCAGCACTCAGCCGCCTGTGCTATGCCCTCTGGAGTCTGCCGTGGCCATGAAGGGGTTACAGCAAGCTGGTTTCCTATAGGTCTCCACTCTCCACATGACTGCCTGTGGTTTCAGGGATGTGTCTCTTTAAGAAGATCACCGTCATGTGACAGGTGGTATGTCATGTGATAATGGATCTGGTTCCTCCTGCGTTTTTAGTCTATTGTGTAATAATGAAAGCAGTTAAGGTTTGGTTTTGACTCAAAGGCAGAGAAAAGGAGAAATATCTGTTTTGGAGGAAGCTTGAAAACTCATTCTAAGACTCTTGGCCACTGCGGTGTTTCCCATCACTCAAATGAGGTTTGGCGCCCCCTGTTGGCCACAAACTGTCCCTACACTAAGGTGTTCATGGGAGCACCAGAGTGACTTTATTTTTTTTTTAAGTGTGGCCCCAGAAACAAAAACTCTTCCCATGGGTCCCAGAGCACAGCCTATGCACAGATTTGACAGACGGACATCCCTGCCGTGTTTGGCAATGGCCACCAGAGGGTATAAAAGACCATCTCTGATCCCCGTCTTTGTGGAGGGGGGTAGGGGGTGGGCCGACCAACCTGCCGCGGGCCCTATTATAGTCTAATCAGATTAAGTTCCTGGAATGGGTTCCTGTCTTGGCCCAGGCTGGGCTGGCACAGTGCTGGCCTCTCGCCAAAGCTGCCTCTCTTTGTTTTACATCGATGGGGATGGGCCTCACCTGCAGTCCGTGGTTCAAGGCCAGAAGGAGAGGCTTATCGAGCCATGGGGTGCTCGGAGCATGAGCATTCGCCATGGGAGGAGGGACGTAGCTCAATTTGGGGAGGGGGGGGGGTCAGGATTGGCGGGCTCACTGTGGCTGTGCCATCTGGCGCATTGGTGTGGGGTGTGGCTGGGGAGATAGGCACCCGTGATGAGAGTGCAGTGATGGAGTGATAGAGTGTCTGTGTGAAAGAGGACGCTGGTGGAGTGATAGAGATGCAAATGGACACCTGGGCTCTTTCAGGGAGGGTGGGGGACATACTAATCCACGTGGAGGTCGGCCGCCTTGATTATTCTGTTTACAGCACCGGCGAACGCATGACCAGCCGGGGGCTCTGCACACGCGGCGATGTGTGATCACTGCTGATGTGTGTAACTGACAGGACTGTATCTAATCTCCTTGCTGCAGAAAGGGCCCCCATCCAGACTAGAGGGTGGGGTCAAGGTCTATCCCCTGAGGCTTGGTGGGACAAGAGAGACCAGAGAGTGAAGTCCACACTGGTGCATGACCCTGTAAGTCCTAATGACTTGAAACAACATGAAGCTTTGTCATATAGAAGCAGTGAAGCCCAATGGGATTCAAACCAGTGACCATCAGATGACCTGCTGAGCCTCACCCCCCCTGGTGCTGTAAACATCTCCCCACCTGTAAGCTTTACTGTTCTGTTCATGAGCCTTTCTGCTACTGTAACATGTGACACACTTTGTGGGGGAGGAAACGTTCATAATTGAAGACGCCCCATTGCTTTGCCGGGACTGAGGCCCCATGGGCCTTGAACTCTACAGAACTGCAGGTCGGTGCTCGTGTCTGTCTGCGTTCGTAGTGAATGTACTGCTAGGTATCAGTCACTCAAGAAGCAAACCAAAACATGCGGGTGTGTCAGGGACAGCACTGTCACTCTGAGCTGCTGCGGGGCGATGTGATGGCGTGATGATGTACGCCGCCAGGCATGAAGCTCTGCTTCTGCTATCCAGTTGGGTTGATGGATTGGTCATATGGCCTGCAGGAAAACTTGTGTCCCTGGATGTTCTGCTGTCTGGATACCAACTCTGACCAAAATGTATGGCAGGCTGGTTTTTATAAATGCAAATGAACGCTAGTGATGCTAATGTTGAGCAGGGTGCCTGTTAGACAGAGCTCCCCCTAGTGAGGTGGCGTGGAACCACATGTCCTTATTAGTAAATTCTATAGGTGTTGTGTTTAGGTATGCTAAAGTAGAGTTCTGGTTAGGTGGTCCTGCCTCAGCAAAGCCAACAGATCCTGGAAAGTAGATCTGGCCACCAACCTGTAATTCTTTCATTGGTACACAGGGGGTGGAGCATGGGCCCTGCTGCCATTCCCAAGCAGCAGTGGAAGGTGCTGACCAGACCTAATATGTTTAATCCAGGTCACCTGCATTTGGGTTGTTAAGGGTCGCTGGTGCTGTTTAGTACTGGAGTGGAGATGGAGTGTAGTTTCTATGGGGTGATGCGGTGTCTGTAGCTTCTGGAGCTTAACAAGGTGCCCAAGGGAGTGGTCCTCCCCCTGGAGTGAGGAAGAAGCAACTGCAGGCAGGAGCTACACTTGGCATGGCTGCAGTAATTGGTTAAAGAAATGTGTACAATAGATCAGTTGGGTGCATTATTTGCAATTTTTTTTTAAGGCGAGAACATTTTCAGAAGGTTCCGGTGGAAGATCGTGGCAGATAATGTGGGTAACCAGTTAGAAGTACTTCGTAAGTGAGACTGGGTGATCTGATTTGAGTCATTGGGGGTGTGGGGAAGTTCAGTGATGTGGTTGTAGGGTTTTGTTGACCGGCATCTACACGCAGTGCTTTCTGCTGAGGAGGGAGGAGAGTTGCGGTGCAAGACAAACAACTTTCAGATTCCCGTCAGAGCCACTGCACTGGGGGCGTGACCAGAGCTGCTGGAGCTCCAGCTGGTGCCTGAAGAACGCGTGGGCCATCCACAGTTGTTACTGGAGATGTTCTGCAGTAACAGCAGGTAATGGATAGTAAAGCGGGTTGAACGCACAGTAATGGGGGAGATGTGTGGGCATCGCATGCACTTTCAACGACACTCAACTCGTGGATACCAGCTACTCAACATACCGTAAAAGTCATGGGCAGGAGGCCACCTTCCCATCAATGACCTCTGTGTACCCCCCCCCCCCCCACAGCGCAAAGCATCCCACATGACAGCCTCTTAGGCAGGGTTGAGGGACAAGCCATCTCATCTCTCGCCAACTCAAAGTTCTCCAGGCCCTCTGCTCTATGTGTATGTCTTTAAAAAAAGGTACATGCCTGAGGAGAGGTAGGAGTGAAGGGGGAGCGTTTTTTTTCGGGGGGGTGAGGTGTGTGTTTATGGGCCAAGCAGACATACGGTTACTTCCCCAAGCATAGGATTCAAACCGGTGACCTTCTGATCACAGGCATAAGTCTGATTGACTGAGCCACACACTGCTCCAACCCCTTGGCATTCTTTTAGTCACCCAAAGGAACTTCTGACTGCTACAAAGGCTGGTCTCGCCTCTCCCCTACATCTCCAGAGCTGAGAAATACCACCCTCTTCATGTATGACCCTCAGAGACATGTAGAGAAGCCCCGAAAAACACAGCAGCACCCATTGCAGATGAAGACACTCATAGCAGGTTTCACAATGCCTTTTATTGTGACGTGGGGAGCCGTAACAAAACCTACTTTAAAAATAAAAAAGTGACCATGGCTTACGCTGTCATATACAGGTTCCTGCATGCTGACACGAGGAGAAAATGATGGCACACAGGAGGAAAGAAAGATTTGACCAAAAATAAATGATCAGCTTGAATCCATCGACATTTTGGCTTCATCACGCAACGCAGCATCATGGTTAGGGACACCCTAGGGACACCCCACAGCAAAAGGATCATGCTATTAGTCACAGTTAGCTCACACATCAGTAGCTTTATGACAGTCAGGTGGGGGGTGGGGGGCAGATAACGGGCTGCATTAGCAGAGACTACGTCCAAACAAGCCCTTTTTTTTTTTTCACGGTCAGCCAGAAACCCTCTTCCAGCGCTTTCCATCGCCTTTCGAATTCAATACTAAAATATATTACTGTATTAATACAAACTACAGTATTGTACACTACATTGTGTAATAAATAACCATACAAGAAATATAAAAACACAAATATAAAAACTTAAGGGTGTGGGTCATTACACAGGATGCGGACACACGAAAGAAAAAGTCCCCCCCCATCACGTACATCCTGAAGGATAAAATCTTGGGTCGTAATACTGACTGGTTACACTGGCCGTCACGCCGAGCCATCAGCCATTGGCGTCACCATCCGCTGTAGCCATTAGCACCCCCCACGTCTGCCTGGGACGCATGCGGGTACGCGCCAACCTGGCACACGCAGGCCGCCACGGCTCACGCACGAGGACATTCTCACAGGCTACGACGGTTCGGCAATAATAATGGTAAAATAACACTGTTCAATGGCACTTGCAGCACACAGGTCTTGCATAAGGCTGGGGTGGGGGTGGGGTTGGGGGGCTTGGGTTCCACGGAGAGTGACGCCCAGTCTCATCTGAAAGCTCCCTCGGCACCCCGCCCTGCTTCACCCCGGACCTGGCTGGGGCCTGGTAATCCTTCATCTTAAGGCTCATCTCGCTACACGGACTCTACACCGACCTACGCGAAACACAGCTCCTCCGCTCAGTAACACTGAAGGCCGGCCGCGGGCAGGCCGCCGATACTGTAGTGTGCAAATTTCCATCCTGAAATTAACAAAATACTGGATTTGGTTCCTTGGTGATAAAAAGGTATACAAATCTTGACTGTACAGCTTAAAATGTTAAAATATAACTGAGTAAAATTAGTAATACTGATCAAACAGAACTGCCGACACGGTTCAGCGATGGCGCCGGAAACGCATCAGGTCCTCCAAAGCCCCAACATGCATTTCTTCATTTGTTCAGACTGTTGACACTAAAGATCCTTCAGTCACGCATTTCATAGGTTTTCATCAGGCACACCTGGGTTTGTACACAGTAGCGACCCGGACCATGGCATCCGGGCCAGAACTTGTCCGCTCACGTTCCAGCACAGTCTATCCCCTTCTCTCCCCCATCTCATTCCCTTCATGCTGACGCTGGTTCTCAGCGCCTCCTTCTCATACCCAGTCACTGCTCTTTAGCCCCTTGCCATTCACCTCCCTCCATCTTCACTGGCCCCCGATGATCCGCTACTGGCACCTCTTCATCTCTGCATGCCGTCTCCTCATCTGGTTCCTCGGCCTTCTCCGTTCCCTCGTCCTCCTCGCCTACCCTCACCACCCGTATCTCGTCGTCGTCGATGATGCCGTCCCCTGGCACCCCGTCGTCTTCCTCCTCATCCTCCTCGCTCTCCTCGTCCTCGCGGGTGCTGCTCTCCCGTTCGTCAGAGTCCGGGTGCAAGGGTGACGAGGCAGCCTGGCCGTCCGACAGAGGCCCTGCGGTGAAAGCCATGGCCTCCTCTGGGGGGGTGGCGTCGTCACTGCCGGCCTCGTCTCCACGCTCCCGCGCCTCCTTTTTGCAGTAGGAGTAGCGGTGGTTCATGTGCTGCGAGTAGGAGCCCGAGTGTGAAAAGCGTTTGCCGCACTTGTCGCACCGGTAGGGCTTCTCGCCTGAGTGCAGCCGTGAGTGTTCGATCAGATGGTGCTTGTGTTTGAAGGCCTTACTGCAGATGCTGCACTCATGGGGGCGCTTCCCTGTAGGGGGGGGGGGCAGAAAAAAGTGTACCTTTTAGTGTACCTCTGAGGATCTATCACCATCCCTCCCTCAGAGCACTTCCACTGTACCAGGTACCATACTTTTGGTACTTTTCCAATGACTTCCGGTCGAGTACCAGTACCACCTGAGGTACTACTTTGGTACTCTGGGGTGCGACTTGAAATGCTTTCTTTGTTGAGTGGTTATGCAAATAGCCTGCCTCTGGAACACAATACAAACACTACCTTGAAAAATTATGAACTCAGAACATGGAAAAAAATTTGTAGTAATAATCGGTGTGAAATGAAGAGATCCAAGATGCTAATTGTGATCTGGTCGGAAGAACAGCTACAACGAGAGCTGGATGGCATGACAAAAGGTGTAAAATATTCTAGGGTAGCACGGTATTGGAAAATTTTCAGATATCGCAATGTGATTTTGTTGTAGTAAATATTGCGGTATTTATAAAGCAAAAAAAGAATTTAGCATAAACATCTCACAAACCCCTCTAGGAGCGATGTAAACGGCAAGGATGAAAATGATTACGATTGTCTCGGAGAACACATAGAATCTAGATTAAGTATATATTTCAAAGATTATCTTGAGTTTAGGAAAAATCATTAAAACGCAAAGCTTGGCAAGTTATTTTCCTGTGACAAAGTAAAAAAGTTTTAGCGAAACTTAAACCCCCTGCGATATAATGTTTGTGCAGATTTGAAAGTTTGAAAAAGCCTGACCTATATAGCTGGCTATCATGGTTCTTGCAAATGCAAGAATTGTGATGGTGAAATCTCTCACGTCGTCCAGCCTTATAATATACTGTAGCCATTTTTCAAATGCAGTACAAAATACCCCGGCTTGCGATGTCATTCAGCACTGGCATCAGTTTTTATGCCAGTGGAAAACAAATACCTTGAAGTACCGTACTCTCCCGAAGTATCAAAAATACAGTACCTGGTGCAGTGCAGAAGTACCCTTGTAGAAATGATGGTTCCGGAAGGATCCACCCACCTCTATCTACACCTCTGTACGACTACCTTCTATTGGAGCATCACACAAGCTGTACTCAAGGGGTTGCACTACTCTTCCTCTGCCCTCTAACCCCAGACCCCAACATCTCCAGCAGGACCTGACTTACCCGTGTGCTCGTACTTGTGCCTCAGCAGAGAGCTACTCTTCTGGAATATCTTGTCGCACAGATCGCAGGCGTACATCCCGTTCTCCATCTTCCTCATGCGCTTTCGTGGTGGGGTGGCGTCAGAGTCATTCTGATCGTCCACTGAGCTTGTGTCCTCCTGCAGGAGGGTGTTTGTGGTTTAATGGGGCACCCCGACGCACACGGACGTCACTCCTGCCTGGACACCATTTACGCGCTTCAGCCATGGACTGACATTATGACACCACATTCAGGTACCTCATCAGCAGGTTAGTAGTTCAACCATGTGCCACACATCTTAGAGGGTTAAGGTTACAGATAATCCAAACCATCAAATCCATTCGATGTACTTTCGTGTACTGCTCTCCTAACCTGAAACCTACTCCTCATGCAACCTAATTAAACCCCCCTCCCTGCTGTCAAAAGACGACTCTCCACTAGCTGGCTTCACCCTCTTTTGGGTCCCAGCATTAACAATTTGCATAACCAGCCAAATGCGGGGGGGGGTCTTGTGCAGAAAAACCTGTAATTGCATTACTGCATGCAGTGACAATTGACAATTGCACCATCTAACTGCACCCAATAGAAGGCTGAGGACTGCAGGCTTTCATTAGGCTGGCACTATTCCTTCAGTTTGTGTTCATTTTATCCAGACAAGACCAAAGGATTCCCGTCGAGATGACTGATAACCTCCACATCACGAAGGTGAGCATTTTATACTCTCACAGACAGATGGTAATCTCTAGGCGCCATTGGTCATACCTTTAACCATTCTATTTACTGGAGTTTAACTGGACCTCCAAGGCTAAGTAAGCCAGTACTCACAGTCACTGAGCCCATGTTGAAGCCACAGTCTCCCCACAGCCCATTACTGTCATATCCAATTGCATCTCTCCTAGCTAAAGTGCTGTATCAGAGTTCAAACGGCTTGATTCACCAAACATATTTCGATGCTATGGGTACACAGCACACATTAGGACTCTCGGATATAGGTATAGTCATCTGATACAAACGCAGGTGGTAAGGATGTCACGTGTTGGAACTCTGTGCTGCAAGCCTCTTTATGGCGCTCGCAGCTGGGTAACGACCTGGGAGTATATGACCCAGGAGGTCTTCATCCTGCCCCGAGTGGTCCCACAAGCACATCCATTAATGCACTTCGTGTTCAATGGGAACACAATCCTCTGGGACTCACAGTGGAAGGGAAAATTAGATCTGCCCAGCTTTTACAAAAAGGGCTCTACAGATAAGCATCCCCCCTCCCCCCCATATTTGACAAATGTTAAATTGGTGGTGGTGGGGGGTGTGGGGTGGGGGAGAGACTGAAAGATGAGAGATCTTCACCAGACAAACAGAAGATACAATCACTGCAAGAGGAAAAAGGATACTGGGCAGGTTGCACACACTGGATGTGCTCAACACACATCATATTTTTGACGCCATGGCCACTCCCAGTTTGAATCCTCCTGACTAAACGCTGTGCTCCTACAGCACTTGCAACATGCAAATGACATATAGTCTGAGCGTGCGGTTGTGACCTACCTGGCTGCCACTGGCCTGGGCAGTCTTCTGTGGGGTGTCCAGCGCAGCGGGGCTGCTCCCCGATGCGGGGTACGAGTATGCCAGCTGAGGGATCAGTATCGCTTTACTGCTGGTGCTGAGGGCCCGCAAGCCGGGAACGCTGCTCCGGTCGGCGATGGCCAGGATGGTGGGCAACTGAGCAGTGACGAGGTTGATAGCTTTGGCACTCTGCGGAGGGGTGCGCACGGGAGCTGGACTCCCCTCCGTCGGTACTTCCTTCTTTGCGCAAGTCAGGTTCAGGGGCTCTTCCTGAATGGAGTAAACGCTGCTTTGCAGAGCCCCACCCTCGGTCGTTTCCCTTCGGGGGAGCTTCGGTAGGGATAGGTCAAGTGGCTCTTCACCGCTACCATCCTCTGTAGGTGCCCCGGCAGACAGGTTCATCGGTGAGGGGGACGATGGGGATTGTGCCCCGGGGCCATCTCCATCTGCAGGTTCTCCTCCGGATTCCACATCTCCACCATCCCGCTCCTGTCGTGGCACAGCGGCCATTGCCGTAGAGGAGGCAGCAGCAGCTGCCCCTATGAAGTCCAACTCAGGCTTGGGCGCCTCCTGTCCCGGGGGTGGACTGGCACCTCCTACAGGAATTTGATCCGTGTGCATCTTTTCAAACCACTTCTTGACCACATCCAAAGGCAGGCTGACAGAGTCTGAGATTTTGACCAGCTCCTCCTTGGTGGGCTCTGCGTTCAAGGCATAGTATGCCTTGAGGAGCGACAGGAGGTTCTTGAGGGGAGGCTGGCCCGGGGCCAGGCCACCATCTGCAAGCAGGGACGAGATGGTGGTCTTGTCTGATCCGTTGATCTTTGGCCCCTTGGTTTTGTGGCTCTTCATCTCATCGAGTGTGTCCACGTTAGCTGGGCAGTCATTGCATAGCAGACAGGTACCCTTGCCCCTTTCTTTCTCCATCTCTGCCCCCATCTGCTCACCTCTCTCTACCTTAACAGTCAGGTCCTCAGGGAACTTCTCGGCTTTGCACATGTCTTCATCTGCATCCTTTGGGCCATGAACTGCATGCTGGGCCTGCCCTGGATCTAGGTTGTAGTTGATGATGATCTTTGCAGTGCCATCTTGATCGACAATGGGCAGGCTGATGGCGGAGATGACCGAGGGACTGCCCGGCTGGTTCTGACCTGTTGCCCCCATGACTTTTGGTGAGCCATTAACTTGGGCATTCCCCAGCACTTGCCGGATAATATTTCCATCCACGGCCACCTTGAGGACGTTCTGAATATCGCTCAGGTTGATGCTGATGGGGGAGACCAGGCCGACGGTGGGTAACACAACAGCCTGCACTACAGGTGAGGCTACTGCTGTCTGCAGGGGGGCACCACCCCCATTGAACACACCATTCACACCAGGGGTTAATACCACAGGCTTGTATTCATAGTCTACAGGTTCTGACTTGATCTGGTTGAGGGGCAGCTGCTCTTGCAGGGGCCTGCCATTGTCCATCTTCTCACGAAGCTGCGTCCGGGAGGGGGTGGGAGGGGCGGAGGGCGACGCAGGCAGTGCTGGGGATGTGCACCGTGTGCCTTTGGTCCCAGGGCGAGGTCGGCCATTCGCCGTCAAACCAATGCACTTCTTGCTGCTGATGTGTGAGCTGTAGGACCCTGAGTGTGAGAAACGCTTCTTGCAATTGGAACACTCGTACGGCTTCTCTCCTGCAAAGATGCACAGCACAAAAACAGTTTTATTTGGCAGCATATGCATACATTTAAGCTCTGCATATGTCATGGATACAGCACTCTCTGGTGTTACTTCTGGAGCTGAACTGCCTCACGGCACTGCCTCAGACTCACCGCTGTGGATGCGCAAGTGCTCCTTCAGGTGGTGCTTGTACTTGAACGCCTTGCCGCACTCGGTGCACTTAAACTTGCGGTTGCCCCCCGTTGAGGTCACGTGCCGCTATAAGCAAGCAAAACACGTTTTCTGGACGAACAGGATCAACGACAGGTGCTGCTAAGATTGAGGGAGAGATGGCTTCTTTGACAGTGACCATTACAAGGTCTCTGCTACTGGAAGATTCATGTGTTCGACTAGAATTACTTATTTCATACAAAGCGAGTTATATAATCAATAACTCTACAATCACGGGTTATGTGGGTGGCATTAGCATTTAGCAATATGTGAATGTGGTACCTGCTCTCGGCCAGACTTGTGTGCTGTCATGTGCCGGTCAAGCTGCGTTCGGTGTGTGAAGGTGTAGCTGCAGAGTGAGCAGCTGAAGTTGTCCTCACTCTTCTCATGGCGATACTTAATGTGTTCCTTCAGGGATGTGTAGCGCTTGTAGCCCCGGGAGCAGTAGGGACACGTAAGTAGCTGGGAGAAGGCATCAGGGGTACCTGTGAAGGTGGGCAAGGAACTAGGCTTAGGGTTAACTCTAACCCTACTGGTACCTATAACATAGCCCCACTGTTAATTCCTACCTTAACCCTAGCAGTAAAGTGACCTCTTTTGTGGACTCCCCAAACATCGCCTGCCCCCCGGCTGCAGTGAGCTCACCGTTCTCATCGTGCCCGCCTGCCTCGGGCGTTCCCTCCCGTGGCTCATCCTCTGGAGCCTCTGGGTAGATGATGGCGGTGTCTCCCTGTTGCAGGATCTCCTCCACCATAGCATCCGTGCCACGGTCCTCTTCCCCCTCTGAAGGACACTCATCCTTCACTGGGTCAGACGGAAGAGGGGACACTTTGTCACAGGCATTTCAAGCAGGGGACTCTAACCCATATCTCATTTGGCTTAAGACTCGACAATACACTGATTGTGATGGCACTCCATGCAACAGAGGCTGGCAGTTTACACAGGCCTGAGCATCTTTCTGTTGGTGGTGATCCCACATCTAATCATCTCTGCTGATTAAAAATGGCTATTCACGGTACTAGGACGGGTGAGTTCGGATTGGCCACACTCTTCGCTCTTGAACGTAATGTAAAATAAAGTCGTCCTCCGAAGTGGGGGGGGGGGTGGTGGTGGGCAAAAAAAAAAGAAAAAGGCTATTGTGTGTGTACAACTACAATTACTGATGTGGACTACACAACATTTCCCTGCCCAACAAGTCAAACTGTCCAAGTCTGCAGAGTTTGCACAGCCGTTAACGAGCACATAAACTAATGAGCATTAATTAAGCCATATGGCTCTTGCTGGTATAATGTGAGGATACACTTGGTTCGCGCTGCTCTCCCCGTTGTCCCATGTTCTCATTAGCAGGTGATATTAATTTCCTGCTATGAAACACTAGGCCAATTTCGCTAAGCGGAGTTTTCGGTAATGACAGAAAATATTTGAGAATGCCAAAGCTACTTGCGCAACGTACAGCTGTGAGCGATTCTTGTAGCGTATTTCACAAGCAGATTTGTTACGGATAGTTGGTCCAGCCAGCCTGTCCCCTTCCAACCTAACACACATCTCTGTAGCTCCGCAACTGGTAAACACGACATCTGAGGAAAGTCCCACGTAAATTTCCCTACAACACATTGTCCACCCTCCTCCAGTACTATGAGGCTGAGATCAGAGAGCATGTGCACGGCAACGCATGACACACAAGGGAGGAAAACAATGGTGTGTAGAGTAACAGTTGCCATGGAGATTAAACACTTCAGAACCAGATCCCATGCCAGCTGGTCCCACCCCCGACCCAGAGAGGCCCACAGAAAACCAGGTGCTGTACTGGGAAAGTCAGATTTCCGGATTACATCCATCCCTATAAAATGGGTGTGTGTGTGTGTGTGTGTGTGTGTGTGTGTGTGTGTGTGTGTGTGTGTGGGGGGGGGGGGGGGGGTGTGGTTTAAGAAAACACAAAAAAAAAAAAAAAAAAAAAAAAAAGAA
>JABFDZ020000001.1:17656786-17669824 GCA_019775955.2 Pollimyrus isidori
TCTACCCCTTGCCTGCTCAGCTTATTCTGCTGTATTATGCTGCAGTTATCCGAGACCTTCAGAGCGATGCAAAGTGGAGGGGGGCACAAATCTGAAGGGTCACATGCTGCACCCCCCCACACCCAGATAAACAAAACAGCACGTGGACTGGGATGGGACCCTCGCTGGATTTAGTAAGGGTGGCAGACCTCCTGTTGCATTCTGGGAAGAAGCTGACTGACCTTTTGAGAACCTTTTTGCCGTCAGCACGCCAGCTCACTGCTCTTGGATTTGGGCCCAGCGTCATCCCCTGCTAGGCCACCAGGTTAAAGAACAGGATGGCAGCACCACCCACCTCATCCTTTTATGGCACCCGGCCTTAATCTTACCTGCTCGCCTGTGAAACTTAACAGCCAGCAGACATTCACAGTTGACCCGAACACATTTTCAGATGCAGGCTTTGCTGTCCAATTTCACCTTTTCTTAGATGGAAGCTGGCATGGGGGGGCACCAGTGGTGAAGCTCGCCCTGGGTGCCACATGGGCTATGACTGACTTGGGGGTCTACTTACGGCAACAGGCACAAAGCCAACTGACTGCACGACAAACCGAGGGCACAGAGTACTCCAAACGACAGGACTAGCATGTGATCAGGGTGGACAGACAAGAGGATTGGGTCCCACAAACATAGAAGTCGCTTTTGTCTGGGACCTGTAAGAAAACCCAAAGCAACGTCAAGCAAGAGGATCATGATGTGGGACAGTGTAAAATAATGAAAGCTTGTGAGCCGTCAGTGAAAGGTAACAAGTGCATGGGCAGCAAAACAAAAACAGGAAAATAAATAGAACAGCAGAAAACACCAGTGGCAGCTTGAAACTCAAAAGCTTTGGTCCATAACTACAGGCCTCTTAGAACCTCGAGACCTGAAGGCGCAGGTCTGCTGCCGGGGTGACCAATCAGTGCGCAGTTCAGACTGACAACCAATCGGTGCGCAGTTCAGACTGACAACCAATCGGTGTACTTTGCCGATCAATGAGCAATTGCTGCGGTGTACAGAATGCTGAGCTTGTTGAAGCACTTCCGTGTCGTACTGCCCCCTCAAAAAGTAAAGACAAAATCCTGCACAGACAAAGCGAACATAAAGAACAATGGGGGTGGGGGGGGGTAGCTGTTAATGACCGACAAAAAGCCACCTTGTCAGTGACAATGTCCATTTATCGGAGAGTTGGCCGGGCAGTCCCGGGACCCAGCTGCACAAGGAACAAGATTTCTGCTATGGGAGGGGCTTCAGATCCACCCAAAACTGTCAAGCCTTTGCACTCTACCATGTTCATCGCAAAAAGACACCTTCCTGAGATCATTCTGTCCAATCCAGGATGTTTTTATATTTCACTATCATTCCAGCTGACTTCCATTTACCATTAAAAACAAGCTGGGCACTTTGAAGTATCAGGATCTATGAAATTAGATTTTATAGGTGTTTTAATGCAGGTACCACCGTCACAAAGAAAGGGTAGTCATGGAGGAAGTGGGTCTAGGTGTGGTTCCCAAGGGTCCATAAACTGCTTACTGTTCCAAAGTCAGATCTTTCAGCCCCTTAGTGGCAGGTTCATGGAGGAAGGAGCCAGCTGAGGAACAACCACGGAACGGTCGCTTGTCCCCTTCGGTGGAGGAGTGACACTGCCGCTCGGTGTCAGGGCCGTGACCAGCATGACTCAAGTCGCTACCACGGAAAGACCATCCTGGGCAAAGAGGGCCCTTAGCGGTCAGAAGAGTCTTGTTAAAAGCAGACGCCTGGGAACTGAAGTATGCCAACCACCGGGACTGAGGAGAGAGCAGGTGCTCCAGCTGAGGTGGATACGGCCCCCGCTTGCGGCACAGGGTTGTTTTCTGCCTTTTCCACGCCCTGGAGAAGTTCCTCAACACGTGTAGATGTTCTGTGGTCTAACTAGCCCCTGCTAGAGAAGGCAGATGTGCAGAAATGCATCGAGGAGGGCAATTGTGCAATCCTTCCAGGCCTTGCACCAGGCACACCCAGCTGCTGTTCGGGGGGGCGCTGCACTATTAGTCCTCTGTGTTGGACACCTAAGGTACAGAACTTCCTGGCCTTGCAGCTGCCTCTGCTCACAACAGCTGAAATTCAGTGTCAGATTCTCCCTGTGAACGAGGGCAGTAGCATTTTTTGAGGGAAAGGTGGGGAGAAACTGAACTGCTGAACTGTATGGGGGGGCAGGGCATTGTGGGACATCCTGGGAGACACCAGGGGGAGGAGAGTCACTCTCCACAAAACACAGCATATCATTATACAGGGTGCCATTAGTGTCATACTGCACAGGTCTGTCACTCCACATGGGCTTGGCTGCTTTTGGGAAAGAACCCTGTGAGGCTAGAATGGTGTGATAGCCCAGCTGCGAATGGACGAAGGTCTATCAGAACATGGGCCCAGAGTCCACAAAGCACCACCTCATCAGTAGGACCCTTGTTCTCCCTAATGGCCTGGCAGCCACGTGATGCAGATCAGCCTTCTGTCCGCTCACGGTCCATCACGCCAAGCAGAATGAGAACCAGCGAACAAATTCATTTAAGATCGTGGGACGCACCTCTTGTGTGAATCGGCCGGCTAGTTGCTCAGCTCCAGCTGCGCCATTCCACAGCCAGCCCCCCCCCCCCCAAGCGGACAGGCAGACAGGACGTCCCATAATCCCCTGCTTGTCCTGACAGCTGATGGATTCTGCCTGGTGGCCAGGGATTGATGTTCATCCCGGCCCTCCAGCAAACCAACTGGATCCACATGTAAGCTTTCGAAAGCCCCTGTTTCTGGTCCTCGCCTTTGTAGGCGTGTCCGTTTATTCGGGTTGATTCATAGAACGACGCAGGTGCGATGTGAACAGCTGCAGAAAATGGGTGCCTTGGTTTTTAATGCAAGACACCCCCAGAGATGAACCCACTCGGCTCTACATTCGTGCTGCCATTCTGGACCATGACCAGCAGCCGCTTGTGACCTCTGGACCCTGTGAAGACGGAGGGGCCAGACAGTGCAGGATGTGTCAGGGGCGGGACAATGAGGGGAGAGAGGAAGCCTGGACCTCTGCTGAGTGAAACAACCTCAGCTGCTTCCTGAGTAGACCCAGGTCCTGCTGCACAGGCCAGCTAGAGAGAGAAACGGGGAGAGGAAGGAGCATACAAGCATCTCACGGGCACCTAAACCACCGAGAAGCTCCTGTGACAAGGGCAGCTTTGCAGGAATCTAAGGAACGTTGACATTTTACAGCAGAGTCAATTTGAAGAGCCAAGGGCAATTTTTCTGGGGAATATCCACAGACATTTTACTGCTCACCCATTTCACATGGAGTCCAAGTATCCGCCCCACACTTACTAGATGTAACTGTCTGCTTACTCTGTTTAACAAACCCACTAATGGGCCAGATGATGAATCTAGCGCGATCTGTAGGGCTCCCTCATTATTACAGCTGCCCCACTCACTCCTGTTGCATGCTGGGTAGGAGACCCACTGGGTGACAGTAAGGTGTTTGTTGGGATGTCCTGAAACCAGTCCAGCCTGTCCCAGACCTGGAACGTTTTTCTAAAAGAAATCCAGTTGGGTATTTGCTAGACTTGACGCATTTAGTCAATCTGCTTGGTTCACCCTAGTTTCAGCATAGCTATTTCTAGTACAGTTGACTAATGAGGACAGTTACAGTCGATCAAGAGGGCCGAGTGAAGAGATCACACCACCCAGGAGATGAACGCGACTCCAGGTGTGCTTTCAGGCCTACTCACTGTGTGCTGTGACTAAGCCAGCTCCCGCAGAAACATAAGCTGAAACATAAGCCCACATACCCACAAGTCTCACGGCTGGGGGGTGCGATACTTCCTCCTGAACAGACGTGAAGAAAAATCGGGGTCTGTATCGCTCACCTTCCAACAAAGCCAGGGGAGCACCAGTCTGCAATTCAGCTCTCACCCTGAAGGGGGCGGCCACTAGGGTAGCAGCTAGTAAAATGTCGTGTGGCAAAGCAGTCAAAGCACGGCATTTAGCACATTAGCATGCCGCACCCGCCCAGAAGCAGCATGCAGAAGCACCTCAATGCTCAGGAACCGGCTCTGGGGGCACCTGCAGCCTTTGGGGAGATAACGATCTCACTGTAGAAGGTGACACATTACAGCAAGACAGAGCTCATCTGAAGGTGCAGCCCCGCGGGGGGAAGATACACACCAACCGCCAGATATGTAAACTCAGGTTCCTCCATGCCCAGAGTCTCCGATAGATCAGAGACATCCCACTCCAACACACACGCAAAGCCACAAGCACGAAAATGCCAAGAGCAGCACTCAAAGCCCTATTAGGCCATGGCCGACGCCCTGCTCCCCAGCAAACTTGACTGAAGCAACTCCCTGTCACCAGAGAACGCACTGTGTGCCAGGCAAAGCTGCCAGGTTCCAGTCAGTTGTACCCATTATCATGCCCCAATGTACACAAAATCTGACCCATACATTTCTGATGGACTTCACTATGTGCAATAAAATCAAAAAGCTTTACTACTTAATATCAAGCTTATCAGCCAGCAGATACTGTTCACATGGTAAAGCCCACTGACAATTAAACAAGGCAAAATAAACTGAAATTTAATCTTCTGTATCCTGAGCAGCTAATGACTTGGGTTCATGAAATAATGAACACGGCATATTTTAATTAGTTTTCCAAACCGTATCCTTCACTATTGAATAAATATGTTAATTATACACATTCGGCATAAATTACAAACAAGCAAGCCAGCTCCTAGCAGGTTGGATGTAATGCGTTTAGCAAAATCGTGGCAAATGGGTTAAGGGCCTCGATGTATGTGCAGGCTCTGCAGCTCTCGGAGAATGCAGATTACAGCCAGATCCCCTGTTTGCTCAGCGCTTCACAGAATGTAACCCGGGCCCTGCCTCCAGGATTAAGAAGCCCTCTGGAACGATGCGCTGTGACGGCGCCGTAATGAGGCGGGGTCCCCGGGGCCCCATGGAGCGAGCGGTCCGAACCCCTTTGCTGCTGAAATAGGGCCGAAAACGACCGCGGCCTCATGCTGCTCTGCCAAGAATAAGATTAAGGGAAAATCGTCGACCTCTTTTCTTGTTCTAATAATCTCTTAAATTAACTTGAAGATAATGAGATCAGGCATTACGCAACACACCCCCCGCCACCAACAAACCACACGGGCATGTGCACCTTTCTGGGTGTCTGAACGCAGATCTGCACCTCGAAAGGCTCCAATCTGTGGCTCTGTTCCTGCCCGAGGAAAATGTCCAGAGGGGAGAAGCTATCTGCGGGGATAGATGCTGTTCTCCAAATGGTCAAGGCTGAAAAAGGGCCGCAGAGCAACAGGGGCCCACCTGCTTGAAGACCACCGGCGTGAGGCTGGGCAGCAGTGCCAGTCAAACCAACTGGTGACACAGACATGTTGCGGACTGTCGGGCAGAAAGCTGGGAGGGAGCAAGGATGTAGACTGTCTGGGGGAAGCGGGTTGGGGAAACACTGTACAGGTCAACCCATGGACCCTAGTGCTTCCCTAGTGGCCGCCCCCTTCAGGGTGAGAGCTGAATTGCAGACTGGTGCTCCCCTGGCTTTGTTGGAAGGTGAGCAATACAGACCCGATTTTTCTTCATGTCTGTTCAGAAGGAAGACTCCATGAGTGCTGCTGACCAGGACCCAATGGGCTTCTGGAGGGACCAATCCAAGGCCCTTTCCTAGAAAAGAGCATGGAGCAGGAGCCCCGGGGTTGGGTAGCATGGCGAGGACCTGAGCGCACGCTTCATACTGTCAGCTGCTGTCCCATAACATATGAGTTATGCAAAAACGCAAAGCAAGGTTTTCCTTAAGGACACCGAGATGAACAGCAAGAGCCAGACCTCATGCCGTTTTAATGGGAATGAAAAAGGCAGTTTGGGCCACGGTCCAGGAACGGAGTTGCCTGCAACAGCCCACAGCACTCCGTTCCATGCGGGAAGGTTCTGCAGGGCGAATGCGATAAATCTGCTCTTTAAAGCGGAGGCGTCCCTTTGAGCCACAGCGTGTTTACGCTCCTGAAATGCACGGCAGCTTTTTTGCATTTATATTTGAGTGCTCAGGATTTACTGAAGCCGGCACGCCGTTCAGGTAATACATCTCTGGGAGGCCCGCGGCCCTGTTTGAATACAAAGGGCTCAAACGCAGCCAATAAGAAACCATAAAGCCCAGCGAGCACAAGGCGTGGAGCTGAGTACAGCGCCATAATCTGCTGATTCAATCCCCTGTTGGCGTTTTTATGATACATTCAGTCATGTTGATTCGCGATAACTCAGTGCCATGTCATGCATCACTTTTATTGATACCCCCATTGCCTTTCTACACCCCCCCACCCCCCTACCCCAAATGTTGACATGTTTTTGGGGACTCCACATAAACGTCAGACTGGTAAAGTTTCTCAACACAGTTTACAGGTATCCCCTACAGTCCACATTCCTGCTCCCTCTCAGCTGCCAATGCGCCTATACCAGGTATTGCAATACCGCACCTGTACAGCAGGTGGCACTAAAAAGGCTAGCAGTGAATCACCTGACCAAACAACACATTCCACCACTATGTCTCAGCCTTCAAGGTAAAGCGGACCGTGAGAGACACAATGTCCACAGGAGCCTGGTAACACCAATGCCCACCTAGATTGTGCCGCGTCAGTCCAGGCACGGCCCAGTGGCGCTACCCTTTCTCTAGCTTGTTGTCTGCCCCAGAGAACACACACGGGCATACGCAGGACCCCAAACTGCCCCAGAGGCCATCTCCAGAAAGGGAACAGGAGCGGAAAATCCCACGCAGGTCGCCGGCTGACTGCTGCCGGCGCCCTGCTGAGTGGCAGAACCGTGCCATAATTAGACACGCTCCGGGACGCCCGGACAATCGGAGCCCGTCGCTTCACAGCACTCGCTGGACCAGCCGGCTCCCTGAGACCCAAACCCAGTGGGGCTAAAGCCTCCCCCCCCAACCTTAATGTCTGGAGCTCAGCGTCTCTGGTTCCAGCCAGTCGGTTGTTAAGGTACAAGGATAGGAAGGCGAAAGCTGACCGTTATGCCCAGCGGCCAGACTGTGGGTCTATGGCACATCCCACGCCCTCCACAGAAGCCATAGCAACAGAACACAGAAGGTTGGCAAGACTCAAATCCTAGGAGGACCCTCTGTTTTACCCTTGTTCAAGGTACTGAACCTGAACTGTTCTGGCAAAACATTCAGCTTTAAAGTGATAAAGTCTAAAAGTAAAAACACATAATTATACGCCCCCCACCCCCCTGCATTTAGTGACCGCTCACTTGGAATGAGGACACCCCCCCCAGGCTCCAAACAAGGCAGCCTGTTCTGTCAAACGGGCCACTGCTTGTTCTGGTCCAGCCTGAGATAGGACCGACTCAAGCAGAGCTCTTGGGTGTCTGGCCATGGTGTCTGGTTCTCCCCACTTCAATACCCAACACAAACCTATCCATTATAGATCTATACAAAATAGGGTTCCAGGAGCACTAGGACACAGACAACAGCAAAGGGGGTGGACACTGGGGGTGGGGGTTGGCAGGACTGCATGAGTGGATTTTATTATCAATATGGTTGACGATTCAATACGTATTGCGATTGTTACAATTTTGCTGAAGAACACTTCACATCTACATTTAAAAATAAAGACCTGGGCTGTAACAGTGCCCGGTCATCGTTTGCCTTTCGGTTACTGCATTATCAGTTTGGGACGCACAATGAAACCAATTCATACATTTCTTGGCACGCGTGAAACCTAAATCGACAGGTTCAACATGGAAATCATTATGGTAATTGTGACTTTAAGTTGGTTACAGCTAATGCTAGAGAGTTCAAAGATACTCCCACATCACTTAAATCGGTAGTTTTGGGAACATCTTGGCTTAAATTACACCAACACCGGAGAGAGTAGTTGACTGTCGGCACCGTTATACCAAACGCGGATATTTTTTGGAAGCACATCCAACATGCTAACTCATTTTAAACTATACTATCCAACTGTGTGCTTTTGACAGGAAGTTCAAACTGGGCTAAAAATTATTAATGCTAAAAATAATTAATGCTAGGTTCACAGGTACACCATTTTAGCCCTTTTTTATACTTGCCAAAAGTTTTTGGAGATCACCAACAAAAACAAATAGGTGTTTGCTCGGTAATGGCAAATAGGGGCTCAATCACTTTTAGGACGCCTTTCCATTGCACCAAGTATGGTACTTTTGGCACAGTACTTTCCATTGACTTCCGATAGAGTACCAGTATCAAAGGTTCCAGTACCAAAAGTGCCAAACCAGTTGGGGTACTTCTTTTGTAGTTTGATACTTTGAGGTGGGACTTCTTTGTCGATTGCTTATGCAAACAGCCTTCCGCTGAAACACAATACAAACACCACCTTGAAAACTGAACTAAGAAAATAATGATAAACAAAGTAACAAAAAAAAAAATAAGCGACAAAGATGAAAATGATTACGATTGTCTCGTAATCAGAGAATGTCTGCAGCACTCATGCAAAAGTAGCAGAGGTAAACTTAAAACTTATTTTTAAACATATATTGGATAATCTATATAAGGGAAAATAATTATTATAATTGCAAAGCTTGCTAAATTAAATTCTTATTAGAGTAAAAATATTCTAGCGAAACTTTAACTTGTTTTTTTTTTAAGTGTAAAAATAGATCAGTTTGATTAGGGACTGTTTTCAGTGTTCGGGGAAGACGTATAGAGATATTCAGCGAAAGTCTACATTTCACACACTTGTGGTTAGTTGTGGCTTTAAATTGAGGTGGTGTAAAAAAAAAGCCTCGCTTACTCATTTATGATAGCGCCACGTCACACTCGCCAGTTCCTTAAAATCAGACTGTGGCGCAACTGGGCGAAAACATTAGCAGTACAAAATGAAAAATGACAATGTCTGTAACTCATATTGAAACTAATGTTTAGAAATCAATTTTTTTTTTCTCACAGCGATATTAAAATCTCCACCTTGAAGAATCTTGATTTGTAAAAGAATCAATTCCCCTCCACATCCCTACTGGACAAAGGGGTTTAAAGTATCTAAGAACTTTACTACAACTGCTTGTCCAGAGGAGCTTAGAGGGAAAATGAACAGCTCTCTCCTCCAGGCAAATGGTTTCGGCGAACTCCAGGTACAGATGAGAAAGACAGGAGAAAAACGAAAAGTGTGTGACAGGACTGGGTTGGCAGGAACTATCCATCTACCCCCAACCCCCCCTCAAATTTCCAAATTGAGAAATAGGTAATGAAAGTATGCAATGATGGCAAGGCCCCCCCGAACCAAGCTAGCTCCCGACTAAAGAATCTGATCATTAGCCTGAGCCTTAAAAAGAAAATAAATGTGCAGAAGACCACAGGGGTAGCTGGGCCCACAACCTATGAAAGCCAGTCAGAGCTGCTTTTAGCTCCAGTGAAACAGCCCAGGATGCGATCCGCCTGTCAACTACACTGCAGTCAGTGGCCCCATCAACCCCAGGCAGCACATGGGAGGGACACTGCCGTCACACAAAGAACCAGGGCCTGGGATGAAAACGAAGACTGCATCAGTGTCATTGAGCCTTCCTCTTGTTCAAGAGAACAAGCACTGCAAATGGCCTGGTTTCCATGGCGAAGCAGCCTGCTGGTGAAGGCGGCGGGGGTGGGGGGGCAGAGAGGGGGGCTTCCTCGTGGAGTACAGCCCGTTAATTGATCTTTTGGTGGGGGGATCACAGGTCACATGAGAAGCGGAGCGCCACCGATCGAACCAGAGCTTTCGGCGACAGGAAAAGACTGCTAAAAGGGAAGGGGGGGAGAGGAGGCTGGGTGCAGGGAGTGGGGAAAAGTGAGACCTCACAGCTACACGGGACATCGTCTGGAGCCCAAGTGGGGTAAAAGCATGGCATGACATCAACATGGCAGGACATTAGCTGTCAGGGATGCTGGGTGCTGGGTGAGACCATCGCACAGAGAGCAAAAATGGGCAGGGCCAAGGAGGCCAATAACGGAGAAGAGGGAGGAGTTTTTTCTGAGCATGAGCAACTGAGGGGTGGGGTTACTGAAAGGGGGTGGAGTTTGAACCAGGTCACAGCAGCAGGGATTTGCAGCACTGTAATGGCTGCAAAAACACGACTCACTTGCAAACACGGAGGCGGAGTGTTAACACAGCCCAGAATATAGGCTACAGGCAGCACATACAGGTTTCAAACAGCGCTGACTGTAAGCGCCTTCAACTCTGCAGTCTGGGAGTAGAGGGTTGAGGTTCATTGAAGGATGAGGCCCTTCAATGCACCGGAGAGGCCAACACACTTAAAGATGTCGAGAGGAGCGACAACAAACACCCATCCTCCACTGAGCATCCAAACTGTGAAAAGGGTATTAACATGTCAAGATGGACAGGCTGCATGGAAAGCCTCTGGTGCATGCAGGGGGAAAAAGGCTAACGGCCCAGCCTGGGACTGGGACACAAAGGCCTAAGCTACATGGGCATGGATTTATATTCCCCAGGTCTCCCCAAAAGCAGAGGCTCTAATCGAGGCTACTTAGTCAGCAGCCATTACAAAGTCTCTCCGCTCATGATCTTTCATGATCGTCTACAGTGGTTTTTTTTTTTTTTAAAAAAAAGCATCTGAGAAGCTGGGGTAACTATAACAAAGGTTCACATTTATTTCTGAAAGCGATCTCCTTCCCTAACCCATATCCACTGCGGCAATCTTCGCTTTTCCGTCGGGAGATCCATCGTGGCCGTTTAATCAATGTTTCCACGACAACCTTTATTTCCTGCGCCGTTTCCTGGGGGGACGGTGCTGATTGTGTTATTACGCACACCTGCCCTGCCGCTCCGGACAGCCAGCCCCCGGCCTCCCCTTATTGGTTTTTCACAAGTCGGCGCCGATTACTGTGAGCATAAACCGAGCGCGACTAGAGTGAACTAGGAATACGGCCTTCACCTGCCTGCAAAGAAAAGGCAAAGCATTATGGGACTTCAGCTGGCAGGCATGCAAAACAGAACCTGGCTGGGGTCCTATCCCTCTGGGGTTTGGACCAAGAGTCCCTGGATGTGATTGTCAGTGATCAGGAGATCCAGTGCCATATGTTGACATGACATCCTTCCTTGGTGTCCGTGCTCAGGGGAAGGGTCTTCCAGAGCAGACACTAAGTGAGTGACCAGGGAGAGACAGTTCACAGTGTATGGGAGAGGAGGGGTATGGCCCAGGAGGTTAGCACTTGTCTCACCAACAGGGAATCGGTTCCATTCCGTTTTGCAAACCTATTTTTGAACAGTTCTGCATGTTTCCACCAGAATAAAAACAGGTTCATGTTGCAAACCAAGAAATATCTCCTGGCATGAGACAAACACGGGGGCGAATGTAGAGTCCGTAAAGTCCAGTCTGGTCCGCAGAAGAAACAAAGTTTTTGGTGCCGGTTTTGACATGGACGACGTTCCAAACCAAACTGTGTGTCATATACAGAGCTTTCGTGCAATTGCATTGGGCACACAGAAGTAATCTGAGTAAAACAATCTGGTCTGCCATCTTTCTGCTGTTCTCTATACTCCGCTTACTGATTACTGAAATGTAACTTGGTGAAGAACCCAGGTCCCCGGTTGGTACCTGGTACTGAACTGGTTTGTGAAGTGGAATGACCGGTTCTTCGCCAATGTTTAAGCGCTGTGTGATCAGGAGGTTACCCCTGGAGCAGAGTAGTCACATCTCCACCGGGCACTTCAGCAAGTACCTTAACCCTTAAGTAAAATGCTCCAGAAGTTCTGGAGTGTCTGAAGCCGCCTTTTAGATTACACTAGCGGGGACGGTTCAGTCGTCAGGATGTTGACACTATCTTCATACCACACACACGCTCCTCCCGTCCCAACAAAAAGGTACATCTGACTCCAGGACACCGCTACTCTGTGCAACACACTGCCCCCACCTCTACACACACTACCTGAAGCTGGGGCCTTACTCCGAACATCCGGTGTAGAAAGGCAAGCTGAGAAGGGCCATTTCACTGTGCAGGGAGACGGATATGTCACCTTGGTGGCAGCTTGAGGCTAAATATCTTCCACAGCTGTGCATGGCAGGAGAAATCTAATCCCGGCTGCAGGGTCATGAAGGTCTGTTTACATTCTCACAGGGTGAACTTCCATATGGCCACAAACAGGAAAAAAATAACACCTTCAGATATTACAGACCGAATCGCATTCTCTGCTAATTATTTACAGTAAGCTGAAGGATGGGTTACTGCATCCACTTAAAGGCTCCTGGATCATACCTGCAGCTGATCTTCTCCAAGGTGCAGCTCTGAACAGCATGGGTCAAAGACCCTACATGCCCCTCCTACAGTGGAGGGTCTGTGGTCAACCATGGGTAAAAACTGACCGATAGCTGTGGAGTCCAGAGGTCGGGGGCAAGGCCACATCGGTGACATCACCAAGATGATTCGCTCAATCCAGACACGCCAAGGAAGGCTGGTTAAACTGCAGCCTCTAAAGCAGCAGCAAACCGTGTGTCAGACAAATCTGGCAGCACAAAAAAACGCATGAATTTTACTGCTGAATAAAAACCCTCTGAAAAAGTCCCTCTGATAAGTCAATACAAGCAATTTGTCATAGTGAAAAACCCGAGTTCACAAAATCACAGGTAAACATTTCCCATGCAAACATTGCTGCGCGCACACACACATACACACACACAGACACACACACACACAGACACACACACACGCAAGTGTGTTCCTGGACATGCTGACGTCACACTGGAGTTCCCCCTGTACCTGGAATGAAACATCTGCTTCCCACCCACGTAGTAGAGGTAAGCTGTGTCAGAAACGGCTCTGTCAGCTTCATCTATGAAGATGTGACGTCACTGCCCGCCACTCAGAAAAACAACCCTCTCTCCTCAGAGGTGGACGGCTCAAACAAATGGAGTGCCCCCCCCCACACACAACTTGCTATGCCCCCCACCCCCTGCCATGCCATCTGTACGCCTGGACTTATGACATTTAATCTTTCCCTAAGGAGTTCCCCCTCTGGCAGGT
>JABFDZ020000001.1:17690489-17705742 GCA_019775955.2 Pollimyrus isidori
CCCCCCCCCCCCCCCCCCCCCCCCCCCCCCCCCCCCCCCCCCCCCCCCCCCCCCCCCCCCCCAGGCACTATTGCACTCTTACTGATGGACCTTCAAGATGGCAGGAGAAACGTCTGCTAACCTCTGCCGCTGAAGGCCGAGGCCATGGGAACGCTGGCAGACTCGCTTCAGAGTTCTGTGAGTGCCGGCCCGACCCAGAAGCCAGGGCAGCCCAGGCCAAGGTGGCCGTTTGCAGGCGTGATCTTCCGAAGTGGGGGCTGTTGCTCCGAAACCGCAGTTAAATTTATATTGTATTTGTTGGCCAGCTGGGCTGGCTGGCTGCGGGTGTTTTTGTGTTATGGATGGCATTGGACCACATTGTTTCCAGCGCTGCTCACTCAGTGTGGTCTCCTTCTGCTCTACTGAGGCTTCTTCCCCAATATGTAGATCGGTACCATTGAAGGGAGCAGGATTGCTTGTACCTGAATTTAAAGTTGATTTGCCATTAGCACGAATACATAGCAATTAGTTTGGCTTTGCAGTGCTCTCCTTTGAGACAAACGCATAAACAGATGCTCCCCAGGTTACGGTTTGTGTTACGATATTTTGACTTTACGATGGGTAGATGTTTTTCGCTTTCGGTACATTATCCACTAAATTACATGAGATATTCAACACTTTATTATAAATCAGGGTTTGTGCTGTAGGCTAATGTAAGTGTTCTAAGAACGTTTAAGACAGTGTACTGTATTAAAGTGCATTTTCTACTTTACGATATTTTTGCCTTACGACTGGCTTATCGAAAAGTAGAGGCTGCATTTACAGGTGGGAGTGACGTTTGGGGTCCAAGTAAAGGGTAAGGCCAAGTAATTGGCACCCCTGGGTATTTTGGGGGCAGGGGATGAAGGTCTTGTTCAAGGGCTCAATGGAGACATGATTACTCTGATTAAGATGATTCAAACCCCTGATCTTTGGATCGCAGGCCCACTGAGCCACTACCTCCTGACTTTTTATATGATGCATGTGGCAGAGCCACGTTTTCACAGGTTTTCAGGGAATTAATCATATCTCTTCCTGCTTACGGGATGCCGGTCTTGCCTTACAGTTTAATGGTGCTTCACTGCTCCAAGCTGAGAAGTGCAGCTGTAACCACCTCAGATGGAAGACCAGAGACAAGGAGAGATGCACAACCGTTGGGAATCACACCTCTCTCTAGGGAGTCGGTGCTGTAAAAACTCTTTCTCCGAAACAACTGGGAGCGAGCACACGCCGCGTATTCCCATTTCATGGTGCCGACCAACGTGAAGCTGAAGCGTGAAGCTGAGTCCAGAGGCGTGAGGAATCCGGAGTCAGAGTACAGATATTTTTGCTGTAATAGTTTCAGCAGCTGCCCGGAGAAGAATCTCCCA
This sequence comes from Pollimyrus isidori, assembly GCA_019775955.2. Taxonomy (NCBI): domain Eukaryota; kingdom Metazoa; phylum Chordata; class Actinopteri; order Osteoglossiformes; family Mormyridae; genus Pollimyrus; species Pollimyrus isidori. The sequence goes on from JABFDZ020000001.1 coordinate 17,691,878, forward strand.
CAAGCATGGGATGAAGAGTAAGATCCCAAGAATATGGATGCCGCCGTGATGCGGCACAGAAAGCACGGAGAAGCAAATTCGTGCGCCGATAATTGCGGCCAAGTCGACCGTATCGATACGACATCCTGTCAGGATTCGGGAAGCTTGGTCCCACCTTCCACCAGTCCAATCCCACCACCCTCCATGGAGAGATCCCAGAACACAGAGAGCTGTGATCTTTCCCCAAGTCTGAAACATCCATCCGTTTCCTCATTTTCCATAACTGCGTATTCCAAGCCAGTGAGCCTGGAGCCTATCTGAGGGTGCTGGGTCGGCCCGGGACGCACCCACACAATCACACGTCGCAAGCAATTTCGGAAACACCCATGCAGCTAAACCACATGTCTTTGGACTGCAGGAGGAACCACCCAACAGGCAATTTGGAACAGGGCCGGAGGAGAAGTTAACCCCCGTCACCTGCTGCAAGTCCAGGATGGCCCTTTTAGAACCTTCCTGTCATGACTACACCCATCGCAAAGGTCTCTAAAAAGCACAAAACGAAAACAGATTTTGCAGCCCTTAATGCGATATGTCGGTGAAGACCTGCCAACAAATTAATAAAATGCGGGGTGATTCTGAGATTTTTTTTTTAGGGGTGGGGGGCATAAAAGGCGCCGTAATTCATACAGAGGGGCCATTGTTAATCGATGGTATGTTATAAATTGGTGAGTGACAGGGGAGGGGGCACTCTGGGGACCAATCAGCTTTCCGTCCCTATGGCTACACCTCTGATAAAGCGGTTGCAAGATAAACAAATTACAGTTATCTCCTTTAACGGCCCTGGGCGTTCGGTCCTTTCTTCGGCCAGCAGAAGTCATATCGTGTTCCCCAAACATGGCGCAAGTGATTATACAACATTCATAGCCTGGCCACCACCGCTGGTTCTGTTTAATTAACAGAGCATCTTCAGAAAGTGCCTCTAGCATAGCTTAACTGTTAACATTGTGCTCCCATGCCTCCAGGTCTGTGGGTTTGATCCAAGCCCCAGCTTTCTGCGTGCTAATGTGCGGAGGTCTCTCTGACGAATAGGCAGCCCTCCCCACGGTGTCCTCCTGCCCGCTGCTCCTTCAGGGAGGATCCAAGACTCTCCTACGGAGAAACTGCCGTAGAAAATGGTTATACGATTTATACAAAAGGTTAAAAGAAATTAAAACAATACGATTCCCAGGATCACCAAGGGTTTCAGTTATCAAAGAGTGTGTTAGATAAACGAGCCCTAAATATGTGCGTAGAAATTGCGTGATATGGACTGGCAAATTTGGTATTTAGCACTTGTGTGTACGAGCAGCTGCACGAAATGAATGCTGATTGTAAGTGTGACTGCATGTGCACAGCAAGACTAATTTAAATAAACGCCATCAATAGACCATACATGGGCATATAATTTCTGCATTAACACACGTCAAACCACACAATAGGAGAGCATGCTGCAGAAATGGAAACTGTGAAGAAACAATATCTTTATTCCTGATTGCGATATATTTTGCATTGTATACTTATATTGTTATTTTACAATTGCATTCTGCTATTAAGACACGAAGCTAGAAAAATTGTAAAGACGGAAATGAGAATTAGGTGGAAGATTAGCTGAGCATAACAAAAATAATGCTGTAGGTGCTGTTTTGGTAACTTTACCAGTGGCCTGTCAAAGACAGAGACGCATGCAGACCGGTGACAGCACAGTTAATGCCGCGTAACCTGTAATGAGCACGGGGCAGAGGAAGAAGTGGTTAGATCTGAAAATGACCACAAAGCAGCCCACAGATCCTAGGGCCGAGGCACAGGGGGGTGGCCCAGGCACCACATCAGTGTCACCTCTGCATGATAAAGTAGCTGCAGTCACCGGCGAAACGTCCCTAACAGGAATTATTCCGGATGGTGACACTGATAGTGCTGCTCCATTGCCCATGGCCGAGGCTGGGCTATCATGGGCTATCAGAAACAGATAAGATACACTTGTGATTGCGTTTACCTGGCTGCAGCAAGTGATGTGTGTCGTATTCCAAAGAGCGAACGTTGCTGAAATTAAATGAAAGAGACATGTCAGTTGTTTGTGAAGCATATATTTAATGACAGTGATTTCTTTCGGCATAGACCCTATATGACATTGGAAAGATTCCTTGTCATACCTTGCCTTGACCTACCTAAACATTTCCATAGAATGTAGGAACATGACTAGATAGTTCTATGAATCTTATCAAGGTTGATATTCAGTGGGAGTCTTTGCTGATCGGTATGTTTCAGTTACACTTCTCTGCCGCTAGAAGTGTGATCATATATATACACAGATATCACACATATAGAGAGCAGCATCTTGGACACTGCGCCACTATGTCTGACACCCACAGATTCAGGGAACATCCGATAATGTCACAAATAGTCATCTGTGACTTAGGAGAGCAACCCAGTGGCTCTGGGCCACATTACACCCCACAACCTCCACCCCCGTCTCCTCTTTGTGGGGCCATCAGCCGTACAAAGGAGAGGAGTCTGCTCTGTGCCATTAGGCTACACTGCAATTTATATGCGGGGGCCATTCCTCCCGGCAACAGCTTGGCTTTTTTGCTGTGGCACTAATCAGCAGACATGGGGGGGTGTTCGGGGGGTTACAGCGAACAATCGGTGTTCACATCTCACAGGCATTACTCTGTGAATCCTGCTGCCAGATTCGCTTCCTCATGACCAAGGTCCACGAGGCGGTGGGGGGCACATGACCTTTTAAAGGTACACGCACTTTCATTTTTATTTTCTTCTTTCTGTTTCAGTGTCTTTTTCATACGTTGATTTGCGATTTATGTTGTGTTTTGTACATGGAACGTTCACCATGCCCTTCACAAAACTTTGCTCCAAGAGATCTTCTCAGATCCATGGATCTACTCCTGTTTAACCCGCTTTTTTCCCCCTCATACAACAAAGGATCAATAATCTATAACGATCAATCAATCAGACTTTTTTTATATCACTTTTCATACAAACATAATGCAAGACAAAGTGCTTTACATAATAAAAAGGATATCCCCCCACCCTGCTGCCACCTCCATTCATACATCAAGTAAACATATATAAATAAAAATACAAATACATAAAAAATGTAATTCAAGTAAAACTCAAGTAAAATGTCATTTTAAATAGTTAGATAAGATGAAACCTCAGCATGAGCAGGAAAAAGCTGAGCCAGAGATGCCCTGAGAGGAGAAACAGTCTGAGTCACATGATCCAGGACATGTCATGAAAAGAGCCTTTCAAGTTTTATGCTCTTTTAAGACTTATTGTGTTCCGTCTTTGTTGCCTGTATCCACTTTTGCTCCTTAAAGGCTGCATTTCTCCCTGGGATGTGCGAGTTTATTTTCGCTCACTGTTTTACCACTGTTCATTTAAGGATCTTGCAATGAAGGATACTGCTAAAAACTGAAATTTTCTGTCCGCCTCGCAATCTCATTGCCATTTAAGCACCACGATGTTTTCCTTTTTTGACCTGTGACATGTTAATAATTTATTATTAAATCTGATAAGCAGATTGATCTTTCATTTTTCAAATCATGTAACATTATTCCACTAATAAACTGGCAAGTTGTTTCTCTGCAAGCACCAGTAATATTGAACTAAACCATATTGGTTGTGGATTAAATTTTCCAGGTATGAAGGTTTGGACGCGATAGCCTGTCACACAATTGGTAAGATAATGGTGCCAAATTCAGCTTTTCTGTGGTGCCACTGGAGCCATCTTTTTCTGGCCCAGGATCAGTTCTTTTTTTTTTTTGCAGTGGAAACGTTTGGAACTAGTTCCCGATTGGGGAAAAGGTCGGCACCATTTCCGGGACCATGTTGGTGGGAATGAGGTATGTGAGGTTTAGCAGTGAATTCTGGGTGACAGTCATGTGACTGATGCTTCCCCCACACAAGGCAATTCACCCTCACAACTCTTCTCCACCCCTAAAAAAAAGAAAATGGGTATTCATGCCCGTGTTTCCTGGGAGCGTCTCCAGATCAGGATGTGTGGTTATTGAAGACGGATACATTTCCTTAGCTGGATCTCTCTGAAATGACGAGTACCTTCCCCAAGGATACAGCTACACTCTTCCTCCAGGATTTTCAGGCCTTCCCATTTCCTTAATGACACGCCGCATCCTCAGTCACGCCGGATGAGCAGCAAAGCTGTGTTGACCACATTTCTTCCTCAGTTCCACTTTAAAAACAGTACCCGGAGGCAGCATGTGACCTTAAGAGACTGAATCCCTCACTTGATGAGTCAGTGAATAAAAAAGACGAGGTGATGATTCAGGCACTGATTAGGATGGCTTACCTGAAGCCACTGGACCTTTCTTTTCTCTCAGTAAAGAGTTAATGGCCTTTGCCAGTGGATGAGACCTTCGACTGACAGGCAGACAGGAAAATGCACCAATGAAGTATGAGCAGAAAATACCAGGGAGAGCATGGGTTTTATTAATCAATATGTTTCCTTGGAATCAAAAATTAACTCTGCCATGCTCATGAGATCACCAATCAAACTGTAGAGGAGGTGGGTCCAAGCAACTGCAGAAGGCAAGGCCAAGACATCTGATTGGTTGGTCTGGCCTCCTTTAGTTGCTTGGGTCCACCTCCTCTACAATCTTATTGGTTATCTCTCTGAATATTTTTGTGTAAAACTCCCATGAGTCTCTGCCATCTCTGGTGCAGACAGGGCATTTGGCCAAAATTCAAACAAAGGGGCCAAATATCATTGGCCAATTATATGTTTTGAACTGATAAGTGATGGCCAATCACCTTTCAGCTGAGGCCAGTGAACTTGTGGCTCCATGTAGTTTCTAAACTTTCGCCACTGTTCTCGGGCTGAACTAACCCTGAGTTTGTGGGAATGCATTACTCTCCTGGTAGCAGATCGCTTCTCATAGCCAATACATGCACAGACAGGCATCTCATTGTCCCCTATAGTCCCTACAAACTATTAGCAGTGGGATCGGGAAGCAGACGGAGAGGGAGGGATGATGGGAGTGGTTTTAGGCCGGGCACGACCATATTTACCTTTCTTCAGTTACCTGCCAGAAGGGGCATAGCTAGAAATTCTGGGCTCCACCCAATCTTATCTAGAATTTTATGTATTCAAGAGTCTGTAAATCTGCCAGGGTACCTGAACCCCTACTGCAGCCCTGTCAGCCCACAGGGGGGGCTGCTCAGGTCATGTGACAGGAAGCTCTGAGTGGATGCAGACGGCGGGGGGTGGGGGTGACCTGCGCGGCTCTGGGGGCTCACAAGTGACACAGTGGATTGCCATGTCCATGATCACCATGAGCAACCCCATTGTGATCAGAGTGCTGGCTGCTGGAGTGGATCTGGTCTTCAGGCACACATCAGGAAAGCGGATGCAATAAGTTACGGCCCATGCTGTCGTAATTAAGTTCGGGCCAAATACACCCAAAAGAAAGGTTATTTTTGGTCAGCCTTTCTCCCACCCTTCCAGAATAAACAATACCTAATATGAGCCACTTCCTGTGAATTCCGTACGGAGGTGAGAACATGTGTTTGCCAGCGCTGCTGGACCTGCATCTGGTTTCGATAAGAGAGACAGCAAAAAGCTGAGATGGTCCGGCTTTCCAGAACATGGTCGAAGCCCACAGCGACGCCGACACCGGGAAGGGTACGGATGTCCATGGCACAACTAGAGCTCCAGCATTGTCCCTCCACCGACTGGACGGCCTGAGAGCTGAGGCTGGAATGTACCAAGACTTCAGAATAAAAGGGGGATAGGTGGAGCTTACTCAGAGACATGGGCCAAATGTGTTTGTGGTCACTCGAAGACAAAGACACCTATCTTCTTTCAAAGTGGTACCAACATGGAAATCTAACAGCTGTCCTTTACCTGCCTGTTACATCAGACTGTTGTTAAACCCGACTGCAATTTCCTCTTGTTAAACCAGTGTGAAATCTTGGGTAAAACCAAAAAAAGAAAAAAAAAAAAAAAGGCACAAGAGAGGCTGTGATGAGGCTGGGAAGCTCGCTCCCTTTCAGGCAGCATGTCAGCGGACAGCCCGGGGAAGTGCTCGAGCAGGACAGCGTTTCAGCTACAGGAATCTAATTACATCATAAGTGTGGCACGAGGTGCGGGAAGAGAGGACTCAGTAGCATGGGGCCAGCTATAAAGGCTGAGGGATTTCCCACCCCACCTCCAAGGAAACCCAGGGCCTCCAGGAAGTGGTGCGCGCGCACGCGCACACACACACACACACACACACACACACACACACACACACACCTGCACGCACGCAGGCAGACATACAAACAAGGCTCCAGGTCACCTATAAATTGATTTCACATTCACACAATCTCTAGGTCTTAAATGGTGCATTCCACTACCAGTGGGCACACATGCTGATAAATAGTGGCATAAAAGAACAGCACTGAGACATTTTATTTTGAAAGTTCATACTGTTTTTGGCAATTAACTTTCTTAGAAAAAAATCTATATGAATTCTCTTTCTATTGCCATTTCAGTTGAAGAATTAAACTTGACAGTACAGATGAAAGAATTAGGTCATAGCTGTTCTATAAAAAGGCATCAGAAAAATACAGGACGCATCATAACTATTCAATTGCTATTCTGTAGACCAAGCAGTCCTGAATGGGGTCAACTGTGACAAGTATTAGCTTCTTATTAATTTACACCTGTAAGAGGTATCTAGGTCTTTAACATACCTACAAATTACCATTCTTGCTGCAGATTTCAATTATTCCTGACACTAGTTCATAAGAAACAGATATCACTAAATGCAATTTCATTAACGGATTTTTTGTTATAGTAAACACATCCACGGTTGTTTAGTCTCATGTTAACACCAGAGACGATACATTCTTGATGTGTGGTCACCTCGAGGCACCCTGGGGCACTGTCAAGAAATCGAGGTCGACTCCAAACAAGCAAGCGTTTGAGTAAGCTATTGAGTGATGGTAAATTTTTTTATATATACGTCCATCAATTAAACGCAAACATTTTTAAGCCGCTCAGTCAGTTAAAAAAATGACGATCCATTACCAAAAACTGGACACTGTTGACCATGTTCGTCACTTTAGGGATAGAGAAGTATTTAAAATAAAATAAAAATACTTGATTTCACCATTAAGTATAGCCGTTCAGCTGTGCCTGTTCATAACACTCGTATAAGTAACCACAGCAAAAGACTTCAGAACTAAATAAATCACTGAACATGAACTAATACAAATACAGTATGAGTATATGAAACAACATAGCAGAGCTAGACAGTAGACTAACAAAAGCCGATGAATCACAAATAGGAAACCATGTCCACTGTAACTACTATTCGCATAGAACAACTTACATTGAATTTTAATTCTGCCAAACAATCTGGCAAAACGACACACTAGAGCTCCACTCCATTCCCACTCAAACTTAAAAACAGCAGAAGGTATTTTCCGGCAACATGCTGGAGTTACATTTCCGACTCCGTTGCGTCACAGCAATACTATTGGCAGGTTGTATTTTCTTATTTCCGATTGGTCACTTCAGAGCAGCACTTTTTTTTTTTGTAGCCATACCATTTTACACTGTGAAGGGACCAAAGGCTACTTAAACGGAACAATAAGTGCTTGTTTATATTTAATGTAATATAATTACGAAAAAATATACATTTAGTATATATATATATCATTCGTATAAGCTATAGTTTACACATAATTTTATTATCGACTAAACAAATTTAACAAATCACATCCTCACCCCTCTTAACACCAGCAGATAAGTACAACTCAAAATGGCTGTTAAGAAACAGTTATGCGAATTTGCTGTTCATCATAAACGTCAATAAATTACCCTGGCGGTACTAATCAAGAAATCAAATTACGATCCGTACGAAGTAGCAGAAAGGTGAGGTATTCTTGTACGGTTCCGGAGCGATTCTGAAAGTTACGGATTTTTGGTACGTGACACAAACACGGTGGGCGTCCTGTGTTTTGGTACCACAGCCGTAGTTTCAGCCAATGGGAGCGTGAGCAGCGACAACAGACTGGGGCCTGTTGTGGGTGCGGGTGTATAACAGAGATTAGACTGGACGATGATACAGGGTGGACGTTGCTATGAACAGGACGAGATTTTGGTCTGGTCACTATCAGACCCGCGACAGTGGCTTGGTGCAGTTCTCTGACTGGTTTTGGAGGGGTCTGGTGCTTTATGATTAGGTTCAACACAAGCTCGCTTTCAGAGATCTGCTTAACGCATGTGGCTTGTTCTTGGGTCTCATTAATCTGTCACAGACACTGAGGGCGCAGGTTACTTGGAGTCATTAGATGGGTCGTCAGTCACTAAGTCTAGCCACCCTGGTGCTATCAATCCTTCAACCTCGCCCCCCATGGATTGCTCACCGCCTTCACATTCATAACTCAATATTTCACCCAAGATAGCTGTACCGAAATTTCGAATGGATAGCTTGACTTAATTTATCTGTGTGTCCAAAATTTCAGATTTTTTTTTTTAACCGTACACTTGTACACATTTTTTTGATGAAAGCTCTAAAAGTGTGAGCAGAATACAGTTACAGTTTGTGTGTAATTTACTTACTCATTTGTCATATTTGTGTGTCACAGATGGGAAGGACCTTGAGTACTTCACTCTAATGCACCTTGGTGGAGCTGTCCTCACCTCCTGGACACCCAGGCGTGCTACACTTTAAGATACCAGTAAGTTAGTAAGTTATACAGAATGGATACTATAATCCTAGGAGAAATCACTATGCCTGTTTGGTTTCTGCAGAAATGTATCAAGTCAAACAGAGGGCTGGCTTGTTATCATATTGGCGCCACCATGCATAAGGATTTCATTTATTCGTGCATTTACTGTTCTACGTTTAAGAAAAAATGTGTATTTTGAAATACACAGTTTTTAGTGCAACCTATTTTTCCTTAACAGTAGAACAGTGTTACCTTTAATGTAAAGTAGCTAAAGACTGTTCAAAAAGTTGCTAAATGTTGCTAGATGATGCCATACACTAATTATAATACTGGAGATGCCATTACGTCGTATTTGCATTCTGCCGGGAGTCTGATGGCGTCAGCCCTTCACATTGGTTTGCACTTCATTTCTTTACCAACATATACTGTATTTTAATAGAGCCGAATTCCAAATAAAGCTCATCGTCAGTTTTTTCCGTTTCTGTTATCAGACAACGCAGCCAGTTTGAAGCAGTGACTGAAATGCAGTCCACTAAGACCACATTTTAACCAGCAATCACTTCCAAGTCATTTCCAAGCTGCTGCACTGCGCTGCTAAAATGTAAATCTGACAAAGGTAGTTTGTCTAAAAAGTCCCTTTTTTTGAATCGCTAAAGGGTTCTGAAAAGTCACTGGACACTGGTTGAAGCGAGACCCCACACGTTAAGTTCTTACTTGCCATTAAATTTTGGCGATTGGCCGCATCGCTGTTCAGTCTGTCTGTTCTACGTGGATTTACGTCGCGAGCTAGAATGCGCGATACAAAAGGTTATATGCAGGATGCAGCTCCATTATGCTGAGCCCTGGGTCTCTGTCAGTGCGTGTACTGAATGGAGTACGGTGTGTAGAATAAAGAGCCTGATGGCCATAGTCTTTCACGCTGAAACCACTCACCGACTTGCCTTAGTCACAGTCTTCTCTTTCTTCATTTCCCTTTTCCCTGTTTTGTACAAATCGTGTAGTAATGGATCGCCACAAGTGCCTTATGGTGACCGTGTTGTGAAAAAATATATAGCATGCCCATATGTAAAAAATCAATTAAATTGCATTGAACTGATCTGCAAGTTGGTTCTTCTGGCCTGTAATATGCCACCCAGAGATTTCAACAGGAGGCCTCTTTACACGCTCGAGTGAATAAACAGTCATGAACGTACCTGGTGGTAAATCCTCTCCATGGGATCTGCCATGCTTTGAACTCAAGACTGGATGTCTAGAGGAACATGACAGGCTTTTCTCCCAGTGGAGTGTTCATGCAGGTCGCCCCCTGCTGGTCATCCACCCCACGTGCCCTGTCAGGTGTGCTCAGGTCCCGAGCTGTGACGGCTGCACCGGTCTTTCAGACCTCCCATTGTTCCTGTCACCTCTCCTGTGTAAAGACGGCATTAGGATCGGTGGGGCGTGCAATGGCACACCCAGTGTTAGACACACCTGGGTGGGCACTGGTGCCCTGTGGAATTTGGCGGAGCTGATGATATCAACGTTAGTCATGGGGAGTTTATTGAATATTGAGAATATTGAGTGGTACATTTGTCTCAGTTCATTTGTATAGCAGCTGAAATTAATTCAATTGAATTCAGTGTAATTAAGACAATGCAAATGTACCACTAATTTTGGACAAAATGTGCAGACATAAGATTCAAGTGTTTGGGGTGGGGGGGGCAACCTCTGTAAGCTTCTGAATATTTCCAGTCATTTTCTGAAGATTTAAGTCTGTTCATTTTTCAAATCTGAGGGTTAGCAGAGTGCTGGGCCATAACCATCGTTGCTCCAGGGACTGTTTGATCCTGCACTCGCAAAAAAGGATACAATACTGCATAGAAGTATATGCTAAATAGTAATGAGATGTATCCATACGTTTGGAAGACAGCGATAAACCCATGTGATTCTGCACATGTCTTAAAGATGCTGTAGTCTGATGTAATAAGATACCCATTTTTAAACCCTAAGAGCCAATCTCTGGTAAATCAGTGCTCCAGGTTTGGATTGTGGATCCCGTTTGAGAGGTTACTCTGAGAGAGGGAGGGAGGATGGGGGTGGCCGCAGGGAGGGGTCCAAGCGGCGTGGGCTGTAAATGCTCTTTTCACGGAAGCGACGAAAGTTTGTCCTGGCGTCCGGAAAGCTGTGCTGCGGTTTCACACGCGGCGGGACGAGAGGTCGAGGGTGTTTCCAGAGCGGCCCTGTTTACTTCTGGTCGCTCGTAACCGAGTCAACATGGCCCATCCGTTTCGGGATATAGAGGGAGGTCGCCGTCTGAAATATGCCCTCAGGTCGCTTTGAAGTGACCGTTTGTCCATGTGTGTGGAGTGCAGCACACACAGCGTCGCAGGTCAAATTGGGATAGGCATCAGCGTTGTTCTGGAAAAGCAAAAAAAAATTTGTTGAGCATAACTGGCCTTCATACACAAGAATAATGAAAATGCGTGTATAATAAAAATAATATTAATATTGAATGAAACCTCATTAAGAAGATTTGCGCACACATACAGTTTTTGTATCACACTCTGATGTATTTTGAACCGCCAAATGAGTGACACAATGAGTCTTTATTTATGTAAAACAAAAAAAAACATTTTAAAACAGTCAACAAAAGCCAAAAGAAAATGAATATCCTGGAATACCTCGTAAACTCGAGACACAGCGATGCCAGAAGTGATCGCTCCTGACTGAGGCTGCCGTCCATTTGCCTCCATGGATCATGAAAATAATAGTTTCACCTTAAGTACAGCGAGTAAAAAGAGTGAAGGTTGGCCATATTTGCCATTATGCTTTTAAAACGATCAGGAGGGGGATTTGAACAAAACAGCCTCATATAAAATATTAATCCTGCCTTTCCAAATTGGGGGGGTTTTATGTCTGTTTGTTTATTTTTTATCACTGCATGGAATATAGGAGGATATGAGCCAACATTTTGTCATGAGAAAGGCAGGAGAGATTAACATTGTGGAGGAGCATATTCCAGTGGCGATTTAATATGTCATAATTGGCTCTGATTCGTAACCACGGATACGATTGGCCTCCCGTTTTGGCTCCTGTGTGCTGATAATTTATAGGAGAACATTCAGGTCATATCATGCATTGTTTTCATGAATAAAAAACGTATTTTACCCGACCACGATGGTATGGTTAAATCTGTTCACAAGATACCATGAACCCCCCAAAACAACAGCATTACTATACCCCAGAATTTATGAAAACTGAAAATGTAATGCATAAACACCATCAAAAAGAGTCATGACAAGAAAGGGTATGAATTGTCACTCGTACTTGAAGGTGGTCAGTTTTGAGCGAGGCCTTTCTTAAGTGTTAGTTTAGATTTAAAGCAGAAGCGAGATTGCCCAATGAGAGAAAGCAGACCATTTGTTTTTCTACAGAGGTCCCTTGAAACTACAGCTCTACTCTGTAATTAATAAGTTTAGAGCCGTAACATTTCAGGGAAAAACACATTTACGCTGCAGTTTCTCATGCACGGTCAGTGACAATATTTGGACAGATTGGTCTAAAGTTTAAAGCCAGGTCTGACAGACATGAGGAGGATGGGCGTTAGTGAAGTTGCTGGTGGTCTGTGGGAAGGTAAACATTGGGGGTGTTGGCTGGTTCCCGTACAAGCGTCACCTGGTCCAGTCCGGCCTGCCCAATGTGGAACCCACATGTAGCATAAACAGGAAACCATTGTTTTATTATTTTTTTGTTTTCTGTTGGGGGGGGATGTTTTATCGGTGACTGGGTCTGTCGACCGGAGAGCAGGGAAGATGGCTTGGATGATTTAGTGGGAACAGGCTCCAGAGAGGCTACCCTCCTGTAGGTCCCTAGAGTCACCCCCCTGAAAGCAAAGCACGAGGTTTCCACATGCCCGCCCCCCCCCCCGAACACGCATCCCTTCCCGCCAGCTGAGGGCTAGAGTAAGGTCACACTCTGCTGCATTTTCTGGTGCTGTTCAGCGGTTACCTTGCAGTGTTACAGTAATCAGCCTTTGGCTTCACGCAGGAAAGTGTGTCGCTTGTTTTCATCCGAGCTAGCATCACGCTAGCGCGCCGTCCTCAAACACGTTCAGCGGAGTTTAGTGTCGTGTTTATGCTTGTAAAAAATGGGCTACGTGTGGATTTAGAAGATAAAAAACGTACTTCGTGGTTGTTTGTTTTGAGAGGGACTCGTGTAAAAAGTAACCAGAGGGTGATTAACAGGTAAATGAGAAGTGTATTTTCAGTTCGGCTACAGCGAAGCAGGCAACGATGATGCACGCAGAGAGTAACATTATACCATAGTATACTACAGTATACCGCAGAGGGACTACACCCAGGGATTTCATCGCATTCAGGCCAAATTACTGTCTCACCGGACAAATCAGAGAGGGGCATTCCGTTGTGAGAGTTTATACCACAAGTGCCTGGACTTTTGCTGCTTTTTTATTTTTTGGTTCAAGTGAGGCAGCTGTGGTTTTTAAAAAATACCGGTCGCTTTTGGGAAAGCGCGATGAGCATATGCAGCGCTAGCTAAGCGGTGTGTGTGGTGTGTGTTCTGCAGTCGTGGCGTGTTGCAGGCAGTGTGGACCTGCGCCGCGTGTCGTACTGTGGGCCTTTGTCAGTTGATGATCTGACGCCAAACGTTCTTGGTGACGGCCTGGGGACTTCCTACCACAGGGTAGTGAGCTCTTTGAGGGACTGCCGTGCTGTCTGATGTCCGCGGTGTTTCACCGTGTACGGCCGTATAGGACACGCAGACCTACCCCTTTCACAGGGTCAATTTCAGGTCAAGCCTCTGTGGTTTTAAATGGTAGGTGGGGTTGCTTTTCTGGTCACGTGACATAGTAAAGGGGAGTGGTTTCCTTATATCACCCATAAGGTCGCAGCTTCCTAAAAACGTGAGAACCTCATTGTGTTGGGGTGTCCATGTCTTCACACATATGAGGAGACTGGGGAAAATGTACGTGGAAAAAGCAGGAAAGTGTTGCTTCTCTGACCTTGGAATTGTACTTCCTAGGTCGTTGACCTGATGAGACGACTGGATGAGCACGTGTAGGTGAAACGACGTGGCGCGGGGGGGGGGGCCCCCCCGCGGGCGGGGGGGGGGGGGGGGGGGGGGGGGGGGGGGGGGGGGGGGGGGGGGGGGGGGGG
>JABFDZ020000001.1:17722428-17733420 GCA_019775955.2 Pollimyrus isidori
CCTCCCCTCCCCTCCCCTCCATGACTCATCAACCACAAAAAGCATCCACACACCACATAACCTCCCAGGGGGGTGGACCTAGATGGATGGCAGCAGGTTGTCCACATACAGGAAAAGCAATCAGAAGCAGATAAAGTCTGAGCTCACTGAAAAACATAACATAGAGGGGGGAGATAAACCTTGTGTGTTTGGGTGAAGCAATAAAAAATATATGTCTATGTTTGTAGGTGGGTGATTATTGTTAAACCACAGGGCGGATAGATTCAGTGTGCCTAGATATGAAGGGTAGAGAAGAAGCCAGGAGAGCTACTCATTGACTGCATGCGCTCACACTTACACAGGCTGGACCCCCACCGCCCCATGCTTGTCAGTGGAGAGGGGATGGGAGAGGAGTGGCCTCTGACAGCTCATCTGTAGGATGATTGGAACACCTGGAATACATAACAAACAGCTATGGAGGGCAATCTGCCCTGTTACTGTAGGAATTGGGGGGTCCTTTCATACCCCATTGCCCCCCACGAACCCACACCATCATCATCCCACTAAAAATAACTGGCCATAGAAACAGACATGAATCAGACCAAGGAATTATTGTGGTTTATGGAGAATGTGGATCGTGTACGTCTTTCCCTTCCTGTTTTGGAAGACTTGGTGCAGGTTCTTGGTGCAGGACCATGTCCACCTGGCCGTTCTTTGGAAGTGCAGCCTGCTTACACTTATACCTTATGGACTCCTCAAAAGCACGTATGTTGATAATGTGCCGTTCGCCTCACACGTACGGTGCATGTCGCTAAATATACGCAGAAGTAAATGTCTACTGATCAAGTCTTACAACTGATCCAGACATCTGCACGGGACATTACCTGGGCAGCACATTCCCTATCCACCGCCAGGTGCTCCACAAGGCTGCCGTTAGTTCAGCTAAACTCCAGGCAGTTTTAAGTCAAATTTATTTAAAGTAGAAATATGAGTGGCATTTAAAGGTTCCTGCATCCTGTTGTGTGTGTCCCTCTTTCCGCAGGAAGTCTGGCGTGACCAAACTGGAAAGGCCAAGCTAGAAATGAGTCACACCTGGCCAATAACGCAAGCGCAGAGTGAGTACGAGTCCCCGAACGGCGATTCCGGTGGCGACGTGGGGGAGATCGCCGGGGGAATTACAAAATGTGTGGAGGCAGAGTGTACGCCGTCAAAGCTATCGACCAGGGCCAGCTGGTTCGGGCCTTAAGAGCGGCACAGGAAGTGCACCGATGTGCATTTCTGTCTTGCAAAACACCAGTATGTAAAAAAGTTAGCCGGGCCAGCTGAATGGGGGCAGTCTTCCCTCCTAAGGGAGCGTAAACGGAACACAGCCTCCGAGCCGGTGAGGCGCGGGTTCTGTCTGCTGCGATGCTTGAAAGGCACCACCGTCTAACAATGCCTCGCATCCTGTCCGAAAGTTTAAACATCCCAGACTCGCAGGAAGGCTGCTTTGATCCAGCGGACACCAGGAAAACGACATAGGCTGGGGGTCCTCCACCTTTCGCTCATGGTGATGACGGAACATTTGTTCCATTTTACCGAAAGGAAGGGGGGGGGGGGTCAGAACCTACAAACATAAGCGGCCATAGAACAGATATGGCTTGAAAATATATTTGTTTTTTTTTAGACATTAGCAGACCCCTGCCCAGTGTTCCGGGACCCGGTTGAATAATCTACAGACTAGAGGTTGGGAAGTTCTGATCTAGGCCATGTTACTGCAATGGCTGCCATGAGGAGGTGTGGATGTGTTCCGTATGACCTCTGAGCACCGCCATGGTCACGAGTGATACAGGTCCGATCGTCGTGCCAGTACTTGCATCTGCCGTACCCTGCAGACCTGTCCGGTGCTAATCTCACTGCGACCAGGATCCCAGAAAGGGGCACTTTGAGGCAGATGATAGAGCCATATCTGGCTAAACAGCGTCTCTCTCTGAAAGTGTCCTCCATTACGAAATCCTGTCACTATCACTTCAAGGTAACCCTATCTCAGGTTATCAGTTGGCCTACATCTGTAACGATTAGGCCTCTATTTGACTACAGCACAAGTTTGGCTGCAAATCAAAACTATCACATGCCTGCCAAGTTACATAACGCCTCCCCCGCTGCTAATGCATCAGGAATCCTGTGTATTTCACATCTTCATCTCTCTGGGAGATGGAACATCTTTGGCCCTCACTATAAAGAGCCCTGGGGGTGGGGGTGTCTGTGCGCCGAGGTGTGCTGCACCATCACTCCTCACTGGAGCATCCTGCACAGTTTCCACGAAGCGATGTGGGTCTCAGTTAATGGGCACCTGGACCACAAAGGTTGTCCCAGCCATTCTGACGTAAGAGGAGTGTGTTTCCATGGTCGACAGGGTGGACTTTGGTTCAGATGCGGATATCTGTTGGTCTTTTTCATCCACACAGTGAGTCCACAGTGATTGCCCAGACAACCCCCCCCCCCCCAGACTACCCAGGGCCTAGAATAATGTACTTCGTGATCGAGATCAATTCCAATCGTCTGGAGTGACTGAGTTTGAGTTTTCTAGCACAGACACACACACACACAGTGAAAGTCCTCCATCTACAGATGCTGTCCCAAGAAAGTACACTTTCATTCTGAAGCTGCATGATTCCTGATATTCCTCATCAATGACGGAGGGCAAAATAAAAGAAGTTAAATTACCAAATTTTCAAATTTTTAGTCAGTTTTCTCCGTTTTTCTCTTTGTTTTTGTATATATACATAGTTTTGACATACGTGTAAAAAAATGGTCTCTAGTTCAGTAATGATCACATTGATTTTGATAGTGACCAAACGATGTGTTATGAGGAACATGCCAGTATGCCGATAGCATCCGGTCATGACCCGGTCCGGAATTCGCGATTCCAAAGCAGTTACAGTGATTGCTTGTTGTGAAATACACAGTGCACAGTGTGTGGCATGCAGGAATAAAATTATCATAAAATAATGACTTGTATATAAATATCAAATAAACAACAAAGAAAATTTGTTATGGGAGAGATAATGCAGCAGATATAATCCTTTGTTTGTGTGTTCCCAGCAAGAGGCTGACTCATGGATTAAACGATAAAGGTTAGTTTAGAGGCTGACTCATGGATTAAACGATAAAGGTTAGTTTAGAGGAATCAGCCAGTGAGCAAGGCAAGGGGTGTTACTGGTGAACCACCAGCATTTCAGGGTCACCTTTAGAGTGCGTAGCTAAAGGGGGACTGAAGGAAAACTAAGTCTCCGCATAGGACTAGTTTCTAGCTGTGCGGGAAATAATAGCCCCCCCCAGGTACATTACAGCTCCACGTTGGGCGGGAGAGGGTCTAAACACTCTTGATAATCAGCCATGCGTGTGTAGACTTTATGTGATGTATAGGATGGATTTCTCACACCAGCAGTTGTTTTGGCAGAAGATCTGAGACCACTTCACCAGATGAGGGCCCTGCAATTCCGAAGCATTGCCCCGAAAGCCCCCTCGGGGGTGTCTGCTCCTGCCGTCCTCTCCTGCCACACGCCCTCCACCCCACCTGATGCCACACCCACTGCCGGCCCCAAGTCCATCGTGGTGCCAGCCCAGAACTATGCCCTGATGCAAATGGCTGGGCAGGGGGGTGCCTTCTCTCTGGTTGCCTTGCCCCCGTCGGTGTCCCCTCCTGCACCACAGCAGCAGGCTCAGAAATGTTCATCCTTCACCAGAAGTCCAAAACTGCCTATTCCAAGGTACCAGGCCACACAGAGCAGGAGCATCCCTGAGAAAGTGGGTCAGGTGCTGGCGGTGCAGGTGCAGAGCCCAACTACAGGGGCGGCCACCTTGAACACGTGGCCCCCCGAATCTCTGGAGAGTCCCTCAAAGGCAGAGCCATCAGATCAGGTCATGCTAATAGACTCTGGCTCCTCTGAAATCTCTGTCACCGCCCTGCTGTCTGACAGCACCATCCTGTGCTCTAGTTCCAGGGTGGAGCGAGTCGCCAAGGTGGATGGGGACCTGTACCATACTACTGGGGAACCTCTCACCTCTGTGGATAAAGTACAGGAAGAGGGTAACCAAGATGCTCCCTGCATCTCAAAGTCTGGTGGCATCACTGTCCTCTCACCAGCCGTCTTCAGCAAAGTGGTCCAGGTGATTCCCTCACCGCCTAAGGGGAAGCTGCCCATCCTGCCGTACTCCAAGATGAAGAGCTCCCTCTTACCTCCAGCCAAGATGAGCGCAAAGTCTGCTGAGAAGAGCTTTCCTGGACTTCACTGCGGCCTAGCAAATTCCATCAGTCTGGCTCACCGGGCTCCTGTGGACACTGATGCGATGTGCCAAAAGCAAGTGCCAAACGTCTCGCAACAGAGCCAGATACAGGCAAAAGGGACTAGCTTGCCAGGCGTAGGGCTCGGCACCTTACAGAAGTCGGCTGGCAAGAAGAGGGGCAGGAAAAGAAGGACCATCGAGGACATCTTGGCTTTTGAGGCTAGGAAGAAGAGGTCTCTGTCCTTTTTTCGGAGGAGAGTACCAGACAAGTTGCACCCAGTAGCAACTGGGCCCAAGGACAAAACTCTGGACATTTCCAAGAAGTACCGGAGCATCAGGCCAAAGCCGGTGCTGGTTCTGGATACCGTGCCACAGCTGCTGGGTCTGCCACCCCACTCCAGCGCCAAGCGACTGGAACAGGAGCTTCCCTCGGGCCGCCAGCTCCCCAGCAGCACACTTGACGGCAGGGATTTAGAACCTGTAGCCGAGCGGCCCGGCGTTGGCGGTGGCTACCTGTCCGTCAGGCAGCTCCACCGCTGTCCCACCTGCGGTCGCTGCTTCCAGTTCAAGCACCACCTGCAGAGTCACATGAACAGCCACACCAACCGGCGGCCCCACGCCTGCCCCGTGTGCCGCAAGGCCTACGCCCACTCGGGGAGCCTCAGCACGCACATGAAGCTGCACCATGCCGAGGGCCGACCCCGCAAGAAGCAGCCCTGCGAGTTGTGCAACAGGGTCTTCAGCTACACGGGGGTGTACCTCAGCCACCTGAGAGAGGCTCATGAGGTCATTCTCACCATGCAGCCATCTGTCAGCCAGCAGGAAGACGGCGTCCCTGTCGAGGGGTAATGATGTTACCTTTCATTTTTTTGTTAAAAAAAAAGCCTCTACACTCATTACTCACACCGCTCTGCCCTTTCGTTAAATACAATACTCTCATTTCTCAACAAATCACTGTGCTTTCGTTACATACAGTATTCTCCCCTCAGCACACACTATACTCTTTCCATTTCTTACATGCAGTATACTCCCCTCATGAAACACTAGGGTTGCCACGGTATACGGTATATTATCCAACACTTCAGTATGCCCTTGATGGTTCAATGCAATCGGTATTACGATATGCCTGTGATTTTGCTATACATACTGCCGCGAATATAAGGTAGGGTTTTTTTTTCTAAAAAATACTTACAGTATATAAAAAAAACTGAGGTCATCTTATTTTCTAAGGCTAGGATTTAAAGGTCATCATGCGACAGCAGATGATGTAAATTATCTGCTTTCTGTCTAAAGGTAGCCAAATGCTTCAAACATAATCAACGTGATTTTGGGAAAACAACTTTGTAAGAATGATGATCCCACCCACTGTCAACATTGCCTGACATAATGTGATATTGTGGGGTTGGGTCAGCAGCTGGCATGCTTTGTACTGCACTGCGCTTATCGTTAAACGATATAAATTAAGATGTACATCTGTGTATTTATGCTAATTGTAAATGTGGCAAATGTGTAATGTTTGCCATGAAATGCATGCGTTTCTTGAGCGTATAACCGTATCATGTAAACTCTTGGTTTTCTTGTTTCTGCTACTATTGGTATTAAACCCATAGTGGCTGTTAATAAAGACAGTATCTCATTTTAAAAAGAGCTGTCATCTCCTGGCTGGACAACTTGCTACGATAGGTTTTTTTTGCCCCCATTAAGGCCAGTTCACACATCGGTTTTCCATGTGTGCTTTCGAGCTGCGGATGGTAGTGTGCGCTCCTCTGGTTCTGCAGCGTCAGAACCATCCCGTGCTCTCTTGGGTTGTGGAGTTTGTAACATCGATTATCTGTCTATCTACACTAACTGGGTTACGATTTCCTGTGCTTGCTTTTTAACAGTGATATACAAGTATATACCCTGTTTATATAAAATAGAGAAAGACAAATCGCTTCCACGTCGCCGAACCCTAGACAGGTAGCTCACTTGATGTCACAATTACGTTTAATGAAAACCGTAATACATAATGAGCCATTGGAAAACTATACTGTTACACCTCTATTACACACAATGCTCTGCCCTTTTATAACATGAAGTACTATACCCTCATTACTCACAATGCCCTGCACTTTTATTACATGATGTACTATACCCTCATTACTTACAATGCCCTGCTCTTACTTTACATACAATACTCTACCCTCATTATACACAACATTCTGCCCCTTTTGTCATATACAGTACTGCACCATGCTTACTCACAATGTTCTCTGCTTTTGTTGTAGAATGCTTACCCATATTACTCAGATGATCTTGCCCATTCGCCGTACTCACAATGCACTATGCTTTTGTTATGCACAACATGCTACCCTCACACATATAGTACTCCACCTTTCTTACTTATGGTGCACTACACTTTTGTTAAATGCAGTACTCTGTCTTCATTACTTAATGCTGTACCCTCATTACTCACAACATCATACCATTTTAACGCATATAGTACTGTACTATACTGTACTATAGTCCTTACAGTGCTCTATGCTTTTGTTACAAGCAGTATGCTACCCTCATTACTCACAGCTCTGTTTTGTTACATATCCCGTAACTCTGCTTGTCACAGGGGCTGAACATTATCTTTCCACATGCCAGTTTTCCCTGCAGTGTGATGCCCCCCCACTCGACGGATGAGCAAGCTGAAGAGGAGGAGGATGGCACGGAGCTGCAGATAAAGTGTGCCCGCTGCCACACCGTGCAGTCCACCTTCGCCGACATGAAGCTGCACCTGCTCTACGTACATGGTGAGGAGGTTCAGGAAAGGCCAAGGGGAGAAGGTGCAAGGGGGTTCCAGGAGGCTGAGGAGGAGCTGCTCAAACACCCCGCTCACCAGCACAGGAGTCTGGTCAAGTGTGGTAGCTGTGGGGAGGGATTTCTCTCCTTCTCCAAGTTGAAGAGGCACATCTACTCCCACCACCGGGGGGACCCAGAGGTGACCGTGGAGTATGAGGAGCATAATGGGGAGCCCGCTGGTGAGCCGACCCCTCCTAAAAGTGTGACACTCCAGACTGGTGACGCCTACCACTGTGTACTATGCTCAGCCTCCCTGGACAGCAAGGAGGAACTCCTAACACATTGGGGGGGACAGCACAATTGCGAGGATCCACCCTCGCTGTGGACCATGCTCAGCTTGCTGGTAAAGCTTGATGGGGCTAACCTTTCCAGCGAGGGTCACTCACAGCTGGGCCCTGTCTGATCCCACAATGCACCTGGCCGCATAAACATGCCCATGTTTCTTCACACAGATACCCAAGGACAGAAATGTTGCTTTTTTTTCCTCTTTCTTCTAAATGACTCATGTTCAGGTTATGATTATATTAGCTGTAAGTATACAGGTTCACTCTTCTGTTAATTTCAACCAATTGACCAAGATAGACTGTATTACGGAAAAGAATTTCTTTGAATGAGACATTTTTTGGGACAGCTGATGAAACTTCATAGAAGCAGGCATGACAAAGTTTCATTTTACTCATGACACTGTCCTGATTTCCGTGTGGGAATGCATATCCCTACAGCTGAACCTGGGGATAAGGTTGAGTTGCAGGGAAGCACTGATAGTTTAATTTTTTTCTTGCAATCAACATAGGTTTCAGCCCAGTCTAACCACTAGCAGGGAGTCATTTTCCAGTTTGCAAGGAATTTGCCACATGGGTGCCCAACCCTCTGCCAAATTCACAGAACCTCATGCACCTGCTTGCTGTAGCTCCAGCCACTCAGATGTCACCGTCTTATACTATTGGCTCCAACCAATTAGATTGCATCGTGCCTCACCAGATCTTTAATGAATAGAAGGTTGGAACATGCCGCAACTGTTGCGATTTGGATGTTAACCTAAGAAGGGGTTTTGATGATTTCAGTACATAGGAAATGTGAGAAAATTCAGTTTTAGTGGGTGAAAAAGCTTTAATTACAGTAGTTGTATGTTTGTTTATATAGCTATAATTTAACAAAGCCTACCTGAGAAAGACAGGGTAACTAAATGTTATATTTAATTTATGTAATATAGTTTTTAATAGACTGACAAGAACATGCATATATATTTAAATATAAATAACATGTATTTTTAAAGACCTTCACCATTCCCTGATATGTTTAACCAATAAAACATGAATGTGGAATTAGCAGGCAATACATCTGGCATATGTTAATCGGTTGTGAGTCTGTTACACCAGGATGGCAAGTGACCAATGGGGTGGAAGACTATTCATCAGTAAAACAGTGTTGCTGGAATGGGGCTTCCATTCATGGATGAAGTGTGTTTACCAGCCCGATGCATGTGGAGCACTGTCATAGACTCCTTACTTAGCACAGCACGACTTCTGAGCTAAATATTTGCAGGTGAGGTTCAATGAAAGGCGGTGAAGGACGAGGGGATGGAGATCTCATTTGGCTTGGGGTTTCATGGCCAATGATACTCTATGTACCTTAATTTACTGTAGGTTTTCTGTGCAACTTCCTGCGAGCATCTTCAGTGCTTTGCAGATCTGTTCTGCTTTCAGGGAAGAGAGGCACTGACCAGCAGTTTTAATTATACCATCATACAAAAATGTCAGTCAGCTGGATACATTGATGGACAGAACCCGGTTCAGACGGTGGCGGCACCTTCAACCCTCATGAAGTATGCAGCCGGGTCAGGTCACGGCCGCTCCGCTCTCCAACCCGCTCTGCCTTTTATTAATGGTGCCTTTTCTTGTGGCGTATGACGGTACAGGCAGACCGCCGAAGTTAGGGAGACTGTAGCCTGGGTTCACGAGGGCAGGATCACCTGCACTCTGTGTGGGTGAGTCTTGTTGCCAAATCAGCGTCTTGCTTTTTTTCCTTTTTTGGTTTATTTTTTTTTTGGTTTCCTCTCAGCCACAGTATTGATGAGAACATCTCCGGCGGATGGGCGCCGGCAATCACTCCCAAGCCATAAATCACCGTTTAACTTTACAGAAATGGTGCTGTGCTGGACCCCTCACATTTCTGCAGGTCCGGTCCCATCTCCAGTTTGGGTTTTTAGCGCCAATGAGCCCTCCTCACCGCCTACCGTAAGTACGGGCTGGCTAATGGAACACCGCGGAACCAAAATGATTGGGTAAATAATTAATCACCATTAGGTGGAAACAATATCGATCGGCACCTCTCCTTAATGGAGGCGGTACGGGGCGAGGCAGGGATGTAATGGTGTTTACGGGGGCGTTGGCAGGTGGACAGAGGGGCTGTAATGCTCATCGTCAATTAGCCAACATGGAGCCCCGTTCTTAGCGCTGAGGGGAATGAATACCAAGATGAAATACAGAGGTCCGAGAGGTAAGTGTGGGATTGCAACATGGGATCAGACCAGAAAGGTGGTGATGGTGCTCTAGTGACAGCATTTAAATGCTGATGGTTATTGGACTCATGATGATATTGACACACAGTTGGGTGTCAACTCACCAACTATCTTATCACCCTCATCACCATCCACCCCCTTGTTCTGCCTGAGCAAGACCTCAGTTTTGTACAGAACAGGACAGGACCTCTCCTTAGACAGGCTGGAAATACTGATAGTTAAAACTGATGTTAGACTGGACTGTACCGGACCTCTCCTTAGACAGGCTACAGCACTTCTCTGTAGAGTATGTGCATGCAGAACCTTGTAAATCGCTGGGGTGTAAATTCAGAAGATCTTCATCAGGCTGCAGCCCAGATGGTCGACAGCCTCAATATGGTGCACAGGAGACGGGCTCCCCCTGAGGGACATGGGCCATCTGTTACAGGCCACAGCGTGAGTGGCACCACTGTAGAATTCAGTGCACTCTCCTGCCTTCAAAAAGACATTTTCATCTGCATCCCAACAAGTGACTACCTCTTCTGGGGTCACAACCCCCCCCCCCCCCCAGCTAAAAGATGGGGCCACTCCTAGCGTCAGACAGCTTGACCATAGAGAAATCCCGCTGCATCCAAACTAACCACAACACAGTCGCTGTGTCCATTCCAGTCTGGTGACTCGTCACCGAGACGTTGGATAACAGGATGTTAATGCCTCCCTCAGGGAATTACATTTGCCTGAGTGGTAACCTATATTTACAGAGCAACCTCACAAATAAGGTTAATGAAAGAAGCCTTCCAGCCATGTAGAGCTCACTGTCTGCCAAGATAGACGACTAACAGGGTTGGCTGCCCAATGTTCAGCCAGTGCAGCAGACCACCCTACCGCATGGCATGTAGGGCTGGTAGCGGTTTCTCCAAGGTCCTCTGGAGGAGAACCGTTCAGTTTGACAGTGTCTGAGGCTAACTCTTACACACACTTCCACATTTGCCTCACGTATTGCATTGTTGTATTCAGGCTTTGAAATTCTCTTCTCCACCTCAGTAGGATGATTCACTTGCGGAAATGGTCGATGCTCACGCGATAGGGCATAGACCGGTGATTCGGTAAGTTGGCACAGATAGGGAGAGACTCATCGATTCTACCTTTCAATTTTTTTTTCTCCACACAGTCGAACATTAGGTTAATCCTTTGGTATTAATTTCCGTAAGTGGTTTGGTGTCTCAGACAATATTCTCCCGTACAGATGAATGTTCTCCTCCTCCTGCAATTCTCCCTGTTGCTTGGTGTGCAGCTAATGACTGATCGTGTAGCTCAATTAAAGGGGCTCCTTCATCTCCTCCCGGGGGGGGGGGGGGGGGGGGGGGGGGGGGGGGGGGGGGGGGGGGGGGGGGGGGGGGGGGGGGGGGGGGGGG
>JABFDZ020000001.1:17733520-17751230 GCA_019775955.2 Pollimyrus isidori
CCGGTGAGTCCTGACAAGCATCCCTGCTCCAGGTCTCCCCAGGGAGATCTTGGATCTGACTCGTACAGTCAGAATCAATTAAAGTCATTTTTAAAGCCCTCTGCAGCATTTAGATGAATCCCATTTTTCAGGCACAGTTCAGGCAGACAGGTCACCCCCTCCCTTTTCATACCCCCACCCCCCCATCCAACCCTCAGGCTCCGCAGGCAGGCCGTCAGCACCCAGGAGTAATTCTCCTCTTTTGCAGCTCTCGGAAGGAAAATGGAGGGGTGATAAATTCTGAGGAATAAAAAAAGAGAAAGATATATGGAAGAGGAGGGGAGCCAGGAGGGACGGAGAGCAGCGTGCTCAGCACTGAGGACGCAGTTAAAAGGGGACATGACACCGTATGCAGGAGAACCACCCGCGGACCCAACCCCCACCAGCACGACGTCCCCCGACAGCCTCCATCACAGGAGCTCCCATCCAGCATGAGGGATTAACAGTGAAAGCGGCTCACGCAACAGGACGTAAAGAACGGCGTCACGCAGGCTGGGCCTGCTGTGCACGTGCCCTTAACACACCAACGCGTCATGTTCAACACCACCCCACCCCCCCACTCCCCACCACCATCATAATCAATGCCACGTTCTCACTGCGAGCTGCATAGAAAAAAAACATTATGTATATATATAAAAAAAAGAAATACTTCTCAAATTAAATGCCTCAATGGTTTTAACTGCCCACAGAGAAGATTTATCCTCAAGCTGATTTTATACAGTTGTGCTCATGTCCGTTTTCATGGAAACATCACACTGAAGCCAGGGAGAGACCTGAATAAGCAGCGCCTGTGGTCAGTTGTCTGGTGTGAACAGGCTGCAGTTTGCGGCAAAGTGCCTCGAGCCTGTTCGGGGTACAGACCCCTCGCAGAGAACGGCCTGTATCACATTCACCAAGTTCCCCCCCGGGAAATCATGCATTCGCGTTTCATTATTTAATTCCCAGTATTAGAAAGAAACGTGTCGATTGCAAGGAAGATGATTTATTGTGCAGCTCCATCGAGTTCTCGACGTCCTTGTGGCGGCCCAATCGCAGCGCCCAGGTTTGCTCAGACGACTGCGGTCGACCTCCGATCAAACTCCGGGCCGATTGCGTAACCCCGTTTGGCCTCGCCTGTCTCCCGCATAGTCGCCGTGGCCGGGAACAACTGGTCCACCCCGGATCGTTCCGGTGCCAACCTGCCGTTCTTGAACATTCGGCCGTAGTGCGCCGCCCCTCCCCCCCCCCCGCTCAGTGGGAGCCTTGAATTGCTTACTCAAGGTCTCAGCTGCTTCCAGGCCGTTAAAAAAAAACAGGAACGCGTGCCTGCCGGGGGACTCCAGGCAGATCCATCACCTTCACCTGAGGCCTCGTCTGCCCGCTGGACGTCCAGCTCCTACCGCCTTGGGATATCGGTACACAGGATATGGCCGGAATGTCACCGGAGGCAACGCGGCAGTCTTCGGCTTTCGGAAATTGGGACAAAAACACAAACGAGCAAAAACTTGAAGCAGCACTAAAAAGTTGCCAAAATCAGTCTCAGAACAAGCCACCTCTAATTAGGCTGAGACTGTCACAGTACATGTCGCGTGTTTAAAAGGTTTGCGCGCGCGTGCGTGCGTGCGTATTAGGTATATATTACACTGTGTCCCCCACAACGTGATAAAACCATGTTATTTTGACGCTGTGATCCGTGAAGATCTGTGAATGCAATCAAAAAAACGAAAAATGCCAAAAGTCTTATATTTTGTTTGGTTACTTATGGTTAATGTTAGGGCTGGGAGGGGTTAAGGTCGTCATGATGGGATTAGAGTTCTCCATAGAAATTAATGGAGAGTCCCCACAAAGATATAATTAGAAACCTGCGTGCGTGCATGTGTGTATGTGGGTGCGCACATTTTCACTTTTTGCTACGCTAACTCACATTCAAATTTAGCCTGTTTAGACAAGGAGGGAGCGTCATTCTGCCCTTGTGGCTTACAGGTCGCCGCTCCTCATAGCAGCTTGTTTCCAACAGCCCAAAACGTAAGTTTATGAGGTTGCAGGGTAATGAAGAAAAGAGATCAGCACTCGACTTTTTCTTCAAGCCACCCCTGACTGTCAGATCCCATTTGCACCACATGTACCTTAGACCACGTTGCCTTAAGTCAGAATCAATAGTACTGATCGAAAGGGCGGGTGGAAAAGCAGATTCCCTTCATCTTTAGAAATGCGAGTGGTTAACTTGTGCAGTAAAAATACTAAGGCAGAAAGAGGAGCCATTCAGCTGAAGAGGTGTGTAAGCCTCCCTTTTAGATTACTGGTCCTCGTAGAAGTGTACAGCACAAGAACTACAGAGCTAAAGCATAAGGACAAACTAAAGAAGAGAAGAGAGGTGAAAGCTTTTGGTACAAGTCGACATGTGTGGGTACATGCACATCGATATACGCTCCATCAACGTGGGCTGTTTTTAGCATCTCTATGGAAATGAGTGACACTCGTGGACCTTCACACCTACAGTGCAGAGCTGCGTAACGCTGGTTTGTTTTTTGGCTTAAATATGCAGGGTTGTCAGTTCCTCATTTTGTTTTTCCACCATATATATTTTATATGATTTCAGAAATTGACATTATGCACTGGAACCGATGTCTGTATCAGAATTGACTCTCCTTCAATTTTCATTCGCCTGTGTGAATCTGTGTGAACCTGCAAACTGAGTCGGGCTGAATTTATATTAATGAGAAAACACCCAAAAAGAAGTAGTAGTAGAATCCTCTCAGTGAATTCACAGATTAATATGTTTTTAATAATACAGCTTAGTTTTCATCTGTATACTACAGTAATTTAACATCCTACGCTAGTATAGTACAGTATAGAACAGTATAGTTCACTTGTTTAATGTTATATATGATGTACTTGTGTAACTAATTTGCACAATGGCAAATAAAAATCCTTCATCCTTTTTACAAGTGGACTTGTAAAACTAGAATTATAAGTTATTCATTTGGCACCTTCAATAGACTCCAATCAGGATCATGGGTGCAAGGGGAGTGATTCTGAACCAGCCGGAGGGGAAGCAAACGGATCCTCCATCACTTTAAAAGCAGCACTTTTATTGATGGCTGTCGTAGCCACTTCCAAATACATTTTCACTGAACACTTCAATTTTGCAGAACAGCTCATTCCCATTAAGTAGTTTCTTCATACATTTTCTCATGTTAGCGTGAGTGAAAGTGAAGGCATCTGAAAATATGATATGATTGTGCATATCCCTGAGATCTACTTCTGGGCCGATTTTAGGAATCGCGGATGCGATCGGGCCGATTTTAGGAATCGCGGATGCGATCGGGCCGATTTTAGGAATCGCGGATGCGCTCTTGTGCCATCTAGTGTTAATTGAGGAATCACTGGGTAATTAGCAGAGAACCACCAAACAGGAGGAAGGCAGCATTGGTGATAGCGAATGGCTGATTGAGATCCCTGCAATCATCCATCTGTCGTGAGGGTCCAGAACCTAACCCGGAAACTATGGGCACAAAGCAGGAAATAACGGGACACAAACCCATCACAGGGGATATAAGCCGTTAACACCTATGTACAATCTGGCAACCCCATTTCACCTTAGCATATTTTTGGACTGTGGGGGGGAAACCGGAGTATCCAGAGGACACCCCATGACGACACGGGGAGAACATGCAAACTCCACATATAGAGCCAGGGCGGAGACTCGAACCCCACTCCCACTGCATCGCCGTGCTCCCCCCACCATTAAACATGAAAAAATTCAAATTACATCCCTCACAGACACAGTACCGTCGGCAGGGGCCACTACAGTATTATAAGGAATTATTGCATTTGAGTTAGGATAAAAGAGGCTGCTGTGAGGTGGGGGTGTTTAGCACAGCCTGGCAAAGAGTGAACGCATTACCAAGGCAGAGAGGAAAGTTAAACAGGAGGAGAAGCACATTTACATTCAGGGAGCCATCAAACCGCCATCAGAATGCAGGGGGGTATGGATCCAGGGTCCTGGTGATTTATGGTGGCAGGGGCACACAGCTCTGACCTCAGCAATCCCCAGAATATCACAGCAGCATCATAACGCCCGTCGACTCAGCGTTGCTTTGTTATTCCTAAGCGTTACCTTTGATGCGAGGCCGCAGATTTGGGAGCGCGCCGAGATCCGAGCCCCCCCCCCCGCCGGCCGTTAACTCCGGTATAATTACTGCGCTCCACGCTGTCCGACATTACAGCCCCACGCCACACCTGATACCAGTGAAAGCACTCCAGTGGCTTAAATATTTAAGCGGACCTGTCACGGTGAGGTGGGGGGGGGGCACAGAATGGAAAGGAAGGTTCCGTAAGGGTGGGGGGCGTGAAAAGGGGCTGACTAAGCATGACGACCCCTCACATGTGGGCTTGCCGGATCAGCTGACCGGTTAAAGTAGGATGTCGCCACCTGATTTATCCCCTTGCAAGCCTTGCTACATGACTAGCATTTCATTAAGGGGGGGGGAGCTTGTGTAGGAGTGCAACGGCCCCGATCCTTCTTCACGTAGAGCAAGGTCACCCACATGCCGATAGGGATGTGCGCCTCCAGCTGTATTTAACAGGTAAACCCAGGAAAATACTGCACATCGTAATGTTTTGACAGGGGAGTTTGTTTTACACACTTTGGGGAGATCTGTCCATTTTAGACTGGGTTGTACATGGATTAACTTGTATTCTGACTGCTGTCATGAAACATTGCATTTCAGGTTCCAGACCAGATGGTTCACGAATTCTGACTCAGGTCCAGAGTACTTTTCAGATTTACGCCAGACGCAAACCACTGCCCGGAAATGGGGGCTGTGACCATGAGGACGGGATTGTGACAGCAGTGTTTCCGGTCCGTCACCACGAGTGCTCCTCAGCACCTCCCCGCGGTTCTCCCACCCGCACGGCCGGCACCGGCCACCCCCACCCGCACACATCTTCTACCTGAGGAGCTGAAACTCGAGCCTTTCGCAAATCACAGATGCCAGCTGTGTATCCATGCGAGTCGATCTTTGACATCCTGGAGATCAACGGGAGGGCTTCAGTCCAGCGTTCGTCTCGCCATCAAACTCAAAACGCATGAGGCGCGTAGGTGTGAGGCAGGGAGGAGCGAAGGTGGAGAAACCCCCGAAACGGGATGTGATTTTTCCCCTCTGCCTTTTTTTTGAAGGTAGGCTCAGGCAGGCCCAGGAGCAATCGGAGGTTAAGGGTCTTGCTCAAGGGGCCCCCGATGGTGAAATCGTGGATTTGAAAGCGGCAGCTTTCCGATCACAGACACAGCCTCGCAGACTGCCAAGTCACACACAAAGCGAGCGTCACGCCTTGGGGAAGGTGAGGGCGGCAGAGGGCCTTGCGCCGGCCGCCGTTTATCTGGCCGCGTGAGGACAAACCGCGGCCCGGTGTCGGGTTATGTTTATGGCAACATCACCTGCATCAGCACTTTTCAGGGGATGTTATTAGCTGGTCAAAGCGGACCGTTTACTCACCGCAAGGGGAAAATACCTCAGAAGCATCTGGCAGGACATTTCTCACAGTAATTCACAGAGGGCGGGGGGGGGAGGGGGGAGAGCGCCTTCCCGTCCCGCGCACGCTGCTGTGACGTTTCTGCTTCCGTCACGATTACGGCGTCCGTAGCCGGCAAGGCGGGACGACCGGGCCCCTTGAAAGATCTGACTAGCAACTACAGAGCCTCGGCACATTTGTAATGGCTCAAAATCCCCAGGTTGTGAAAACAATCTTCAGGTCTGGAGCTACTTCTGGAGGTTCCCCGTTCTGTTTACACGGAGGCGGGAAAAAAAAGAAAAGATTTATACGCACACAAAAACATCTCGAACTGAAAGGAAAGAGCCTGTGTCCATTAGTGGGGAACCTGACACTGATTTCTGCCGACGTGAGTCTCCTCTTCCTGCTGCACTACACCCCGGTGCTGGGTGCAATTGCATTCTACCAATCAGGGTGCACATCAGGCCTTGCCATCTGCTTCTGAGGGTCACCTTACAGCGTAGGCTTGGCTTTTCCTCTAGAAGTCTCCTGAGAACCCCTCCCGGGCCCCTTAGGTGCCCCTCAGTTCTCACCATGTCACTCCAGCTCCCCCCCCATCCCCCAAGTCTGCCCCAGCCCCTCCCTACTATCTGTGGGCTACATCCTCTCCTGCTCAACATATCTGCTTTCCATTCCTCCCTTCTGACAGATAATGTGTCTCCATGTAGCTTTTCCTTCTCTTTTTATCCATCTGTCCATTCATCGCCGTTCACTGCTCATCCATTCTTCTCCCCTCTCCTCATGGTCACCTCTTACCTCCACCTCAGATATTTTACTGCCTCAGTCAACACTCTAGTCAAGTCAAATTTATCCCACTCGGGTACATTTAGTTACAGACAGGTATTAAAAACATAAGAAATCCATCATGAAACCATCATAAAAGCATGCCAGATAAGACACGAGGACAATAGTACCGTACGATACAGTACAAGATCACTTCATGTGAAGATAAAACATGAGCCAAGTTGCAGAGTGCAAAAAAGTGCTTGGTGCCATCATTTATGTGGATTTACCCTAATCAGTACTAAGAAACAAGTCTTTAAATCATTTAGTCCTGTGAGTAGGGAGGGTTCACCCTTTGCCAAAAGGCAGAAGCACAAATATTTCACCTCATATCCTTAACACCCCTCTGTCTTCACCTCCCCTTCCTCCTCTGCATCTCACATGCACTCTCTCTCTTCCCTTGTGGTCCTCCTCTCCATTTCACAGACCCCCTTATTCCTCCTCACAATCTCACATACCAACCTCCACCTGGTCCTCTTCTCCAACTCACAAACCACCCATCTCCTCCTATCAATCTCATGTACCATCCCTTCTCCTCCTCTCCTTCTCACATACCCTCCTTCTCCTCCTCCTCCTCTCCATCTCACATACCCCCAGGGGAGCCAGGCAGGTGGGCTCAGCAATGATGTGCTGCTCTCACTCGGGGGGGGGGGACGATATGATTTCTCCTCTGGGTTCATCTCCAATGGCCGCTGTGAAACATGACATCAGACCTTTCAGCGGTCGCTCACAGCTGTAGCCAAACAAAGACACACTCCCAAGGCCTGGGTCTCCTGTCTGCATGTGCGCATCGAAAAGGCTGCTGTGGGCCAAGTGTGACATAAGAAAACTGCTCTGGGGAGAGGGCAGAACCCAACAGAGACCCCTTGTTTTTGCCAAAAACGCAATGCAGTTAATAATACGTTTCTCCCTAAAGCAGATTCTTAAATCACTTCACACTTACTTAAAAACGTTACCCTGTGAGATGCGACCTCCTCGCCACTTTTACTTTCATATCATCAAAATACCACACGCTATCGGCCATGAGAACATGAAAGGATTGACCGCTGTCATTAGCTGGGCTGAGAGGTCACGGGGGCCTCCTCCATAGCGCGGTGTGCGGTTCAACCAGGTTCGGCTGTGCTGGCGACGGGAAAGTCACCGGTTCGAATCTCGAGGACGGGAGAGCAATCTCACCATTAGCCCCCCGAGCGAAGCCCTCGACTCCCCAGTCGCCCCAGCAACTGCCTGGCCCGGCTTTCTCGGCTGTACATTACTCTGGTTGAAAGTATCTGCTAAAATAAATTAATGTGATAAGTGGAACATAAAAGGCAGACAGATGTCCAGGATGCCCCCCATCTGTCCATTGGGTCCTCTAGGTTCCTGTCCAGTTTGAGTCTAAAGAGATTCAAAAGTGCTTGGTGTGGGATGCCAGCTGCTCTTACTCACGGACAAGCACCGTTTCCAGTCCTTTGGCTCCCGGCTGATATAAATTGGTGCAGAGTCAGTGGCTAAGCTACTAAAAGCAGTACCGACTGCGTCCTGGTGGGTTTGCGCTAGCCCTTCTCCCCCAGCGAGTCATCTTAATGTCTTGCCGACAGGTGACACGCACGCTGTGGTAACGTACCACACCGTGTAACGAGCTCCCTGCTTCCCTGCCGCCGTTAAAGGATTTGGCACGTGGCCACAAACACATTGCTGGCTTTAGCGTTTGACCCCAAACCCGAAATCCTGAATAGTTAGTCGGAGAAGTAGATCAATACATCAATATATCTTACTAAGTCCTGAAGACCTAAACACTTATCGTGCTTCAGAGGAGAGCCCTCATCTTCCCACGTTACTATGAAACCGACGGCATAGACACAGAGGACAGAACATGGTTTCCCATGTTCCGTTTTCGAAAGGTCCATGCAGACTGGCTGTCTGACAAAGGAATGGTTATGATTTTCCCTCATGAGGGACCAACAGCAGCCAGCAACAAAAGCAGTCCACTGGCAAACATGAGTGTGTTTGGCCTGTTGTTATAACACGTCCCGAACTACATCCAAACTATTGTTTCTTCTACCACATCATTATGGTCTGATTGCAGCTGTTAGAGTTTTAGCATTTGTGATAAGAAAATCTGTAGGAAAAATTCAAACTACCCTCAGTACTCAGAGTACTAGTGATTATTTCCCCAGTGGTTCCTAACATGGAGATCAATGCAAATCGCCGCTGCAAATGCAACACCAAGGATTACAGTAAAACTGGAACATTAACCAGTCTCGGCCTGCAGCTCATACATTGGTGAAACCAGTTGCCACGGAAGGTCTTTACCTGCCTGCTTGGTGGTGTGTGGCTGTGATGGAAGGCGACCGGTGTGTATCCCAGACGCAGCATAGTGATGTCATCATTGGGCCCCTGAACAAGGCCCTTAACATTCAGCTGTTCCAGGAACTGTTTACTTTTGCCTTCTCAAAAGCAGGTCTGATAAATGCACATTTTCAGTTACAGGTTGTGTAGAGGTTAAGGATTCAAATCCGGATAATTACCAGTGAGAGACTTGCCCCGAACTGCCCCAACAGAATATTCAGCTGTATAACTGGGGAAGGAGGCCTTTTGGGGGGGGGGTGGTGGTCCATGTCAGAGGATTTATCGGATGCAGGGCGAGTGAGTGCCCATCTGCTGCCGCTTTAGTGGTGAGATTGGAAACACGTCGCAGCCGCTCAGCACGCCTTTTCCCAGGGAAATAAGCTCCGCCCGTGGTTTCCATCTCCGAAAGAGACACCCAGCGCCTCTCCTGCCAGGGTGAGCCTCGGGAGTGAGCTGTCAGGCTTCTGGGCGTCCTCCTCTCTGCTCACTCTCCCTGCGCCAACACAGCATTAGGCCATGACATCAGGGGCTGCCAGGGGAAATATTATGGGGAAGAATAGTTATGTCATCAGAAAAATGACTTTCCAAGCGCCTTGCCCTGTAACACTGCTGTCCATCATCATCATCATCAGAGATGACGGGGATGGGATGTGGCTCAGTGGGTTAGGCTGCTGTGTCAATGATCACAAGGTTATCAGTTCAAATCCCATGGCTAGGCAGAGTGGTTTCAGCATTGGGCCGCACTAATTATTCCATACCTTGCAATCTAAAAAATGTAGGTCACTTTTGATAAGTGTCTGCTAAGTTAATAATAAAAGAAACGTGTAAGAAAATACATAGAACGGTGATATGAAGCCAGCCAGGTCACCCACGGAACCACTAGGCCCGTTCTGGGCAATTAGTCATTTTTGAACTGGGAGACATTAAGAGCCAAAACTGAGGGGTGATGGTTGGGGCTGGGGTTAGCTTAATCTGTCAACAGGGCTTCTACAGCAGGGATTATTTTCCATACGTGGCTTAAATCCTCCGAGATCAGATGCCTCATCTTGGATGAGTTAATGCCAGTGAAACTCATCCGGGATAAGTCGGGTGACTGAAAGGCCCATATTTATCGAGTGTAGAAAACATGTCCAGCAAGTCTTTGAGGAAAGAAAGGGCTCACCTTTGCACACGAGAGGACCAGGGCCTCGTATTAGAAGGACACGAAGAATTTCAAGAACTAATATGCACAAGGGGTCACATGGCAAAAGCAGCACAAACCAGAGAAAGCGGCTGGCAAAAAGAGGCCGACAAATTAAACACGGGAGCAGTATACATAATACTTAACGAATGCAGCGTTTCATTTGCTAGGCGTCAGTGTAACTATTATTTCATATGTAAATCCAGATCAAATGTAAGCACAATGAGAACAGGTTCAAGTGAAGTACAAGAGTATACTTGCATAATATACCACTATACTGGTGAATATTGGTATATAACTATATAAACACACACCTTGACTAGTTTGACTTTGAATATAAGGTGTTGTTAAATCTTTGGAGGAACAATATCGCCCCGTCGGCTAAAGCGGTATCTTTCGAAAATAATTTCCTCCGGGAGCAATAAAGGATCTTGCCGATCACGCAAAACCCTCTGGATATGAAATTCCCTTCTAATAATTTGCGGATCGATATCAATTGGTCGCTCATCCCTGAATGGCGAGGTCATGACTGACTGGATTTCAACGCACGGACACCAAGCTAATCCTTGTTTACGTAAAACAAACCTGCTCGGAGCAGGTTTGGGGATTTGGATGTGCTGCTATGGCAACACATCCATCAAGAAAAAGCCAACAGATCCAGGATCACACCAAATCATCAACAATTACATGCGACTAAGAGAGTAAATCCACGTTTTCAAAACACCCCCTGGTCTGTTGGTCATGAAAACTCATACAATTACAATTTTTTTAATCCGGCTATTGAAAGCACATTTGTTTGCGTTTATGATTACTTTGCTCATTACATTTTTGTGACTGACTTGTTACAGTGCTGAAAAATCTGCTCTCAGAGTACTGCGATGACATTAAGCGACCCAGATAATACTGGCTTTGTGTTCACGCCTACAGAGCAAATGTTACACTAGATAAACAGTTGCTGAGATCGAGCCACCAGCACTCAGCATGCTAATCACTTGTATCCTCCTTTGAACTAAATCCAAGATGATTGTTTAGAATGGAGTCTTGGTTCTTGTTTGATTAAAAAATAGCTTCTGCAGCCAAACGAAACACGTGCAACAGAGACGTGCAGGGCATTCAAAAATCACAAGTTCGTGATTTCGTATAAGAAATGGGAGGTCCAGTGGTAACATGATTACTCTGCTGGCGATGGGATTTGAACACACAACCTGCGGGTCACAGATCTCCAGCCCAGAGCTGCATGTCGCCCCTGCTCACATCACAAACCAAAACAGTGAGGGTGTACCTCCATCCCAGCACTAACATCCAAGCTCAGGAGGAAGATACTCAGGCACCCGCATGTCTACAGAGATGTTTAAAGGGCCCCCAAATGCTCTCCTCCGTCCTGCCCAGCAGAAGCTCAAAACATCTACAATTCAGGTCCCACACACACTCATGGAGGAGAGGAGGCAGAACAAGGCCCTAGCTGAAGATTACTGTACGTGTGCCTGGATAAAACTTGAAGGCAACTTGGCTGAACTACACGGGTCACAGGTTTCCCACGAGGTTGGATTTTCTCTTATGAGAATCTATTAATGTGTTGGAGTTCAGGAAACCGCTGTCATTTATGAACCCACGCATATACAAATTGTCGGCATGTCAGGGGCAGGAAAGGTGTCCCAGGGACTTATGGTCCTTCAAGATGTAGAAGGAGTATCGTAAATTCTCTTTCTGTTAGGCCCTTCCGCTTTCATAGTTGTCTGAAGGTTGTCGCACCACTTTGATACCTGTACGGGTTTCCCCGAGTCGCTTCCTCGTGTTTAGGATGTGTAAATAAAAAGCATTGCACCGTCCTCACACTTACCGTGTCACCACGCTGCCTTTAAGGAAACGCCACCCCTTTAAGGCTCCGTGGGAGCAGGCGAGCGGGAGCGCCTGCCAGCGGGAAACTCGGCCGCGCGTGTATTTCACAGCGCGTTCAGGCCGCCCTGACACAGTCCCCCGCGGTTTGGGGGGAGGGGGGGGCTCGGCCCCATTTGACAAACCTTCTGTCAGAGTGACTAACCGCAGAGCTATGGGGAGGCGTTCCCTGGTGATGGGGAGGGGGGGTCGGTAAACACTAACATTCAGCACAGCTACATCTCACAATGCTGTGGGCTAAGAAGGGCTGGGAGGGGGGTAGCACACTATTTAACATTGGCTTTGTAGCTGCCTGACAAAGTGACAGCACCTCAAGACTCAGTGGCTGGTCGTGCTCATTGCCATGGTGATACTGACCCCCCCCTCGGGCAGCCTCAAGCGGGCCTCCCTAGCTCTGACTGATGCCACAGACTCATATGATAGGGTCAGGAGTAGCAGCTGGTCTCCAGATAAGGGAACCTCTAAGGTCAGGATAGCGGCAAGCATGATGGGAGGTGATGTAGACTTTCAATACGATGATGGCGATATCCCGGCCGTGATCCTTCTGTAAGGTGCTAGAGCAAGGCTCTCTCCACCCCCCCATCCATCTGTCCGTAAAGTCTCAGATTTCTTAAGCTAAAAGCGTTCACTAAGTGAAGAAACCTTGAAGAGCTGCCTCTATTCTCATTTCTTAACCTTGCTGGAAGACTGGAACCCAGTGATTCCCAGTATGGTCGTTTGGTCCTCAGGACCCCCCAGACAGTCCAGGTTTTTGCTCCCACCTGGCTGCAAGTAAGGAGGAAGCAATATTATTGACTGTCTGGCAGGTAGCTAGGAGGGAGCATAAATGTATAGCGTGTGGGGGTCCTTGAGGACCGGGTTGACACACGCATCCTTAGAGGATGACTGATTGTTAGTTACGGCCGTGGTCGAATGCGTTACCCATGGTTTCACCTGAGAAGCACTGCTTACAAGGCAAGACTAACAAAACCGATTTTTAAAAAGTGAATCCATGGCTATGCCTTTGTTTCATAAATAAATCAATAAATTGTTGATTAACACGGAGCTGTGATGGATTCGGTTGTACCATCTAGCTGGAGATGGAGCTTAAGCTCTTAGAAGACCAGCCATGCTGATATTTCCCCCACAGACTTATCCAATAAACCAGTTTCTCAATCCAGTCTTCAGGGATCCTCAAGCAGTCCAGATTTTCCCTCCCTCCCAGCTCCCGACACACCTGTACTAGGGATTCGCTGATCCTGATTGGCTGCGAGGGAACAAAAACGTAGCCTGCCTGGGGGTGCGCGAGGACGGGGTTGAGGAACACTGCAATACGCCCTTTTACCCTGGTCTACTGCAGACAGCAGGAGCCCCAGTGTGATGAGAGATTTGCTTCTGACGTACTGGTTTGTGAAATCAGCTCCCCATCGGTGCCGGCTGCAGAGAAGCCTTGCTGTGAGACCGGGAGGCGGAATGCTGGCCGGCGGACCGTGAGAACGGGGGCCCTTATGCTGCAATCCCCTGAATGCGTGTGGAGAAACACCTGTAAAATGTGAAGCCAAGTCAGGGCACTAAAACAGCAGGCCAAAGCAATTAAAACAAACAGGGAGCCCAGGTCATGTGACCACGGCAGACCATCTCCGGCAGTTTCGAACCTCAGCCGTAACCAGAGTTTTATTTTTGTTAATGCATGATTTGAATTACATCTCACTGAGCTAAACAGATGGCAACAGGGAAACTGAACAGTCAAAACAGGTTTACACTCAGCTGGGAAATAGTATCTTTGTTCAAAGAATAATACGGAATAAAACGATGGAACCATGCACTATAAAGCAGTGAACTTCCACAACCTTGACAGGGTTCGCCTGCTCCTCTGAAATCACAAGTGATGTCTGGGGCAGTAAATCAGAGGGATGTCTGACGACCACCCCCCCCCCCTTACAATAGACACGATTGATTGGATAGGAAGGAAAGGGGGAGAACGGAGACAAAGCATGTGTTCGGGCGCAAGGAACAGCTCCCTGCATTAGGGATCTATGCCAGTGGAAGGTTGTGGGTTTGAATCTCATTACCAGCAGAGCATCAGCGTCTTGACTTCTGAGATCGACCTCAGAACTGGCGGATAGGCGCAGCGCTGACCTGCCGTGAATCCCGATTCAAAACGTTCGCTTGCATTTTCAATTGTTTGTAACCACCCCCCCTCACCCTGCCCTGCTTGGCAAAAGACAACTTCTAAGCTCTCCAGGAAAGGGTGACACTGAGGCTGAGACTGAATACATGCCACCCCATGCTTCAGTAATGCCCAAAAGGGTGTCTCCAGATAAATAAAGGCCATCTGAGCCCACAACAGATGTGAGAGCAGGGTGTTGACAGTCAATGCCTGCTACGAACCAATAACAGGCACCAGAATATGGTTACAAAAGGAAACTGTAATATGCCCACAAACGCAATCTTTTCAGCAGACAGGAGTAAGATGGTTAGACCCAGTACCAGTTCAAGCACCCCTGTCTGCACAAAGTGATGCTGGCTAACTAAATCAGCACCCCCCCCCCGAACATGGCGCTCTATGCTGTCGCTTGTCACCTGAGAGGTTGACCAGTGGCGGTTAGACCCTGCAGTTGGAGGCTTGTATTGGGGGTTAATGACCTGCACCCACCATCGGCTTCATCCTCCTCTTCCGCGTTTCATCAGTTCCATCAGGCAACAGCTTGTGGAGACCACGCTCTCCACAGAGAGGGGGGGCGATGGTCACTCCCAGCCTTGCTGGCATGTGCACTTGGCACCAGGGGGGAGGGCAATCTTCATACCGTGCAGTAATAGCCCCCCCCCCCGCTGGGCTGCTGGCCTGCATCCACCCACATTATGCAAAAGCACACCAAAGTGCAACGAGAGGAAGAGGACCGGCGCCACGGCATCGGACCTGGGCTTCTCCGGGCTTCTCCCCCATCCCTGCTGGCCGCGCTCTCGGAACCGCACATGTTTCTCGTTTGGCGCGGAAAATCAGCTGCAGCAGTGGGGGGGGGGGGGGGCGGTTTTACCGATTTCAGGAAAACAGGTACTTTTAATCATTTTTATGGATCATAGAGTTTACGCAGCATATAAATAAAAACATGCGGGCGACGCCCCCCCAGCCCTGCTGCTTCCCAGGTAGCCGCATAAATGCCAGAGCCGTCAGGCAGGGGCGGTGAAGGCTGGCGATCGCAGAGCGGTAGGAGATGGGGCACCACGGGCGGCTTAAATCAAGGGGGGGGGGGAGGGGGGTAAGGTACCAATGCTATTGCTGAAATGTAATGAGCAAGTGTAGGATTTAAAAAAAAAATTATTTAGGTGGGAGCATATGAAGGGCCAATCTTATCATATGCTCTGAATCTGAGAGTGACAGGATAGGAGGCAATCGACGTTCACTGGGACCAGTGCTCCAGTACATTAGCACAGTCATGTCAATTCAAGTGGGCTTCGTTGCCATGCCTTCCACATACTGGTGTACCGTGGCACCAAATAACGTTCCTCCTAACGTTCCTCCTAACGTTCAAACACAGGACAGCGCAAAACAGGGGAGACGGACACAAGGGTTTATGTACATGGTGCAACGTGTGTGTAGACAATTAGTAAATCGACAGCAGCATAAGAGTGTATGACTGCTGCCAGGAGACCCACATAAAGGAAGGACTGAACTCTGACGTAACTCCCAGGTGAAGGTCGAGTGGGAATGATCGCTGAGGGACACACGTCGTCGTTAAATTCAGAAGAGCTGGACATTCATCTTCCATGACGGCATACCAGTGACGTTTCATCACCACATGGAACAGTAAGACATTAACAGTAATCAATGCCAATTTCAGAAAAATATTTAAATGATGTATCCAGCACAAATTCCTCATTAGCCTCATTTATCAGACTAATTTTATTTCTCTGTCAAGCCAGCTGCCAAATTAATATGAACCTGAACGGCAAAACGGACCAGTGCCTAGTTATTGGAGTTTGTCAATGAAAAGAATGTCTTGGAAAGGTCGGGTGGTCTGTGCCTCTATTCATTTGCAAAAGTACGGAGTCATGTTCTCACTACTGCATTGTTGTTTTAAGAGATCTTAACTGCCCGTTAGGAGACAAACGCAAACCAAACCGTAGTCCCATGAGGGCAGCTGAAGGGTTTCCATCTTCTTGGCTGGAGTCACACGTTTTTTTTTTTTTTTTGGAATGTGCAAAACAATGTTTGCAGCGATTGGCTACACCGATATCACCCACTGCTGGACTCCAGACACGGTTTCCCTCAGAAACCCTGGGCCCAGGACCTCCCGTTAGCCGAAAATCCTGCACAAATCACCCCAACTATGAACGCAATCTGCATTCATTCACCTCTTGGAAAAATAGTTATAGACCAGCTGCGGTGGAGAAAGTAGCTTCTCAGGTCAACGTATTACTTATTGTTTGACCAACACCCCCCAACAACCAGGACATAACTATCTCCGTTCCTCTCCACACGGGCCTGGATGACACCGAAGCCTGTATCTCAAGGCCAGATTGCAAAGCTGGATAACTTGTCGGATCTAATGAACCCCAGTTATTTTCAATCACTCACATTTCAGGCTTGTAGGTTTGTGATACAGGTTTCACAGCTTTGATGATGTCATAGACTGAGTTGTTTTCATGTTAAGTACCACTAGCCAATCAACCTATGCAGTCTAAGCAATGCAATCAGTTTCAGCAAGGTTGGAAGACCACTTCGTTTTACATCCTCGTAAATCTCAGAGGGAGGTTTGTGTCTAGGGTGCGGGCACCCTGTGGGGTGGGGGGCTAGGAGCCGAGTTAGATGAGCACACCAGCATCGGCCAGGTAGCTTGGAAGTGCTTCAAGGTCAAATGAAGGAGATAAGGGAGGGAGACAGGTGACTGCACACATACAACAGCCCCACATGATGCTACCATCTATACTTGCCGATATATCCAGACAGCAGGACGGTGGGAGGGCATCCACATACTTTCCCCTGTATAGATAGTACCACCTGCTATTTGCTGACGGGGGCCGCGTGTGACTTTGTGGATCAGGGAAACGAGGAATGTCCGTTTCATTTGGTGACGGTGGGGTGGAGTAGACCAAGTTTTAGCCATATATATATATATATGGCAGGATACTTCACGTCATTAACTAAAGCCTTAAAGAGGGGCTCTGACCTGGAACGGGGAACCTGCAGGAACCGCATGAGTGACTGCCAAGGGGAAACGGAGGAGTTCCATGCACTAACAAATCGGAAAAATAAAACAGGATTAATTCCTTAAAAGCCTACTCCACTTTCCAAAAATGGCTACACATGTACAGCTGCGACCAAAAGTTTTGAGAATGACAAGCGTTGGTTCTCACAGAATTTGCTGCTTCAGTGTTTGCAGATGTTCTCGGATGTTTCTGTGGTTTCCTGAAGTATAATTAAGCATTTCATAAGTGTCAAAGGCTTTTATTGGTAATTACATTCAGTTTATGCAAAGAGTCAATATTTGCAGTGTTGGCCCTTATTTTTCAAGACCTCTTAAATTCGCCCTGACATGCTGTCAATCAACTTCCGGGCCAAATCCTGACTGATGGCAGCCCATTCCTCCACAATCAATGTTTGGAGTTTGTCAGAATTTGTAGGTTGGTTGTTTGTTCACCTGCCTCTTCACCACAAGATCTCAATGGGATTAAGGTCTGGGGAGTGTCCTGGCCATGGACCCAAAATGTTGATGTTTTGTTCCCT
Source organism: Pollimyrus isidori (assembly GCA_019775955.2). Taxonomy (NCBI): domain Eukaryota; kingdom Metazoa; phylum Chordata; class Actinopteri; order Osteoglossiformes; family Mormyridae; genus Pollimyrus; species Pollimyrus isidori. Next base: position 17,750,989 of record JABFDZ020000001.1, read on the forward strand.
GAGCCACTTAGTTATCAGTTTTGCCTTATGGCACGGTGCTCCATCATGCTGGGAAAGGCACCGTTCATCACCAGACTGTTCTTGGATGGATGGGAGAAGTTGCTCTCGTAGGATGTCTTGGTGCTATTCTTTATTCATGGTTGTGTTCTCAGGCAAAATGGTGAGAGCCCACTCCCTTGGCTGAGAAGCAACCCCACACATTGTCTCAGGATGCTTTACTGTTGGCATGACACAGGACTGAT
>JABFDZ020000001.1:17774332-17792498 GCA_019775955.2 Pollimyrus isidori
CACGGGTAACCACGCCGGAGGCAGGCTTCAAGCCAAGGGACAACATTCGAGTGAGGGTGTGTGTGTGTGTGTGTGTGGGGAGGGTTATGACCATCCCTCAAAACAACCACAGCCAAGCCACTGGAGAAGCAATCGGCGCTCATGACAAGAACCCTGCCATCACTGCTGCATTCATCACACGATGATCAAAGCAGGAATCAGAGTAAATAAGACGCAAACCAGAACACTGATTAAACAGATGCATTAATCAGGTAGAAAAACAGAGCTAGAGATAACTAACCAGGGCAGGATAAAGACTATTCACAGATGAGCCAGTCAGATCCCATCTGCCAGGGTGTGATTAAGGGTAACGATGATGTGTAAGGTAAGAATGAGGGGCTGAAGTATCCAGGCATCAGAAAAAGCCCAACATTTAGGTGGGGGGGAGGGGTCACAGAACAATGGCAAAGAGTCCAGCAAGCGCTCACCTGATGAAGATCGCTATGCTGCAAGGCGGGGGCAGAGCTGACCGGTGGGGCATAAGTGGAAGCATAGACCGGTTCCTATAGGGCAGAGCCCACATAAGGGGGTGAGGTAGGGGGGACAGAACAGGATGTGAGATGTGGAGCGTTAGGCAGCACGGCGGACAGTCACTGGGAGAAGATAGACTACCACTCCGGGCTGGCGGCTCGAGTAAACACTTGAAACCAAGGATGTAAAAATCGCTCCTTATGATCTTAAGAGTAGAACACTTCATCCATTATGCTGCAAGGCTGTTGACCTCCCCACGGAGCTGACACCAGCACGCAAATTAGATGTGCAGCTAGGAATCCACAGCACAGTGTCACAAGGGCTGTCGAGTCAGCCAGAGTGAGAGAGCATTCCATGCATAAACCTTAGAGAGGGTGTTAGGCCCAGGTCCTTGCCAGGTCTCGCAGGACAGCAGGGAATGTGGTTGAGGGGCTCATGCCAAAATCAGCTACATTTCAACCCACCTAGGCTGATCGTTTTTCCCTCAGGCCAAACCAAAACAAGGCACAGCACAGTTCACCCAACGGGACCTCCAGGTAGAGGCTGATCTCAACAACTCCACCACTTTGCTCCACTGCACCGTGAAGCTAAAAGGTCCATCACAGCGTCATGCTCAGAAGCAGAGTGCATGGAGGTCCCCAACACCGGCCACCGAGAAGCAGCAACGCCATCAGCACACTGGCCAAGCTTACCCAGAGCTGCTCAGAAACCAGCAAATCATCGGTTACCAAGCCCTCCTCCTACAAGCCAAGACAAACGGACATGTTGCAGAATAATTGTGGAAGGGCTTTGGTCAGAGACCTCGTGAACCTTGCAGATCACAGGAGGATTGCTTACATTGCCCTACACATGCACAATCGCAGATAAACATGCCCCTGACATGGATACACTTACCTGATATCTGGATCAGAGAGATATAGAGGGAAATAGACTCATTTATAAAGGCACTTATATGCCATAGTATTAGCAACTGATTAAGATGTAATGTATTGGGTAATACTGACATGCTGAGCCCAAGAAACGTGTCAGTATTTCAAGGGAGGGAAAAAACGACACTTTTCGCAACTCTGTTCAAACTCCCATCCTTAAAATGCTGGTATTAGCCTGTTCGGACCAGTTTAAAAGACCAGCACAAGAAATGTGACTTAAATTTCTACAGATCAGGTTTAATGCCGAGTCACTTAATTGACACTTTTTGCCCGAATTCGCTATAGATGTAGTGCTGAATGGCTGCCAGACGTAGGTGTGGCCCCTAATTCCCGTGGGAATCCGCTCTGTGGTTCTTATTCCAGGAAAGGAGTGGCTCCTTTCCCACTCACAGGTCCACAGAAAACCCTTCATCCCTGATGAGAGCTGTTCATGTCTACACTCTCTCCTGGCTGGTCTGACGATCACTGAGAAGTTTCTACAGCTGTGGCTCCAGCCTAACAAAAACCCCGGCCCAGGCAACAAAAACAGTGGACAACATGCATCATGCAAGACATGTTCTCATCGAAGTACGGCCACAATGCAACAGGTGCGCAGCACCACAGAAGCTCCTCTGAGCTCTGCATTAAGCCAGGAGACAGAGCAGTGCCTCTGGTGCAGTTAGAGGCCTCCTACACACTCACACAGCCAAGGGTGTGCAGAAAAAACTCACACCTATTTCCAGACACACTGATGGGCTGCATGTTACATTGCATTATAAATCGCATTTTTTTTTTGGTATATGTGCAATAATCACCAGGGCGGGGGTAAGCACTGGCTTTTCCCCATACTTAACAGACATCTACTTACACCCACAATTTGGTAAGCAAATTAGTGGCTTGCCAAAAATATTAACGAGAGGTGTACTGCAATGTAACAGCAGGTATAAATTCAGCGTATCCTGATGTTATTTAAATTCACATAGCGAAGCACGCCACATGCTAATGTTTTGGTACGGCATGGAACTGAAGAAAGGAACAGCTCAGCGGCCACATTTTAAAAGAGGTGATCTTCTGAACAAACGAGGTAAAAAAAGATGTTAGGGGTGTGGCGGCACTCTGTGCAGTTGAAAGTTTGACATATATTGAACATAAGGATGCTTCGAATGTATACGGATTGCCAACTTTGGGCTTTACAATACGCCTTTCCTTTATATTTTAGGCATACTACTAACCTGCTTACTGAATTGTGGACACGAGTAAATGTCCATATTAGTATAGAAAAGCTGGCTTCTGGAAAAATATTTGCGCTTGCCACCAGAAGCCCGGGTGAGTGCTGGGCACGCGCCACACATTTGAGATTGATATCGCCATGTGACACCATGCAGCCCTGCTGGATCGCTACAGAATTAAGTGAGATGCACGTGTATCCAAGCCTGCTTATTCTGAACTGATGAGGCATTATGGAGGAGAAGAGAGCCTGGAAAGAGTTACCACACACAGAATACATCATTGGTAGAATACAGCTCCACAAAGTGAACGCAGTACGTTTTAAATATGGAAACTACTAGAGCCTACAATTACATATTAACATTTCCTTTGGTAAGTCAGCGTGGCGAGTCAGTCCACAGTAAAACCGCTCACACACGTACGGTACATGGAAAAAGTCAAACATCTTAAATCAGCGAGTGAGAATAGTACAATGCTGACCTCATCAATGTAAACAGCAGAGTAATGGAGGGCGTATCTGCTTGGGCCCCAAATGCGGATCGTAATTACATACAGCTGCATTTGATGAACATCAGGCATATATTTCTCAGAACCGTGAAACACAGGAATCGTACATTTGATATGACGGGTTTCAATGCCAAGTGAAACAGGATAATAGGATATGATTTGTGGACACAGGACATTAAAGGTCGACAAGCTGATAGAGCAAATTAGGGGCAGATTCACAATTACACCCAAAGTAAATATTTCCCCCAAAACACTTAGAAACATTAAGTCACATGTCAAAACTCGGAGCCAAAGCAAATGTAAACTTAAAGGGCCGGTTTAGCTTTACGGAGAGACGGGGCCGGTAAGACGTCACAGGCACTGCCGAAATCAAACTGTGGCAAACCTTTAATGGAGCTGCACACAAGATGGTATTTAGTCCTGAGTGTCGTACCACAATGCAGCACGTGTGAAATGCGACCATGTGGTGCTGGCACATCTCTGCACTTACATCCAAGCTGATAATTCAGGGGGGTGTTACTACAGTACTGAATTAAGCCTTAGTAATTGGATAATTAACAAAGCTTGACCATGCGCTGTATGCTGCATGCTTGCAGATTTATGTCCTAATAGTAGGTCTTGGTATTGTTACAATGTATTGTGTAATAACACTACATTATGCAATAACTTGACAATGTAACAAATTCAATGATTATGACATTGATAATTGTAATAAGGTAATGTTGCAGTATAAAATCAATGAGAAAATGTTACCAATTTGTGGACAAGTTTTTACATAGTGGCGTTATTACATAATGCGTTGTTACACGGTGACAACATGTAAAAACATCGCATGCAATGAAAATTTGTTACATTTTATCGAGTTATTACATAATGTGGCATTATTACAGAATGCTTTGTAACTAATTCACACAGTTTGATCTTCACGTCAATTATTCAGCAGATGCAGTCAGGACAGGGGTGGGAACGGAGCTGCAGCAGAGCTGTTCGGTCAGTGAGACGGGCCTTACCGTTTTCTTGAAGCCAGGTTCCATCTCCCAGAAGTGCGTGGGTTTCTCTGCCATGGCTGCCATCGCCACGTCCTGCTTCTTGTTGATTCGGTTCTTCCAGTCCTCCTCGCCACTCTTTTTAAGCAGGGCCAGCCTGGGGGGTGGGGGGTAATGACACTGGGTTATTGATGTGCACTGATGAGACCCTCCACATCAACGCCTCTATATCAACCCTTTGCTCCCCAGGCTGCACTTGCCGAGTTAGCTGTATCAGATAATAGGGTTCCAGATGTCCACATGCAGCTGGCTTTACCATGGAAGTGCTGCATGGCCACTAGTATCAAAGTACCAGCTACCCCTGCCACTCAGGATTCAAGATCCAAGATCTTTATTAGCAATTGGTAACAGGTGCATTGGAAGGCTTAGCCTAAAGACAGGTGTTGGACGACAGAGTGCAAAACTAGATGATACTGTATGTAGCCAGGGGCTAAAAAGTGTAGTAGTAGATCTACAAGTGCATGTACATGACTAGTACAGGAAATGTGGATACTGGAAATTCAAATTGCTTGGGGAAATAAACTGCACTTGAATCTGGCGGTCAGGACACTCAAGAGTTGGTTTAGTGCAGCCAAAAACCTCAAACCAGGAGCAAAGGCTGCAAAGCCGTTCACCCCCAGGCTACTCATGCAAAACTTCACACTCGACAGCTAAATATCATCGGACATAGCTCCTTTTAATGCAGTGCATCGTTTTGAAGACGACAGCCTACAGCCAGCGTCTTCCGGTTTATGAGTTACACAGCAGACAAAAGGAGGCCGCAGGTTCCAAACAAAGTCCAGAGGTGAGTAGAAAAGGGCCACTCAATTCTAGGTGCCTCTGCAGTATATACACAGAGCAGTGCATTGTGGGTATGAATGCAGGATAAGATTACACTCGTCTTGGCAGGATGCAGAACAACCGAAAACAAAACTGCTGAAGAGATATTCAGCCACGGAGGCTCAGGAATAGCATAACCGGACAGCACTGACCCTAAACCTCCTTCCTTTCCACTACAGTTCTCTGGGTTTGACAAACATCAGAGCATAAACAGCCTCTCAAACGCAGCTCTGATACAGCATGCGGCACCAGGCTTAGGGACATGATCTGACCTCAATAATTAGCTTTTGTGCAATTATCAGGGCAAAAAGCACAGTGGGTCAACTCTTGACCCCTTGACCCCTAGCACACTCAAGCTAGCGCACTTGACCCCCTTCATAGCGCACTCAAGATATATAGGATCCCTCCACCTTCATAACCTGGAAAAACAGTCCCATCCATCTGGATACCGGACAGCTGAAACTGCCTGGCCATCAGTGCTAAATATAAAAATAAACAAAATAACCAGAGGGCATTTAACACATTCTATTCCATAACCAAAGACCTATGACACAGCTCAGTATCCATATAACAAGCCACTCAAAACACATGAATGGCCAGCCAACATTCCCAACTCCCCTGCAAAGACAGACTCCCTCCCAGTGAAGCATCAAAGGGCACAACCTTAACAGAGAAGCGCCTGGCGCGTCTTCGGGGGAATTGGGTCCGCAGGCTGACACACTGCCCTCAGCATGAAGGCCGACAGCAGAGTGGAGCCAATCGAAAGGGGGAACCAAGAAACTGGCGTGCGAACTGGCAGCAAAGATCATCAGCTCACAGCAAAGCCCAAAGCGCGACCAACACAGGGTGTGAAACTACACCCCGCATGTGAGCATCACGTTAACCAGATGAAGCGCAGAGAAAGCAGGGTCAGCAAGTTCCTGGAGCAATTGGGGGGCTATGGACCCAATTGTGAAACCACTCTGACAGGGGTTCGAATCCAGAACCCCAGGCATCACTATTGAAATCGAGCCGGACTTTGTACCTGCCGAGATGAAACCGATTCTGAACCGGTGTCCTCCAAGCTACAATCAACATCCGCCCTGCTGCCTCTAACTCCACCCCCCCCCCCCCCCCCCCAACCTGTGACGTAACCTATATTCCGCAGAGACACAAGGTACCTCTAGCCAAACAATGCTCTCTGTGCGTGCTGATACAGCACTTGGCGACAATACAGCGCACAGCGAGACTAAGGGGACATCACAAAGTAACATCTATTATCAAGAAACGGGACACAGACACACACACACACAGCACAATGCTAGACATCCACACGCCCCCAGCTCACCTCTCCTTGATAGACATCTGTTGAGTGGTCATGTTCTCATAGAGGTTCTCCGCAGGCTCTGGGCGGCTCGCCTTGGCAGTCGGGGGCTCCTGAGAGTTGGCGATGCCGTCTTGGGGCACGCGTCTCCACACCGGCACTGCTGGGGCTCTGTCAGCTATGCTGGCCTCTGGAAGAGAGGCGGAGACTGATGTGGGGATGTCGAGAGAGAGAGAGGGGGGGGGGGCAGGATTAGACAGCCCCAGTGCAACCTCTGACAGAAAAACTGTGACCAAAAAAAAAAAAACCAACTGTAGGGCTTATCAGCTGTCAGACTTCAGCACAAGGCTCACAGAATGTTCCCACCCCTCCTCCAACAACCCCCTCCTTCTTAAAAACTTGTAAACTAAACACATAACAGAATGAGAAACCAGATGTCCCTCCCACCCCATCCCCAGCCCTGAATTGAGAAGCCATCGTCCTTTGATGGCTCCATTCACCTGAATGCTGAGGCACGGAAAGACGCGAGCAAGAGTCGAGCAGCCAAACAGGAAAACCTGACTGCCTTTCTGTTAAGGCTGAGAGGAAGCGCATAACCACAGAGGAAAGTGACACATGGGCAGCAGAACCGGAAACAAAAGAAGTTAGAGAGAGAGAGAGAGAAGGTTTTAAGTGAAATCGGGCGCTTTTGCGACCTTGAATGCTCAACAGGCGTTTTACTCGGAAATAACAGGTGATGTTCTCAGCCACTGGGAAAGCAAGGGAGACGTTAAAGGGACGAAGCCCTCAGTTTAGAAAGATTAATGCAGCGAAGCTGCCTGTGTAGAGAATCACTCATCCTCGGCACCCCCCCTGTACCTGAGCTGGTTGTCCCGGGGGCAAAGCCGCCACCCTCTTCGTGCAGGTCATGTGAGGCCTGGGTCTCCCCCAGGGGGCCCCGGTACTCCCGTTTCTCCTGGGAGAGGGGATACTCTTCTTTCTTCGGGCTCCAAATCGAGCCCTCTGCCTTGTCAGCGGAAGCCTGCACCAGAGCCTCTGGTCCCGCCTCCCACCCCCGGGGAGGCCGAGGCTGGGGAGGCTGTCGGGCCACTTCTCCTGGGGAGGGCAGCTTCCTCTTCCCGTTGCCCTCACCTGCTCCGGGCTGGGGGGCAGAATCCCCCTGGATGTTGGGTCTTGCCTCTGGGCCATTGGGTGCTTGAGGACTCCTGGGGAACATGAGCCGAGTCCGGTGGCTGCAGGACTCCCGAACCAGGTGGATGTCACCGGCCTGGGAGGGGGGGGCTGTAGTCGTGGGTTTTGCCAGGGGTTCGAGGCCAGAACCACCACTCCGGAGCTGCGGGGGGGGTGCGCAATGTTAAAGGCATTTGAGACCTGGGTTCAGAGAAAGCCTATAGTCAAGCACATGCGATAATGCTGTGATGCCGTGGGCCAAGTCCAGCTGAGTAATCAGTCTCTGGCAGCTGTGACTCACCACACATCCTGCTCGTGGAAACAAAGCGTGGAGTCAAAGGTCATAGCAGCCAGAGGATAGAGACAACAAATCCAACCGCAGGGCACTAAAGCCCACCTAGCGCTGGGGAATTAAAACTAAAACACACAAATGTCAAATCTCTCTACTGGTCTATTGAATTTCAGTGACCCACGGGATATGCATATAGTAAGCATTGACCAGGAGACTTGTCTGTAGACAAGTAGGGATGTCAACATGTTTTCAGATGGACTGTAAACTACACTAGAGGTATGAGGCAACAACCCTCCTCCAAACATTCCATAGCTAAAGCCATTCTTAAACTTTTTAACCCCCCCGGTGAATAATGGTACAGATCGATGAAAGTTGTCCCCTAGGGAATAGTAGCCCATTCCAAGATGCTGTTTAAAGCCAGTGTATTAAAGCCATTCAGCCAGAATGAAGCTGAGCTACTTCTTACCAAATCAGCACAGAGACTCTTTTCATGCAGCAGCACAGTACAGACACATATGGTGCCCAGTCGCACAATCCCCCTCATTGACGCAGTGTGTGCGACACCGAAAATCCACAACAGCTATACATAAATTTCCATTCATGAACATTTCACAAAAAGCTCAAGTCTTGATTGTCAACAATGCGATACGACGGACATCCTGCGATCGCATGCTCTGACCAAGGCATATCTGGGGACGTGTAACACGGAAAAAAGGGCCAATGAGGACAAAGCTTAGCAGATGGTGCACGTTCAGGTATCCAATCAGAGCAATTCTTACTTGAGCTGTCTCATAATAGATATCCAGAAGTTCTACAGAGCCACTGGATTGCAGAGAGGAATCTGTACTTAGCCGGTCCTGTATCAGAGATAAGCTTCACTTTATTACGTAGACGTGGTGGGTAAGGGGAGTTTATCCAGGAATGATGAGGGAAACTTGTCATAATTAGCTTGCAGTGGGAAAAGCTGAACTAACTGCTGTCAAAAAGTTTGTTGAATTTGATGACATGCTTCTCTTGTAAAGTCAGAGTGCAGTACAAGACTGACCTTATGTTTGTGTGTTCTGCAAGGAGCAAGACCCCATCACTGCACCCCCATACCCACCACACCCCCGTACCTGCTGCACCTCTCCCAGGGTGATGGGCTGTGTCTGGTAGCGGGCACTGCTCCGGCGGTGCCGTGGGTCAGGCCGGGCACTCGTAACCTTAGTGGCAGGCTGGGCCAGCCGGTTGAAGAGGGCCATCTTCTCCGCCAGGCTAAGGGTGGACAAATCCGGCTCCTGGGATTCGTCCTCGGACGGCCGGGCCTGTTCGGACCCCAGTGCCGGTTGGGGCGCCTTAGGCTGCTCTGGAGCCGCAGAGGTCTTTTGGGAAGAGGCCTGCAAACTGCGGGGGGTTGGGGGGGGGTAGAGGAATGGGGACAGGGACAGCGTGAGAACACCGAATCGCAATGCTGAGACGCAGTGAAGCGGCATTCCTTGTCCTTGCATGCCAAACAAAGAGGGGGGGGGAAAAAAGCCCAGGTCTCTGTTTTTACATTGCAAAACAAGCCTGAAGAACCATAGAATAGCATGCCGGTCACACCAGAAGCAGAAGCAGGATCATATCAACTCTGGGAGATCTTGCAACACAAACATGACAGTCAAATGACCTACATGGACCCTATCAGCGGTTTGAGCAACCAGACATGGAGTCCCTTACATAATGTCGTCCTGATGTGTGGTTTGGGGTTGGCCGTATCAGACAGTTCCCAGACAGCTCTGCTGAGGACGTCAGCTGCGGCAGTGACTACGTTCTGTGGTTCTCCGTTAGTAAGATGCATCTCCACAAGTTAAAGGGATGTGGTGAAACTGTCCCCTTTGCAAAAGCTATTTGTTCGATTCAGTGTGGGGAGCATTATTTGCAAGAGAGATATCAGTTACATAATCGGCAGGGGGTGCTCTTTGTCAAGGTCTAATCTGGTTATACTCAACATGCTCTTAACAGATATTAGCTGCAAAACACACACACATTAAGAGACCACAGGATGTTAAAAGCTCTGCGTCAGTGCTGAGGGACAGTCGCTGTGTGGTTAGGAGGTGACAGGGAGAGTCATGCGAGGGGCTTCGCATTTACAGCCTGGTACCTGCACTGGGTTTCTGAGCTGCTGACTACAGCCGGCTTCGGAACTCGAGTGACCGCGGTGTGGACAGTCGCGGCCGGGATGGGGGGACTTAATGTCAGCAGGGCAGGACGGAGGGAACGCAGGAAGGCGAAGGAGAGCGGGAGAAGAGAAATTAGGCGTCTCGTTAAAGAACGGTGGAGAGGAGATTGGGAAATCTTCGGAAAGCTACCGATCTGGTGCTTCACGGCCAGAGTGACTGCTTACAACGTGTGTGCGCGGCCCGGGGCCTGAAACCCATGACCTTGCTGAGCTGCGCAAAGAGGAGGAAGCATGGCGGAGGCAAAGCTGCAATATTTACAGCCCCGTTTGGCCACAATGCAGGACGGCTGGAATGACATTCCGCAGACTCCTCCTCAACAGGAGCAATAAGGCCCTGCCTATCGTCACATTCCCGAGTCCTTCCTGGACTGCGGAGGGACAGAAACGACAACCTTTTTTTTTCACAAGACAAAAGGGCAGGAACTGTGTCCCTTGGAAGCAGGCGGAATCACAAAGTGTCGGCCCTGTTTGAACCCGGAGCGGAAGAATTCGGCGGCGTGTTCATTCTGCTTACGACTGGGCCTCCTTTACATGGCTCTAAACCTCTAGGAAGCCGACCTTAAGAAAGACGCTCCACAGCGTCACACTGAAACCCCCCACCCTCTGTCTGCAGTCTCCATGGTGACGTACGTGGCGGCGATGACCACCTCCTCGGTGGTGACAGGTTGGGTGCGTGAGCGGTCCAGTGTTCGCCTCATCCGGCGTTCCATCGCCGCATTCCGGGAGCGGGGCTTGGGAGCGCCCACTTCTGCAGTCTTTTCCAGCTCCTGGGGAGGTGGATTAATGTGTCACTTTCTTCATATGATCAAACTTGGCCAACATTGATATTGATGATGATTTAAAAAAAAACAAAAAACAAAAAAAACAGTTTCCTTGGTACCAAGCGTGGTATCTGGTGTAATTCCCCCTTTGTTAGATTGGACCAGGGTACATGCTTCTGCCCCCTGCTGGCTGGCTCACACGTCAGCAATGATTCCAAAAGCAGACTGAGTCAGGCCTGAGGAACGCAGGGGGCTGAGTGATTTTTTTTGAGGGGGGGGACCTGATACCCAGGCAAGACTTAGTGATACAATGAAGCCAGATGTGGCAGATGTCCCATGGGGCAGGACGGGGGAGCAGGAGGAGGTTAGGAAAACAAGAAACAGGCCCATTACCCTGAAGAGGGATCGCTTGGCTGCCACACTCAACTTCGCCCTCTCATCAAGCTTCTCGTCATCCACTGGAGAAAGAGGAAAACAAATTGGGAAAGAGGGAAAGAACTGAAAAGCAACAACTTAGGAAGAAAAACGCACTAAGTGGCTCTCGGAAGCCAGACACTGACGGCGGCGGCGGCAACTTCGACAGAGGAACAGAAAGTGGAAATAAGATGGGGTTGCAGTGGCGTTTTAGAGTGGAGAATGACTACCTGGGCCGGCCTTTTATACCCAGTGTCCTGCATCTCGGAAGCACACTAATTGGTGCCATTTGGGGGGGGGAATGCATCAGAAAGTCTTGTGTGTTCTGCTGTCAGAAACCTCTGATCAGCCAGGATAGTTATGACCAGCAGGTGGCGACGTAGGTAAGAATCCAAGAGGGCCATAAGGATAAGAACTTTGCCTTGTTCTTTTCGGGGGCTGTGAAACTGCATTCCTGCTGACTGCTTCAAAACCAACTGATGCCAGTAAAAACAACATTTGCATGAAGAGGTAACCGCATACAAACAAAACTGCTGAGGCAGCCAACACAGCCCAGCGCAAAACATATATAAAGATATTAATAGCAAGTGACCCACCACTAAGCTGCAAGGCAATAACTAGCCTGGCAAAGAACAAGGTTTTTACGACTCGTAATGCGAGCGAGTTTCATCAAGTCTCGTCAACGACAATCGAAAAACGTGAGCGGCGAAGAGACCAAAAACAGCGCCTGAGATGACTATATCCTCACTGCAGAGTCACAACCAGATGTTCACTATAAATCACGCGCACAGGCATGTGGATGATGAGATAACCCGAGGAGGATCTGACGCTCGCTCAGATGTTCAGTGAATACGCACATCTGAATATGTAATAATGCTAATTGTAATTTAGCTTTTGTATTGCATTCCGGGGACAAAACCATAATTCCGGATTAGCCTGCACTTAATGTCACATAACACAATATCCTGAATCATACATTAAGCAGAGTGTAACCTTATACATTCCCTTAACACACATAGCACACGCACTAGGAATGAATTCTGCCCTGCAGTTCTGCTTCTAGCCAGAATGAGGCGCCATGCATCTTGATGGGCCCCTATGCTAAGCACGCAGCCCAACACCTGTGGAGGTGAGGAGTGCAGTGCCCAGGCAAGTGTGGCTCTGGCACGGGCCCCGGAAAGGCCCCCGGCTCCCCATCTTACTTCATCCGTGAGTAACGCGGCTTGATAGACGCTGGCAGAGTAATTCCAGCTGGGAGTCCATCGGTACGTCATATGAGAAACACATGTCCCACCGATCCCACCATAATAACAGGGGCCACACACTACTGGGAGCATCCAGAACACCTCTGAATTTGCTCCGACATCCAGAGCCTTAAATATCACCACGTGGAGAGATTGTGTCACCCCAACAAGCCGAAACATGTGTTATTGAAACTTATTGGCCATTAGGTCTTGCTAAGGACCTCTAAATACACACAGAGCAGTTGTGCCAGGGACACACACAAAGAAGGGGTAAGGTGTGAGCATTGGGGGTGGGGGGGGAAGGGGTTTCATAGGGTACTCACCTTCGGTATTCTGTAGGTCAGGATTCAGGCAGGACCTGGGTGGGGGAAGAGATCTGAAATCAGGCGTCAGCAGGTAAAATAAGAGGCAGGAACCATTAGCGATTCCACCAACCACGGCCCCCCAAGAGCACAGAACGTGCCAGATGGTTAAGGAACAAGGGGGGGGGGGGGGTGTAAGTTAAAAGTTGAAAGAAGTGAAAATCAACAGGACTAGAGATCTGCTGTGTGGGCCCAGGGGGGAGCAGCGAAGTGAAGCGAAGTGGGGATAGAGCAGGAACAGGCCAGAACCATCAGCACACAAGAAGTTAAAGAGGAGTGCCAGAAGGAGCCATGGTCCCACCATTGTTTGGCTGGACAATGCTGTGAAACTCAGATACCCCGATTTATTTATAAAACACTATTATATAAAGTACACACAGTGCTCCCTACTGGCCAGACTTCATAGGAAGTCCTCCGCAGTAGTGCTGCATGCACGGGCACCATTGCAACTGCCCTCTCCCCACCTCTGTGGTACCACCACACCTCACACACCGCCTACCTATCGGACTCCAGGCGCTCAGTGGACGTGATCGGCTGGGTCCTAAATCTCCCAGAGGCCTTTCTATCATCGCCGGCGGAGATATAGCGCCTTGGCCTCCGAGCTGCCCTTCCCCGCTCCTCACTCCCAGCCAAGCCCCTGCCCAGCTCTACCTTAGCCTCTCTTAAAGGTTTTTTTTTTTTTTCCAGGGGTAGAAACACCCAGCAAAGAAAGACAAGAGGGGGAAGGGGGGGGGACAAAAAAGTGGCATGAGACTGACAAAATGGAGACGAAAGGATTTTTTAAAAACCCGAACCTTATATTGCAGACAGAGTGCCGGGTTTTTAAACGGAGCAAAGAACAGTCCCCATAACCCAGCACGTTAGCCCCATGCACAGAGGGTGGGCCCCTTGCAGCAGCTGGGTCAGGTAAGGGTGCAAGACGCCCCGGAGACGAGATTAGGACACGCAGGAGAGGTTCACCAGTCCGGGGCACGACGGCACAAGAGCAGCCCATTCCGGTTAAAGTGTGAACAGCATAGGCGTTAAACCGTGCAGCTTGACCACTAGGGGTTACGGTCAGGGGGGGGGCCCAACACGCACTCCATACTGTACCACATACAGCTCAGGGTTCTTGGCGACGCCGGCGCTCTCCAGGTAGGAAAGGCGGAGCTGGGCCACGGAGACCCCGGTGTCCAAGGCGACATGCTCTCCGTTGGCCAGAGCGCTGCGGAACACCATCCCCTCGTCCGGGCCCTGCTCCGGTTCCTGGAACACTGCCACCCGACACTGTGACGACACTGGCGCATCAGATATGGAACGAATCAGTGTCTTGGGCTTCTCCTTGAATGCTTCTGGCTCCCTCTTGGGGTAGACGGAGGTAGTGCCTTGCCGTCGGCTGTCCCGGGCCCGGCCTTGCCGCACCCCAGAGCCTTGTGCCGAGGACACGTGTTCCTCTGGGGTGCCAGATCCCATCTTCTGGATGGCCCTGCGGACCCCAGGGTCTTCCTCGCGGTGGCCCCGCCGTGGGTCCTCCACACTCCTCTCTCGGCGCCTAATCTCCGAGGGCAATACCGCCTTCCGGCTCTTCAGGAGCCCTTCAGTACAAACCCCGTCCAGCTCCCCAGAACCACATTCAGGATCCTCCTCCTTCCTGGCACTGTAGGACCTTGACGTGCCATCGACAGACAGATAGCTCTGGAAGTCTGTGCCCTCGGGCTGCCTCGCCGTCCCAGACCCAGTCATGGGGCCACATGTGATTTGGGAGGTGAAAAGCTCACGGTGGTGGGCTGAGTACTGAGGCACCGGGGCGCCCCCCCTGGGGAATGAATCCGGCGCCAACTCCGGGCTTCTCCTGACACCTTCCTCCCTCGCCATCCTCTCTCTAACTTTAACTCTTCGAGGAGAGAGACAGGAATTAATACCATTTAATAAGTATAAAATAACACCTAGGCCAATCCATCCAGGGATGGCCTCAGCAGTCATTTACAAAAGGCCTTCATCAGGACTTGTGGGGTGGAGAAACTAGACAGACGTTCCTCGCCAAGAGGTCATGCTGGAAGCTCAAGCAGGTCACTGCAGACCCGATGAATACCAGCACTGACGCATTGAATGTATCTTCTGTAAGAGGCCAAAAGGAACAGGGGACCTTTGACCCTTGACGACATAAGTGGTACCTGGTTAAGGACATGGACACTTAACATGAATTATGGTGCATTCATTCCAAAAGTGTCCTGTTGAAGGGTCTAGCAGCTAGGTAGTCACTCCACAAAAATAATCAAAAACCAACAGAGCAACTAAAGCAGTGTTATGTAAAACAATAGCTAACCTACATCTACTGTGTACTCCTGATATTAATAATGCATTAGAGACCATTGCTCACGCTGTTAGTACTGCTAGTTCGGTAGCTATCCAAACAAAGACTAGCTGTTCTGTTACTGTGCCACCAAATTAAAAAAGGTTAACATCTGTTTGTATGTAAACTGGAAAAACAGATTCATATTTGTCCATCTCAAATGAACAAAGGGAGGAGTCGTGTCCTGTTTCCAGCATAAAAGAGTACATAGTGTCCATCATCTGTTCCTCAGATGAGGTCCACAACCAGCACAACACTCTCTGTATGAAACAATCTGCTTTGATTACGGAATTACCAGTTTGAGAACTGCTCTTTCCTAAAATGTTCCCTGTGTATATGCCAGACAGTTTAAAGAAAAGCAAGTCATGGTTCTTACATGTGTCTAAAGTTTATTATGATCTAATAATCAACCCCCGGGGCGCAGCTCATGTGGTACCGATCCGCAGAGAAGAACTTTTTTTTTTAACCGTATTTCCGTTTTATTTACTATCGGAGTCTGAACGACGTTTGATTCAGCGTTGCAGTGAGTCATTTTTTATGCACTTTGTATTTGTTTTTGTGGTAAATTTTGAATTATTTTAACAAGATGTTCAAAGTTTACCTTGGCGACCAGAGAGCATTAGCGTGCTGAAGTGGATGTTACTTGTGTTACGTTGTTGGCTCGATGTGACGAAATAAAGGTTGGAGACCACTGATCTAATGCATCTAGGTTGTGCCAGTCTCTGCAACTACCCATGTTTAGTCATCAGCCACAATATTGTGTACAGTCTAGTCTGTACAGGCCTAAGAGTGAAATCAGTAATTTCAAAATCAATTTGGGACAATGTCAGGTGAATTATATAAATTATTAGCAGCAGATCTGAAAATGTTGGCTCACACACTTGAGTGAAGAACACTAGATTTACCCCATTGAGAACAACCCCCCCCCCCCCACCCACCCACTTGGGTGTAGTGTGGTTAAGGGGGCCATAGAGCGATGGGTTAGTCATCCTTGTTAAGTAGGGTTCACAGGGCTGACACACCCACGCATCCGAGTGTACCTGGATGGCCAGTTGATTACAGACTGTGTGTCCCCTTCCAAATCGGTCTGAAGAAACCAATCGCTCTTTGGTTTCGCATCAATGCTGTATGGGGACAGCTGGCAGTAAGCAGGATATCCAACCACTAACAACCACCATGCAAACATGAGTTTAACCTGGCACTTCAGATGAGCAGTAGGGATGCAATAAGTCCATTAAGCTCCAGTGGAAATTCCATCGCTTATGGGGAATTATGGGACTCAACTATGCCCATAATGGAGTGGTCATTACAAGTGCCATACACTTCCACAGTCAGCCAGGATGTACCCGGAAAATAAAGCTTTAGTAAATTTGATCAGAGACTAATGGGCGGAGGGGTGATAAATGTATGACGTTGGACATTCGTGATCAGCTAATCCAGGGCCCTTGCCTATACCACCTGGGACCTCCGACTTATGCCTACTCACCCCCATGACTTTGAAGCATGTCCTGATCCTGGTCGAAAGTCTGTACAGTACACACCTCATATATGATGGATCACCAAATGCTTTTGAAGACTCCAATACATGGTCCTGACCAATATTTGCAAAATTCCTCATTGGACCAATTGTACAGCAGGAGCCTAAAACAAGTCAACGCAAATATCCAGGCATGCACACTCAACTACTAGCCCAGACTTCACTGTGCGGTTAGACAGGTTCACTGACCACAGAGCACGCTACAGTGTACCAACATGCCTGAAAGGTGACCACATCAGCTCCCTGAAGGAGAAACCTCCCCCAGCAGACGATTAGCTCATTTGGACACGCCCCAGTCGCCAACATATCATAAAAAGTATGTCCCTACAATGCCTGACCCATAGCCCCAGGGGGACACGTTATCGAGAGGTAGCATTAGCACGAACACTGCTGACAACTCACCCTTGCCTGTTGAGGGCGGCCTGTGCATGCTGCTCGATGAGCAAGTCCCTGGGGGAGGTGCCATGTTTCGGTGAGGGCGGGGAGGCCCCCAGTGCACTGGCACCGTCTCTGGAGGGTCCTTGGGCTGAGGCAGACATGTCCATGTAAGGCGGCTGGTCGCCCAGCTCCTCACCCTGTCCCCGCCTGTCGTTCTCCAGGTTCATCAGTCTCTCACGCTCCGAGACGCCGCTATTTTCCCAGCGTACACCAGGCTCCGCCAAAATCTTTCCCGGTGCAGGGCTCGTATTGCTGCACAGGTACGCCTGGTTATGACTCTTCTCCGTCGCTGCCTCTTCCGCCTCCTCCTTCCCGCTGGCATGTCGGCGTTCTGAGGACACTGGAGCTACTTGAGCCTTTGGCGCATCTCGCTCCTTGCGGTGACTGACGTAGCGGGGAGCGTAGTCTCCGTCCACCTCCTGGTCCACTGAAATGCCGTAGCGCTCAGCCAGCTGACGCCTCCTCTCCGCTTTATACCTGGCTATCCGTTCTGCCTTGGACTCCAGGCCCGCTGGATCGGACTCCGTGTGAGCAGCGTGGACCTCGGCACGGCAGCGGGCCCTGGACTGCCTCTCGGCAGCTGGGTCCAACATCTCTGGGCTCTGAGTTCCCTCCTTATTTAATCGTCCAACTGTGACTGCAAGGAGGAAGATTTGGGAACGGGGGGCAGAGGGGAACAGGAGGAAACAGTAGTCAAGCAAGGGTATGAGGGATTATCGCACAAAACGTTGATTCCCGGCAACAAATTTAAGATTTGCCAGAGGCTAGGAGAGTCACGGTGGACTTCAAAGCCTCATCTGCTATCAGTAAAAAATATTGAGGCTTAACTGCATTGCCATGCTTATTAGCTCTGTGTGAGGCACACAAGAGATAATCTCCTCATTTAAAACATTCACGACAGGCAGATACATCACAACACTAAAATTTTAGATCATTCGTGATAACAGTTTGTGCAGATGCCTCAATATCCAAGTGCATCCTAACAAATGTCAAAAGATAAACAAGCAATTGCAGAAGAAAAAAAACCACACACACACACACACACACACACACACACACACACACACACACACACACACACACACACACACACACA
>JABFDZ020000001.1:17813856-17828087 GCA_019775955.2 Pollimyrus isidori
ATTTAGTCAGCGTTTTTTGCATGATTCTACATTAAGATTTCAGCGAGATATAAACTGAAACAGACGCGAAAAATACTGTCGTCGATGACATACTAGGCTCCAGAGGATTAATTAACGATTAATGTTCGGTTAACGAACGGCGGTTGTCGGTTAAGAAAGTTAACCGAAATGAGCATCACTAGTCTGCACAGAAGGTATCGGATTCTCAGAGATGGGGTGAGATGTCAACTAACAGACTTCACGTGAAGGCCTAGGAATGGCCTGGCCCACGTGGCTGAGATGACGATCCCAGGAATCATTTCTTGAAAACAGATTACTGTAGCGTGGTGTAGCCGCCCAAAATTCACATCATAAACAGCTCTGTTGAAAATAGCGAATGAGGTCATAAGTGCATCTAAACACCAGCGTTCTCAAAAGCCTCAGCATGTGAAGAGGATGGTATTCAGGACCATTAGAAAACAAGGTTAAACAAGTTGGTGACCATCTCAGATAGGGCTTCCCAAATAGGTTCATCCTCAGCTACACAAGACACCACACATTCGGTTGCGTATGGGAACTTTGCACAACCACGGCATGGTTATAACCAACAGTAAAGGACTTGAAAACTTTGCCCACAAATACACGATGCCTCCAATTATCTGCGGATATTCAGATTTCCTCCACGGAGGACAGTTACTGCGACAGATTCCTGCAAGCTGAAAGCATGTTTCGTATTTGCCTGGTATCCAGGACGCCGCTTTTAATTTCCCCATATGGTATGAATTTTTCATGGATGGCTGTGCAAAGTGAATGGAGTGGGGACCCCTGTTAACCATGCATGCCCTTCGTTCAAAGTTATAACCATCATACGACAATTTATAACTATTCAGCATTTTAGTTTTTTACAGCTACTGCTTCACTCTGACTCAGGAACGTTGGATTATAATACAATTAAGTTTGCAGTTAGATGCATAATCATGAATGTGAAATCTCAATCAATTTATCCCGGTAATAACTATAAGTTCTATATTAACTAATAAAACATCAATAACCATATATTTCGCAAATAGATTTAAGGCACAGTCTGTGACTAGATGAGGCATAAAAATAGGATTACCGGTACCTGCAGTATAAGAACGCTGAGTCAGTACTAGTCAACCCAAGAGGTGACGCAGGCAGCTACATGGGGCACCATCTTCTGACAAGGTGCCCGCTTAGTAAGCCGGCTTCAGCTGGCCTTGGGCAGGGGGCACCGCAGCTTGGGCAAAGTGCCAGATGGGCGTCAACCGGACCTGCCCAAATTCACTACGGGCAACCCACAGTATCATCATCTGGGGCCAAAGCTACCAAACCAGTCACCTGGAGAGTAGCACTGCAATACTGAGATCACGGTTATTCATGCATTTTTTGACTCGTCTTTTTAACAGTGGATTTCCTTCAACTGCAAATATAGTTCAACCGTGAAACAAAAAAGGGTTAAGAAAGGGGTGGATGGATAGATTTATAACAAGACAAAATGGGACCACTGAGAAACCCAATGTGAAACGTTTTCTCCTCGATTTATTTTTTTCAGGTAATCATTGGAAGCCAAACTCATAACAGATTAAAACTTGATGAAGTGCCCAGTCCCGCCACAGCGTGGTGAGCAGAGAGGAGCTTGCGTAAGGTCAGGCCGCTGTGGAGAGTTGGGGCGAGCAGGCTTAGCCTCCTGACAGGAACGACAGGTGCAGCAAGACAAACAGCTGCAACAGAAGGCTTTGGCTGCTGGCTCCAGCACTCGTGAAAAATAAAGAGAGGGGTGAGGGAACAAAGGCATGCGGAGGTGGTGGAACGCAGGCCGATACCACGGCCCGCCAAGCTCATCCCCAGGAACTTCTTGTCCACCAAGGACACCCTGGTCGCAGTTTTCTCCTGAAAACGCCACTCTCTCAAAAGTAACCCAAGACCATCGCGAGTGTTAATATACGACAACAAATTGATGTCTATTTTGAATTTGATTTTGGCTGAAAAACACCATTATCTGAAACTGGAGAGGGAGATGAAATAAACCATATAATCTGATGGAGGATGATATGTAAAGCGCTCACGTGATTCTGTACCATATCTGTAGTGTGATAAACTTCTAGAATACACGTTTGAGTTTATGGTCAGAAGGATATTTTAAAAAGTGTCCACCATCCCCAATTAACATCTGGGTCTCAAATGTCACACACAAGCAGGTTGTTAGAGGGAGCCAGGGACGAGATTTGGTGGGTTTCAGCTTTACTAAAAACATCAACACGACAAATTAGAAGGAAGGTCCATAGAGGAATAGCGGCACATTCATTTCAACAGCGGCGGGTATTAATGCGGCCAAGCAGCAGGCACTTACTCTGCTTCGGCTCGTCCTCTGAAGACCCAAAGTCAACACAAGTCCAACGTGCCGCAGTGCAGAAAGCTGCTCCTCACTGCCAGGGCAGGACGCGTGGGAACCGGAGGGCAATGGGCGAGCGCCAAAACCCCACACGCCCTTTTTTTTTTTTGACAGGTGAAGGTCACTGGCTCTGAGCTTGTGCCGGGGAGGGGGGGGGGGGGCTACAACACGCTCCCTGAAGAGCAGCATGCGGCAGCTATAGTGCAGATGATTCAGGGGAGGACAAAATTAGAAACGGTGCTTTCCAACTGGGGACCGCGGGGGTGAGATAAATCAGGTCAGGGGTCAAGAGAATGAGGGGGGGGACTGTAAGCATGCAAGTAAGCGGGTGGGCAGGCTGGGTGTCAGAGCCCCATACTGAAGGCCTGATTCAGAGTTTAGGTGAGCCTTCCATCACCTGGGTCAGGGAACTAGTGGAGCACCAATTCTCAAAATGTAGCCAAAGAGGCCAGAAGCTTCTAGTGCAGGGCACATGGGACTGAAGGCACAGCGGTGACTGATCGCACACAGGAGCAGCCATTTATGGGCCGAACGGCGAGGCTTTGATAGCGGCCAATGTACCATAAATAGGCACACAGACACTCAAAGGGATCAAATCAGCTGTCCTAAGAACAATCCCTCCCAGAAAGGCTTCCTCGACGACTGATCCCCCGTTTCAGTAGGATCACGACACCTCCAGTTATTTTTAAAAAGGAGTAAACATGTGGATGAGTGTGGACATGCAGGAGTAAAGAACTCATTGGAATTCAGTTTTTTTTCCTGCATGCCAAGGTTAACGTGCGATGGCTACGTTGACCACTCAAAATGCAGTATGTCTTGGACAATAAGATCATGCTACTTCAGATGCAGTAATTAGGTCCGTTTTACATAAAGCCCCTGTCTCAGTCGTTTTCCAAAGCCCCTCAGAACTGCAGTACCACAGTGAGATGCTGAAATTGATCATATTAGCGGCCAGCTTTGGTAGTAACAGGGTGAATTCTGCCGTCAAATTAGTGGACTACCCTCCACGTCTGCTGGCCGACGGTTTGCATTTGGGGGCAGGAAGGGGAACAACACCGGGGTCGGCAGGTGACAGAGCAGCTGTACGACGTCACACCACCCAGAGCGTCGCTCAAAATCAGAACACATTTAAAATCACTCCTTCTTCAGAGTGTACCTGTTAGGGACCATTCACAAATAAGACTATTAAAAATTTCACTTTAAAAGCACATTTGTGACTCTACTTCTTATGCCTGACCGTGCATGCGAGAGCGAAAAAGACCTTTGAAATAGATGGCGCAAAATGTTAAAAATGTACATTTCACAAAAGGATAATAGAAACCGAAGTATGGAAGGCTGAAGGAAAGTCATAAGTTCAGGTTACAGTCATGGTTGGGCTACAGAGATTATCACGTAACCAGGTCTTTGGAATGGAGCTCTGAAGCTAAAGGAGTGGTTGTATCCCAGATGATGCAATGTTGACTTAACACCATGCCAGCAACCAGGGCTATATACATGGCAAGAAAAAAAAAATATTGAATAATAAATATATATATGGAGGTTTACACAATGCTAAGAAAACTCTTACACTGCAATGCTTTACCTAAGCTATATCACTGTACAATATCCACACATTTTGGTTTTGTTTTAATTTATAAAAGTTATCAACCTATGGCCACAATAAATACAAGAAAAAAAAAAAAAAAAGTACTGAACTGAAAGCATGAACTCAGCCATTTGTTATAATTGACAGGGGTGACTGAGCTAGTTCCCAATACAGAACAACCACAGAACCACCTCATGTACTGCAGAACACTCTCTTATGCTGGAAATAAACCCACTCAAATCAGGGCAGCCTGGTGGGGGAGGGGGGAACCTGGATTCAATCCTCTGCAGACCACATCACAGCAGAATCCAAGGGGGAACACCACAAACTCATAACCACCAAAAACAGCAAGAAATCATGAATTCCCCTCTGAATTGATATACCGTTATTAGGGATGCAACGATACCTCCGAACTCACCATCCGATACGATTTTTTTGCAGAATGAGGTGCAGACAAATTTATTCAAAAATATTCCTGTCTTTCTAAGCGTCTCTTGAACAGAAGCCGGCTCCCATTGTTCACTAAAAACAGTCGGCTCAAAGAGCAGTCTCGTTCGTGAACGGCATCACTAGTAATGAGGCGTGAACTCTCGTGTCAGTGGGCTCTTTGCACGTCAGCTTCCACCGTTAATGGAAATCCGGTCACTCATTTCCGGTCTGTGAATAGTGAAAGGCAGGTCTTTCCCAAACTTGGGATCAACGACACACATCACTTTTGTAAATCCTTCTCCAAAGTACCAACGAGTAAATTAGAGAAGGGCTTTAAGATGCTTGCCTGGTCTTACATCCACAGACACGAAGGAGTCTTATTCGTTCAACTTTGTGGCTGGCGTTAGCTATAGCTTCCCCAGTCATTCCAGCGGAGAATGTTTAACTTAAATATGTTCTATATGTGCTTAAGTACACATTGCGTTAATGTGCGTTTGCTATTCTTAGTGTCAAACCGAAACACAGGAACAGGAGAGGATGCAGCTTCAGATCCACGAAGAAGCACGACAACCAGCGTAGTGTAAAAGTACGACAGCACTGGTACTTTGTCAGAGTTTGACTTAAATCTGAATACTGAACAGCTTTGTGTTATATAGACTCAAAGCTTACGATAAACCGCCATAAAAACGAGCCACGTCAGACATCTGAAAGATTTTTTCCTGTATTGACAGATATTGATAATTATCAGTATTAGTTTCACAATGCAGTTCCGTGTAATAATCAAGTTATAAAAATAACCCTATTCTGACAAACAGAATGAATACATTGGAATAAACAATATTAATAAACAATTCCCGTAAGTTTATAAAATGTTGATTTTCAAGCATTCAAAAGAAACATAGCTCAAATGAACAAAACCATATAATAATGTAACAACGTGCAAAACTGCATAATATTGCAAATATGTTAAAGGGCAAACATAAAATAATGCAGGACAGAACAGACTGCAACAAGTATCTTCCTCTAACTTTTTAAAATTCTGAGGTAGAAAAGTATCAAACCAAACATACATTTATTCATAAAAATTCCAAATCATGGTTATGCTTTTCTGCTTGACGCTGTAAAACGTCACCACGCGTCACCATGTCACATGGTACAAAATCCTTGCGAGAGCAAGACGAGAGAGACTGCATAGCACAAACTGGAACCGCCTCTGTGACGACACAACTTAGCCTTTATTGGCTGAAGAGTTTAGTCACACGCATGACGTTTGTATCCCAGGAAGTTCCAATGCATCGTCTGCTATTTCTCCCGAAAAGCGCATAAAGCAGTGAGAACTGGTTTTCAGTTCGTTTACCTGGTCAAATAAAGTTTAAATAAATTCCATAAATGCTCTAACAGTACACGTAAGTTAGTGGTTTATTTATTGCTAGTTACTATAATGTTGCACTGCTTTATTCGTTTCATCGTCCAGTCTGTGAAGAAGGCAATCAAGTAAGAATTGCATTGTACTCGGTACATGACAAAAACTGATTTTTTTCCTGGCAACTATCTTTTTACACAGAGTCACTATACACAAGTGTTATTCACTGCTAATAGTTTTTATCCAGAGTTGGTTATGGTAAAAGAAGTAATGGGCATGAAGGTGATATTTGTATAGATTTATCTATAACCTTCGGGCAGTGTGGCCATTGCAGTCAGGTCTCACATATAACGAGGAGTAGAAGTTGTCCGACTTGACTGCAGTCAGTTTATACTCCACCCTTGCAGCCGCTGGAAGATCGCGTTCCAAATCACGTCAGCTACAGACAGACCTCAGCTCAAGTCGAACGCACCCATTTCTTCTTTAAGGGAGGATGGGCAAAATTACAAGGTCGTCAGTGATTGGCTGTTGTGCTGGTGTTCAGCAAACCTCTGGGTTTGCAACTGCTGTAACATTTTTCATGCGGCTAATTTTAAGTTCAGAATGAAACCTGAATTTGTTGTAAGAGTTCTTGTGTTAGTGAGTTTGCAACCATGCAACACAAACATTTTGTTTCACCTGAATTGATTTGTATAGAAAACTTCGACCAACATGAAATCACCAATAAAAAACTATTTATTCAACACAATATAAAATGCATACTACGTTTACAAATTCCCAGCTTTATGGTTTCATGACAGAACAGGCACTGTTATGAACATTACAGTTTGAGTGTTTAGTGTTAATAACAGAAACTAACACAATAGCACAAACAAATGGGTTGCATATACCGAAATAGTTCTTGCTTGTTGATTAGCGTGGGAAAAGGTGGTTCTAGTGTTATTAGGAGGGTAATAAGCGTTACCTGCAAGATAGCCATTTTTCTTTTTGCTGCAATTGTTTTCATTATTACTTAATTTAACTTAACAGCACATCTTTAAATTCTCATCCTTGCATTAGAATATAGACCAGTTAATATTGATGGTCTCATGCTGTGTCATGGGTTTTAAAATGACTACACACTGAATGAACTGAAGCTTGATATTAAAATTAAATCACAAATCAAACCAAAATCGCAATATTTTACCCAAATCGTGCAGCCCTATTGACTAAGCATGCATCATCAATCAGCCAAGTTTCTGCTGAAGTCTCCTAACTGGCAGAAGTGTAGTCTCTGGCAGTGTCCGCTGTAAGAACCCAGTGTCACGGACAGGTGGCGCTGAACGTCACAGTACCAACTGGAACGTCATCGTCACCAATGAATCCTCCTACTTCTCCAACTTTGAGGGCTCATTCCCCTGCCAAGCAGCAATAAGTGAAAAGGCTTTGAGCTAGACTCCGTTTCTAAAGACTGCTGAGCCGTGGCACTGTAGAGCTTTCGAGCTGCTACATAAAATTAAATTAAGAACCACAAAACTACACCAGCTGAAAGGAGAACTTCTGCAAGGTGATTGGATTGATCAGTAGCAGGAACGGTTAAAGACTACAGAGAGCAGAATGGGCTGGAGCAGCAAGCCACAGTACCACAGCAGCTCCATTAGCTCCAGGCAGAGTAACTATAAAGGGCTCTGAACTCTGGCAAGGCCCAAAACACAAGGGGGAGTCTCCCACCCCCAGCTAGCAGAAGGGCAGAGGGAAATTTGGGGAAAAGCCCACGATACACAGCTCTGATTGGCCACAGCTGGGCCTGAAAATGCACTTTAAAAACTACCTCTGCAGCTTCAACACAGTGCCATCTAGTGTCCAGTGGTAGGTACAACGCAATCAAGAACAGAGGCCTTGAACATTTTAAAACCATTTTAACTGGAGGCCAAGTTCTACCTAAAAACTAGGCGACACCGCCCAAGCAGGCCTAATTACTTCATAAACCCATTATGAACTCACAAGCCCCCAGGCTCACAAGGCCCCGGCGTTTGCCAATACTGACAAAGAGTGCAATAAATCTCAAGTACAAAATTAGCCAATAGCTCACCAAGAGAGACCTACAAATGACCGAGGTCTTTAAGATCAGACTTTATTAACTTATCGGCGTGAGGCACTGAGCCCGAGCCCATTTCACAGTGTCCCCCCCACAGGCCCACTCTGAACACAAGGGACCTGGCCAGCTGCCCAAGGAACACCTACAAAGGGCTTCAGAGCATGAGAGGCAGTAGCAAAGGGGACAGAGGGGGGACACTCTCAGTCCTGATGAGTGAGATTGTGCTTCAGCATCAGAACTCTGCCAAAGTCTCTCGAAAGATGGCACACAGCAAACATGAGTTAAAAAAAAAAGAAAGATGTCTCACTTCTTCCAATCTTACCTCACCAGACAAGTGCAGTTCTCAGGGACAACACAGCCATAACAGCAGCCAGTAGAGCAAAATAGGTTTGGGGACCACAGAATAAAGCAGAAAATAAAACTACCACAGAATAACCATCTATAATTAAAACCTCAAATAGTTTTAGTTTTGCCTGTAAACTGCTACCTAGTGACGCCATGCTGTAACTGCAAAGATGACAGAATGGGTTCATTCAGGAAGCATTTTGCAATCCGGTGATTGGGGACCTCCCGACAGGCCACATTTTTGCTCCTTCCCAGCTCCCTGCCAGACAGTCCACATTTTTGCTCCTTCCCTTCCTTGTCGAGAATTTTTGATGTGGGATTCAAAATCAGAATAGTTGGTAGGGGAAGGAAAGTGTCACCTAAACATGAGAACATACTTCCAAAAGGACATTCATGAAGGACAAGCATTATCCAACCTGATTTATATAGACAGCTTTCGGTTGGCCTAGCTGGACTTCGAGCCTGGGCGTTTCCTGCTTCCCGTCACCATCCATGACAAGAGCTTGCTGCCCTGAAGCGGACCTTTTCACCCACTTAATCCAGAGGTTCTTTCCCAACCTGTGGTCCTTCACACAGCAGACACTTTCCAGCCATCTTTCACCTTACAAAATTTACAATTTATTTAGCAGATGCATTTATCCAAAACAACCACACACCACCCAGAGAAGACGGACAGCACCCTCCATTCAGCAAACCTCAGCACCCCTCAGGTTTCAGAGCCATTCTGCTGAGAGAAGCAGCTTTCTCGCTCGTCCTCTCAGCCAAAGAGCCCGGGACTCATTTTTAAAAGCAATGTTAACGCACCCCGCTGTGACCTTTATCCCCGAGACGGCCCTCGGCACCTGACTACAGAAACCAGACTCCGCGCTTCTCCTCTTCAAAGCATACCACCAGGCATCTTAGAGAGTCCAGTGCCTTTGCTCACCTACCGTTCCAGACATATATCAAAACACGCACGCATTCACATGCTGGTCACGAGCATCTATAAAACCCCAGGCAGACAGAGAAATGAAGGGAGGTCACTCGCTAGCTTGTGCCCGAGTTACAGGTACCCACTGCATCCTGCTAATCCAACTGAGATGCCCCACAGAGCAATGGCTGCGTGACCAGAGCGAATGAGCGATGAAGTACTGCGCGAAAGACGGGTGAGGCTGAAGAGGGGGGTTCTCACCACTCAACATGCCAGCGGCTGCCGAAGGGTGAGGGAAGGAGAGGTCAGGGGGCGTCCTCAGGATCTCTGCCCCACAGCTGGCAAAAGCAGCCATAGGTGTTTCACACTAGCTAAACCACAACCAGAGGAGCCTCACATTCACAGCCAGGAATGAAGAACGTAAACAGCTCTAAAGCAGAAGTCAAAGCAGGGGCAAAAGGCAAATTAAAATGTGAATTCAAGCAACAAAAAAAAAAAAAAAAAAAGCATGAACGACAAATTATAAAAATTACATAGCACATGGACAACACACATATTCCTCAAGCTTCTGAAGGACCACGGTACGTCTCAGAGCTCTGCAGGATCTGCAGAGCTTTGGGAACCTGCAAGCCCACTGGAGCATGCTGCCAAATGAGAACCTTGCTTCCCCATGTGGTGCCCTGGGATGGAGATGGATCCCATGCCAACGTCAGAGCAGATCTCCTTTGCCAAAACCGCTCCTCCTCAGTTTTAACTCGCTCCAGATGCACAACTAAGGTTTTATGTTATGGTACCGAAGAGGTACGCTGAACTGGAACAAGATCTCTGCAACAGCTTCTACAAGTCCAGGGGCCCGTTCCACAAAGCAGGGTTTCTTGCTTAGCTGGATAACTTCTTGGGTTTAAGGTAGTCTGGGGTAAATATAAGTGAACAAAGATGAAGTCTATTTAGCCCAGACTACCTTAAATCCAACAGCTTATCCAGCTAAGCAAGAAACCCTGCTTTGTGGAACTGGCCCCAGAAAGATCCATTTCAGTGTGGGTAGTGGGAGGGGCATTAACAAACAGAGCAAGAGGACCAAAACTACCAGCAGTGATATCTAGAGTGCCCCAAAATTAAAAAGCAGAGGAGTTCACCTAAATAACCAGGAAACTACATGCCACAGAAAAGCTTTAAAATATAAAGATGGTGTGGGCGATAATGATAGAGTTTTTCACAATGTCAGCACAATGTCTGTTCTCCAAAACTCCTCTTACTAGTGTGCGAAAATCTGATTGGCTAAGGATTTGGCCTTACGGAGACATAGATCACGATGATACACAATGACTATAAAACTCGATCAACCAAGTCTGCTCCGTTTTAGAGAACGAGCTGAGAGACAACGATGGCCTAATCGATCAGAGGTTTACTCAATACCTGCACAACAGCCAATCACTGACGACATTGTAATTTGGCCCATCCTCCCTTAAAGAAATGGGTGCGTTCGACTTGGCCTTGGGTCTGTCTGCAGATGACGCGACGTTGAGCGCAGTCTGCCTGCGGCTGCAGAGGTGGAGCATAAACTGACTGCAGCCAAGTCGGACAACTTTTACTCCTTGTAGTACGTGAGACCCGACTGCAGTGGCCGCACTGCCAGAAGGGGGTAGATAAATCTATACAAATATCACCTGCATGCACATTCATTTTACCGTAACCAACTCTGGATACAAACTGTTAGCAGTGAATAAAACTATTGTGTATAGTTGCTCTGTGTAAAAAAAGAGTTGCCAGGAAAAAGATCAAATACATATATTTCAAGGATTAAAAGTTGTCATGTACAGAGTACAATGCAATTCTTACTTGATTGCCTTCCTTCACAGACTGGACGATGAAACAAAGCAGCGCAACATTACAGTAACTAGCAATAAATAAACCACTAACTTACATAAATGCTCTAACAGTACATGTAATTTAAACTTTATTTTACCAGGTAAATGAACTGAAAACCAGTTCTCACTGTTTTATGCGCTTTTCGGGAGAAATAGCAGAACTTCCTAAAGAGCATTGGAACTTCCTGGGATACAAACGTCATGCGTGTGACTAAACTCTTCAGCCAATAAAGGCTAAGTTGTGTCGTCACAGAGGCGGTTCAAGTTTGTGCTGCGCAGTCACGGTGTCTTGCTCTCGCTAGAATTTTGTACCATGTGACATCGTTACATTATATAGCTTTGTTCATTTGAGCTATGTTTCTTTGAATACTTGAAAATCAATAACATTTTATAATTAAGGGGTGTAAATTGTATGTAAACAGTAAAATTTGTTGGAAAATAAGTATTTGTTTAGTAATATTTCAATGTACTCATTCTATTTGTCAGAATAGGGTTATTTTTATTGCTAAATTTGTTTTGCAATATTGCCCAGCTCTATATAAAGATAAGCAAGATGTAGCAGTTATGTCCCCGCCCGAGTGGGGGTAGGTCTATAATAAATAAACACCCAATAGGCTGAAGCGTCTTCAGTATTCCATAGGGACCCTTTCCAATAAAAGTCAAGTCTTTAACGTTACAAAGACACAGAGTCAGGTGCTAGGGAACAATGCCAGCATGTGACTATTGGTAGACATACGCGCCCTCACGGCATCGTCACATGTTCCCACTCAGATGGACAGCTGCGACACAAAGTTCTGTATCACCAACATGCTAATTACCCTACGGAAGCTTGGCTTCAACCTTTCTGAGGCAGCTTCAGGCACAGAACAGGCTGCTCGACTACAGAGGGTGAAGAAATGGCCCAACCTGCACCTCATTAGCCGCGACGTCCAACAGGGGTCATGTGTCGGAGAGCAAATCCACTGTAACAGGACGTTTAAGAGCATTCGGGAGAAGAGATTTGTACAGACTTAAATACCACCAGAGGCACTGCGGGACGATCTGCAGCTCCTAAATCATGGGCAGATGTCATGTCTAATGGGCTCTCGAGTATTCAAAGACAAATCTACAGTGACGTCTCCTAACAGACAGAAGAATGCAAGCGTACTGGGCTGGATGATCATATTCAACACAAGGGGAACCAAATTGAAGAGGATACTCGTGAGAAAGTCACCTTTAAAAAAAAAAAGGTCCAGTAAGAACAACTTTAAACACACAGAATAAGCAGGAAGAAGACACCATTGACAGGATTAATGACAACATTCATCTTCAAAAGTGGTCATGCATAGGAGCACCAGGAGGAATCTTAGAAGCCATATAAAAGGGGGTTGGTTCCATGTGATCTCTTAACCAGGCCTGTGGGGTGTTTATGTTTGGGGAGGGGGGGATCCTAGTAACCTGGATCTAGTAAGTTGTCAGGTTCAGTCACCATCAGAGGCTTCTGAATTACAACAGTCCAATTTCTCCAAAACTCCTCTTACTAATGTGCTGAAATCTGATTGGCTAAGGATTTGGCCTTATGGAGACATAGAATAAAAATAAATATATACAGTACAACCTTGTGAGGTCTTGCAATACGAGTATGATGTACACGCTTTGCCTAACCTTACGTGATCACAACTGAGCTGGTGGTTCTCTCACACGCTGCGGGATTGTGGGTAATCGTCTCCCGTGCTCGGTCTCAGTTGGCGTCCATTACTCGTAGTCAAAATTTAGTAGAATAGTGCCATCCAAATAAGGGCATAGCAGTGTGAGCGATGAATCTGCCTGACAGTGCAATGCCCACATTTCCACGAAATCGAAAAGGAGACAAAAGCAGCTGTCATTGGATAGGTTCCTTGTTAGTTGCACAAAAACAAAGATTCCAGTGAACCACATAGCGGTGATTTTGTTATAGTGAGTCATACTATAAAATAACCCTCCTCACTGTCTCATCTCTCTCACACCATCTGCGATTCTTTTCAAAGGTAAAGTGCAGATTCATTTGACATATTTTTACTTTACATTTTGTATTAATAGTTTTTATATGAATATTTTTGGGTTGTGGAACGAACCATCTGAGATTCGATTAATTCTTATGGGAAAATTCACTTTGATATACGAGTGCTTTGGATTACAAGCACATTTCCGGAATGAATTATGCTCGCAAACCAAGGTACCGCTGTACTTGTCAAAGTCCTAGACCAATCTCACTGGGTCAACTGGGTTACATAGGGGAGAACAGACCTCCCATTAAAGAAGAACCTCAAGACTGCACCCTCCTCCCCGTCCGAAATGTGCTGACCCATTTTGCAGAAAATGGAAACAATGAACAGTAGCCCACCCCGCCCCCACCCCCAACACAACTGAATACCTCTGATGTTAGAAGAATGGGGGGGGAAACGCAACATTTTCCTCAGGTTTTGTGAAATGAAAAAAAAACATGGGACTATGCAAAGGGGGGTACAACATATTCCATACAGACTAATTGAAAATTGATGTGGAAATATTACCATAACCGCACTCGGCAGCACTGAAGACAGCCAGGCAGTGACACTACGCAGTCACCATGGTGAAAGAACAAACATTTATGGCTGTCCTTGTCGCAACACACAACGAGGCTCTGGGCCGAATAGCAGCAAGGAGCAGGCCATCCATACTGAACACTTCCCCGCACAGAGAAGCACAGTGACACGGCGACGACTGACCATTTCCAAATTGCCGCTGGCTGTCTGCCGCTTGTGAAGCGTGACCATTTTGCCCACCCCCATAAGAGAAAGCCAAGTGTGAGCAGGCAGCCTGGGGACCCCCAGAGTGAAGTCATATTTATCATTTTTTTATATATATAAAAATAAATATATATAAATATATATATAAAAAGGTTGCGTGTACCATTCAAATCCCTCAGCGACCAGCCTGGCTCGCCCTGAAAGCAGAGTAGAACTACTCTGATAAAAACAGAAGGTCTAATTTTGCAAAATCAAAACTGGGCCTCACTGCAGAGGCCATATAACTCATAAGAAGGAAGGTCTTTGAGGAGACAAATCAAACTTCACCCTGCTAACGAGATTCAGTTAGAACAGAATTCGTAAGCAGTGTTCAAGATCAACAACACAGTCAAACTACACTCACTTAAAGGATTATTAGGAACACCATACCAATACAGCGTTTGACCCCCTTTCGCCTTCAGAACTGCCTTAATTCTATGTGGCATTGATTCAACAAGGTGCTGAAAGCATTCTTT